>SMDT01002799.1:0-375634 GCA_005392925.1 Aquilaria sinensis | reverse complement strand
CACTTCTTTTGCCGAGATAGTTGTCAGAGGTTCTGCCTCGACCCATTTAGAGAAATAGTCTACTGCTACTACGCAGAACTTTACGCCTCCAGGCGCCGTTGGGAGTGGCCCAATGAGATCGATGCCCCAAACTGCGAAGGGCCAAGGATAGTCTGCCAAAGTCACGAACTCCGAGGGTGCTCTTTGGATGTTGGCATGTCTCTGGCAACTACCACATTTCCGGACGAACTGCTTGGCGTCCTTTCTTAGGGTTGGCCAGAAGTATCCTTGGCGAAGTATCATTGCTGCCAGGGCGTCGGTTCCGATGTTCGAACCACAGGCACCTTCGTGAACTTCTTCGAGGATCATTTCAGTATCCTCTTCACTAACACACCTCTGTAGTGGATTTGCATATCCTTGCCGATATAGTTCTTCTCCAATTAAGAAGAAACGGCCGGAGCGCCTTCGCACTTTTGCGGCTTCGCTGGGGTCTTCGGGGAGTGTGTTGGTTGCGAGATACGTTTTGATTGGTTCTCTCCATCCTTTCCCCGAGGTCTCTATGCTTAACACCGCGATGCTGGGGTGGCTTAGCACTTCGGTGCAAGTTTTGGACTTCGCCAAACAGTCTGCCTCAGCATTTTCCCGTCGGGGTACGTTCTCGATTTTTACGACGTCGAACTCCCGAATAAGCTTTGTTACCAACTCATGGTATTTTGCCAAGGTCGGGTCTTTCGCGCCATAGTCCCCTGCCATTTTTCGGACCACCAGCTGGGAATCACTATGTGCTTTCAAGTTTCTCACGCCAATTTTTCTGGCCAGGCGTAATCCTGCTATGAGGGCCTCATACTCCGCCATATTGTTGGTGGCATTGAAACTGAACTTGATGGCCTTCATTACTTCTAGGCCTTCGGGGCCTCTGATAATCACTCCAGCTCCCTGGTGTTCGGATCCTGAGGCCCCGTCAACGTGTAAGGTCCATTCTGGCTCACCCTCTTTTGGATCTGAATGGCTCTCCTCAGTGGTGGGTATTTCGGCGATAAAATCTGCCAGTGCTTGAGCTTTTATGGCTTTCCGAGGCTCATATGTGATCTCGTGTTCACCCAGCTCTATGCACCACTTGGAGAGCCTTCCCGAATGATCAACTCTCTTCATGACATCCCGTAGTGGCAGACTACTTCGGACGATGATGGGGTGTGCCTGAAAGTATGGCCGCAGCCTTCTTCCTGCAAGCACTAAGGCATATATAGCTTTTTGAAGCAAAGGATACCTGACTTCGGCGCCATGCAGGGACTTGCTGACATAGTAGACCGGCCACTGTTTCGGCCCTTCTTCTTTCACGAGGACCGAGCTCACAGCTTTTTCTGTGACGGCGAGGTATAATACCAGGGGCTCGCCCTCCCGAGGTTGCCGCAGAGTCGGCAGGCTGGCCAAGTAGACTTTGAGTTCTTCCCAGGCTTTTTGGCAATCTTCAGCCCAAGGATGGCCATTTCTTCCGAGGTCGCCTTCCATCTTTGCGGCTTTTGTGAGGACTTTGAAGAAGGGTCGACACCTATCTCCGTACCTGGAAATAAACCTGCTCAGAGAGGTTATTCTTCCGGTGAGTCTCTGCACGTCCTTGACTGTGGTAGGAGTTCGGAATTCAAGCAGAGCCTTAATCTTCTCAGGGTTAGCATCGACGCCCCTTTTGGATACCATGTACCCAAGGAACTTTCCCGAGGTCACCCCGAAGATGCACTTCTCTGGATTAAGGCGGATCCCGAAGGTTCTGATCTTTTGAAAGGTTTCCTCTAAATCTGTAACGTGGTAGCCAGGCAGTTTGCTCTTGACTATCATATCATCAACATATACCTCCATGTTCCTCCCCATTTGGTCTTTGAAGACCTTGTTCATCAGCCTTTGGTAGGTGGCTCCTGCATTTTTTAGCCCAAAGGGCATTCTGATATAGCAATATGTTCCTCCCTCGGTGATGAAGGCAGTCTTCTCTTCGTCTCCGGGGTCCATCCTTATCTGATGGTAACCACTGAAGGCGTATAGGAAACTTAAGAGCCCGTATTCGGCAGTTGAGTCTACCAGTTGATCTATTGGTGGAAGGGGATATGAATCTTTCGGGCAAGCATCGTTCAAATTTCTGAAGTCGATGCACATCCGAAGCTTGCTACTTCCTTCTTTTGTGGCAATTACCACGTTACTTAGCCATTCGGGGTAGTTTACCTCCCGGATAACGCTAGCGTCTATCAGACGCTGGACTTCGGTTTTGACGAAGTCACTTTTGTGAGCTGAGATGCTCCGTTTCTTTTGCCGGACAGGTTTTACTTCCGGACTCACTTTAAGGCTATGCTGGATTACGCGAGGGTTTACCCCTGGCATGTCCTTCGGCGAGTAGGCGAACAGATCTTTATTTGCAAGAAGAAAAGATACAAGTTTTTCCTTGTCTCCGTCGGCCATATTTTTCCCTATTCGGGTACTATGGCCTGGGACAAGCTCTACTTCTTCTGTTTCCGCTTTTGTGGGATCTTCTGCCTCGCCCTTTTCCAGCTCTTTTGCTTCTACAGCATGTGCTAAGTTGCTTGCTGGAGCCTTTCGTGCTTTGACGAACACCTTTCTCACTTCGCTTTGATCAATGAAGATCTTTGCGTCTCCTTCTTTGGTTGCGAAGGTGACAGTCAAGTACTTTACATCAGGGCGAATGTGCAAATTTCCCTGTGTCTGTCTGCCGAGGATGGCGTTGTATGACGAAGGGACGTCCATGACTATGAATCTTGCCATGGTAGAGACGAACAACTCAGCGGTTCCTTTCTCCGAAGTTCCCTTCATCATCAAGGGGAGGTCGATCCAGCCGAGGACGGGTAGCTCAGATGGTCCTACGCCGAACGTGGGTGAAGTAACAGCCTTGAGGTCACTCCTGAATATGCCCAAACTTGGCAGCAAATGTGAGAACAAGACGTCTGCGTTTGACCCATCGTCCAGCAGCACCCTCTTGACGTCCCAGTTTCCTATCCTCGCCATTATCAGCAATGGATCGTCGTGAGGAAATACGATGGTGGAGCCATCCTCGCGAGCCAATTTTTTCGTTGGGCTCTGATATTCCATCACCGCTATCTCTCTGGCCCTTCTTTTCCTTTCCGAGGATGGAAGCCCGGTTGTGATCGTCTGTATTACTCCTGCCGAAGGTGGAGGACGCCTTCTCGGACTTCGGTTCCTTCGCCTGTCTGAATCATAATCCTCGTCATCAGGCTTTCCTTCTTCCTCTTTTTTCCCTTTCGGGGAAGGCATTCTCAAATATCGCCGAAGCTGGCCCTGCTTTATCAGTGATTCAATGTACTTTTTCAACTGGAAGCAGTCTTCGGTGTCATGACCGTGATCACGGTGGAACTGACAGAACTTCTTCATGTTCCTTCTGTTATCAGCAGTCATTCCCCTCGGCCGTTGGATCTGAGTTCCTTGTTTTTCCAATGCCATGAGGACATTAGCCCTTGTGGTGTTCAGAGGTGTAAAGTTTTGGGGCTTCCTTCCTCCTCCTCGCATTCTCCGAGGTCGGCCTAACTGTTCCGTTGGACCCCGGGTTTGCTGGCTGGACCCTTCGCCTCGAACATGAATATGGTCAGCCTTCGGTCCAGTCATTCTCAGCTCTTCGGCTGTCATATGCTGTTCCGCCCTTCGGTAGAATTCTCCCAGTGTGTCCGGGGGATCTTTGGAGAATTCATAAAACAATTGCGAATCCCTTCGAAGGCCCCTTGTCATGGCGAGGATTCGGATTTCGGGACGAAAGTCCGGAACACTGAGGGCTTCTCTGTTGAACCTCTCGACATAGTCACGGATGGTTTCCCCGTTTCTTTGTGCTATGTCAAACATCTGGACGGGCATCTTCGTCGTCGGCTTGCTCCCAATGAACTGTTGGGTGAATGCTGAGGACAGCTCCTGGAACCCCCTGATGTTTCCGGGGGGCAGGGAATTGTACCAAGCAGTTGCTGGTCCCGCGAGGGTGACTTCAAAGCACTTGCAGAGTGTGGCATCATCAGCTCCGTGCAGCACCATGCTGCGTTTGTACTTTGTTAGGTGGGCCTGGGGATCAGTCCGGCCCTCATAGGTCTCTAGCCGAGGCAGCCTGAAGTCACTTGGCATGGCCGCCTCGACCACCGTTCGGGCGAAAGGAGTTTCATCTCCAGAGACAGTTTCAGTTAGCCTGCCCCAAACAGGCTTGCGTGCCACCTGCTGTTCCACTCTCTCCAGTCTCGCCAAGACTTTCTCCAGGAGGAGCGTGGCGCTGGGCTCCTCTTCCTGGTAGGTTCGGGTAAAAGGACCCGTCTTTCGGAGAGCGACTTCGGTACCGAGGTGAGGGGGACGTTGCTTCTGGTGATAAACTTCTTCTAGACGGGACTTCGGGTCGTTTAGACCTTGCTCTTTCCGCCAGACGTGCCCCAAGGGGCAGGTTATCTGTCGAGGACTCTTCTCGTGGCTCCCCACTTCCCGAGCTATGATGGGTTGCCCTTGGGCTTTTCTCCCGAGGTCGTGCTGACGAGGTGGGTTTTTGGGCCTGGGCTGGTTGCGGCCATCTTCGGTCTATTTGTTGTGTCATTTCAGCCACAACAGACCTCTGAAAGTCTCTTAAAAAACCCATGGTGATGATAAGAGGGCGTTCCTCTTCAGGCAAGGAAGTCTCTGGGGGACTTTGTTCGGTAGCCGGTTGGGTCTCAGGCGCGGACGGGGACTTTGGGAGTCCTTTGTCCTTTGAACGCCGAGTTTCGACAACAGCTACGTGGGAGTGGGTTCCCACAGACGGCGGCAAATGATGCCCCAAGGCATCTTCGTTTGCTGTCATGTTGACAGGTGGAGAGACTTCCTGAGGAGGCGAGCGCCTGGAGCTCTGGTTTCCCAGCTGAGTGTGCCTGAAAAGCTCAAAGAAGAGGTTAGGAGGTCCCCGGTTTGCTTTTCCGGGGAGGACCCTCCGACGCCCAAGTCAGTTTTCTGAGTGAAAGTGGAGGAAGAACACTAAGGGATCAAGTGTCTTGCCTGTTTTGTGTTTTCTCAGAGGGAGGAAAATGCCCCATCCTTTGCCCAGTCCCTTTTCCTAGTATTTATAGGAGTAGATGGTCCGTTCAGATCATGACACGTGTTCGGTCGGATTTGATCTGTGCTTTTGGACCTAGGGGACAGGCAGCCGTTTGCAGCCTCTTTTAGCCCTGGACCCGGACAGGTTGTGTCAGGACTGGGGCGGCTGCGGCGTGTCAGTTCGCCGTTCAGATGTGACGTGTAGGGCTTGTGGGTGACATGTCAGAGGCTCCTTAAATGCTCATACCGTACTCCCGAGGTCCCCTGGGCGAGGTCGCCCTTCGGTGCGTGCACCCTCTTCGGATTCTATCCGTCCTTCGGTGCGAGCACCTCCTTCGGGATCTATCCCATAGTTCTGGGAGTTCCCTTGATGGACACCTTCTTCGGGACTCACACCCATAGTTCGGGGATTCCCTTGTTCAGGTGCTTCTTGTTCGGGGAAGATCCTCTTCGGGGCAGTCAGTTTGGCCCCTCGATGGAGACGGTGTTGTCCTCGGAATTCCTGACGAGCTAACCAACGTCTCGAGCTCATAGTGTTTGACTTCGCACCTTCCGAGGTCAGTGAAAAGATCCTCTCTTGGGTGATGTCAGACTTCTCGGCCAATATTCTGGCAGGGAGTTACTACCGAGGAGGCAATAGCCTTTGGCTATCATATGCGTAACTATTGTCGCAACCTCGTTTGGTCCTGACTTCATTAATGTGCCAAACTTTAGGGGTAAATGATTCTTTAATTCATGGGTAACGGTAAGTTTTCAAATTTGAAGGGGTTATTTATTTCTAATAATGATCGAACCTTAGGCAGTATATTCATAATTAATCCTTTTATTTTATCAAGCTCGAATTTCATTTGCTCGGAGTTGAGTTTGATAAGGTTTGGATCAATAGGGGCCTAAAGCCTCTTTTGCTCCCTCAATTTTACCAACTCAGACCTTTTACCCTCTAGATTTTAACTTGGTATGACTGGCCTATCAAACTTTGCAAGTTAGGATCTTTTACCCTTTGGTCCAATTAAATGAAGAATGTGTACTAAAATAAAAATAAAAAAATTGAAGGGCTAACTAAATCATTTATCTAATGGTTAACTCTTGTGAATAAATACGAAGAAGTCTTGACACAAACTTATAGTGAAGATAAGGGAAAGATGAGCAATCTCAAATACGAAACTGAAGCATTTGTGCTTATTGTTTGCTTACAAGAGTTAACCATTGGATAAATGATTTAGTTAACCATTCAGTTCTCCTTTTATTTTTATTTTAGTACAGATTCTCCATTTAACCGGGTTGTGTGGTAAAGTATCCCAGTTTACAAAGTTTGAGGGGCGAGTTGAACTGACTCAAAGTCTAGGGGATAAAAGGTCCGAGTTGAAAAAGTTCAGGGGGTAAAAGGGCTTTAGGCCAATCAATAAGGCTCAAGCTTGTCATTATGGGTTCAATACTTGACAGCCCCGGGCACAATTCTGAAGCGAGAGGTAGTCATTTAACAACAAACAAAAAGTTTGGTGGCAAGTTGGATAGAGACAAAAAGGTTAGAGGGCCAACTTTAGGGTTTAATCCTTCAATTTAAAGCCGAATTGATTCGCGAAGCTTTTGATCGACGCTACGCGTACTTGGCATTAAAAACAAGGGTTATTACAATTTACACCTGAGGTTTTAGATAATATCACTCTTTACCTATTTTATTTTAATAAAATACACTTTACTCTGTCTTTTTTACATTATTTAATAACAATTTTTTAAATTTTAATTTAAAATATATGGTAGTTGTGTATTAATAATTTCACTATGCATCATATTTTTATTATAGTTAACTTATATTTTAAGTTATCAATTTTTTTTTCTGTAAATGTAAAATAGTTTTTTTAATAGGGGTAAATGCAAGATAAGAGGTAAAATGTGTATTTTTGAAATAAGAGGGGTAAAATATAATATCATCTAAACCTTGGTAGGCAAACTGTAATTAATCCTAAAGACAAAGCACAAAGGCTCGCTTCAGACGCACACTTTACACTCTGGTTGCAGGCATAAATACGTCTGGGCTTTGCCCGAACTTCTACACTGGCGGAGCAAGATGGCCGGTTTTTTCTCTGCTGCTCGTTTGAGCTTCCTTCTTCCCTTCTTCTCTCTCCTCTTCCTCTCAAGTGCAACTCATTCAACCGCTGTCAAAGGTTCTCTCTCTCTGTCTCTTCCCACGTTCATTTTTGGGCTTTAAATTTGCTTGTTCTTCATTCTTCCTTGGCATTTCTTTTGCTCTTTTGTGAGGAAAAGGGAAACAATCGATTTGGGTTTTGATTTTGGCTTCGTTACTTTTCTGTGGTTTTAAACAGTAATAGATTGTAGGCACGTCATGGGTTTTGTCCGTGATTCTTTATGATGATTGTTTGGTGTCTTCTGCTCCTGGAAAGGGAAGGGGGTAAGAAAGCATTAGGAGAAGATCTGGGGCTGGGTTTTTATGATCGCTTGTTTTGTGCTTTGTTGCTAGGTGCAAGTAGAACAAAAGAGCAAATTATAAGCTGATAATTTTGTTCTTTTTTGTTTTCAATGTTAATTTTGAGTCCAAGTCTCTGAGCAGAGTTTGCATTGAGATGCCTTCAGGATGGTTCCATGGTTCCCATTTAGTAGATATACTAGCGGTTTCTGCCAGTACTGAATGCTGGAATAAGGAAGGACTAGTTGTCACCACTGGATTATTTTCTTCTTGATCAGTGAATATATTTTGCATACTTTTAGTGGCTGCAGGGTGCTAGCAGTGATGTCAAGTTATTTATGACTCAATAAAGCTAATTAATACTCCCCATGTGGAGGAGTGTTGATTATCCCTTTTAAGATATAACTATTCCATCAAGCTGACTATGATAGTTTTCTTTGTTCCTGAAATTTTGCTACGAGCTTCAACATATCTGAATGACGATTATAAAATTCTTTTTTGTAATGACTATTAGGTTTAAGGAAATAGGGTTCTAATTATGTTTGAGGAGCAATATTCGGTTGCTTGGTTGGTGATGGAATCGCACCTGGGATTCGGTTTTGTCATCTCAGTAATGGCCCAATGCTTTGTGATTTTTCCTACTTGCTATTTCTGGTACGCAACTTAGTAGTCATAAATCAACATCTTCCCTTCAATCGCTTCTGCAGTAGGTTTCATTGAAACTAGTTTGATTATTTATGTAACGTCAAAACCTACAATGCATTGTTTTCATGCTTCATGTTCACTACTTATGGTTATGGCAGTCCTTTGAAAATACATGATGTTATCTGAGGAACCACCTGCAATTTAATATATTCAAGCAGCATTGGCTATTTTTAACACAAGTTGAAGGGGATCTGGTCCTCCTTTGAACAATGGATTGTCAATTTCATTTCCCTTTTATGCATCTCTTGAAGGGGAGGGGTCGGTAGTGAACCACAAAGAACTGCTAATCTATAGAAATGGTATTTTCGTGGCTTATCACCTATGGTTGGACAGAATGGTTTACAAAATTCTGCTATTTCAGTATTATGAAACTCAGATTTTTTTTTTTAATTTTCTTATTGTTCTTCACTAAATTTTCTGTGTGGTGGGGTTTCTTTCCTTTTAGGAATTCTATATCTTGCTGTCTATCTATAGATTGCTGTTCAAAAGCCTAATGTACTAAGCAAGTTAACATATTCTGGATCTTTGCAGGTATCTCCTTGGGAAGTCCAGTTGTCAACATTACCTCAAGCCTTCCTGTACATCCATCTGTTACTGGTTCAAAAGATTTGGTATTGTGTTATAGAGTGAAAGTCTCTGGTCAAATGAGGCTGAAAATTGGGAGTTATGCTAGTGCACTTCGGGTGAATTTGACTATTTCAACTGCAATCCCAGAAAGGCTACATAGCAGAATTCATATTTGTTTTCATCGGTGAGTCTGGGTGCACTGGTTGCCTTGTTAATAAACAAACCAAATTGATATGCCATGCTTATAAAATTCTTATTCTGAAGGGCCCTTTTTATGTGAGCTTTTACTAACAAAATCATACAGGAATGCTTCACTTGGGCATTGTCAGTGCGAGAAGGATGATTGGAAGATAGTTCAAAAAGGCATATGGAAATCTGTTACTTCACCTTATGGGGATAAATACTTAGATGTGAAATTCATTGATGATGTTCCTGGTCCTATCACAGTTGCCCTTGAAGAAGGTGTGGATATCTCTCTCTCTTTCATTTTATAAGAGTATGCTTCTTGTGCTTTTGTTTCTGAATTCTTTTTTCTGTAATCAAATTCTTTAATGACTTTGCAGAGTATCAGGCATGGCGGCTATTGTTTCTCGTTTTGGGCGTTGCTTTACTGCTGTTTGCACCAATTGTCAGCAGATGGGTTCCTTTTTATTACAGCAGTTCGATGGCTGTAGGCATCTTTCTTGTCATTGTAATCCTCCTTTTTCAGGTACACAAATTTGATGCATTATCCTTATATCCAACTTCCTTTTCACTTAACAAACCTTGTGTGTTCTTTCCTTCTGCTTTTTGTTCTGATTTCACCCTTAATATTTGATGCGGCATTGTCTCCCTCACAGCTAGCTTCAACACCAAACACTTTGTTGCCTATGATTAAAAGAGAAACGAAGAAAGAAAATAATTTTGGTTTCTTGTAAGTGGTTCTGGATGTATACCCTGCTCTCTTTTCTAGAAAATATTTTCATTCTTGCTCTGTAGTTTTGATACTAGTAGGGGATAAACAGGAAAAGGGCATATTTATATATCATCTTGTTGTCCTATTGGTTAGAAACATTTCTTCTAAGTGTGGCATTTAAACCAGATACTCATTTAAATATATGTTGTCACTGAATACTTTGATATTTTCTAGAAGTTTTATATCTCTGAATACTAGAAAATTCAGCGTTTTCAAAGCTTAAAAGTATTTAGTTCTTCCATTTTCATGGAAAACTCATATGCTGCCTCTGGTCTGTCTCCAAGACCATACTGGTTCTTTCATATCTGCTTTCCTGAATGTATATCACCTTGTTTCTTATCAGAAGCTTACATATTGCATCTTTATATTTGCATGGCTGGAGCCTGAAAATTAGTCTTTCTTTCTCTTGAACCATGGAAATCAACTTGATAAACCATTGTTTGATGTTCTGTACTTTTTTTTTTTTGTTTTTCAATTTCTTTTGATGTGAGAACTATGTATAATCCGTTTGTGAGTTATTTAATGCAGGGAATGAAGTTATTGCCATTGGGAAGGAAGAATCTCTTCTATCTCACAATCTATGGATCCATTGTGAGTTTGTGTTTTCTTTACAACCAGCATTTTACTGAACCTTGAGAGCCCTTAATCTTATCTGATTTTCTTCGTGATTAAAAAGTCTCCATTAATTAATATATTTTGCAGCTTGGAGCTGGATCTTTTCTTTTGCATCAATTCTCGTTGATGGTCAGTTCAATTCTTGTCAATTTTGGGCTGAGCGAAGAGATGCATAATCCTGTAAGTTTTCTTACCACATTCCATCGCTAGCTGCTTTTACTTTCTTAGTTTGAATCTTTCTCCATTTCTTGCATTGCATGTTTTGTATGTTATTTTATTTTTTATATAATACTTGTGGCTTATTTAATAGGGACTGAGTTCAATGAGTCCCCATGCAATGGGACCAAGTAAACATGTCTAAGTGCATAATTTGTAAACTGAGCAATGCGCATGGTTACTTTCTCCTTGTTTGCAGGTTGCGATGTTTCTATTAGTTGGAATTATCCTATCAGGAGCTGCTTTGGGTTATTGGATCGTGAGAAAATATGTGATTTTAAAAGATGGGAGTGTCGATGCTGGTGTTGCACAATTTGTGAAGTGGGCAATGCGCATGGTGGCAGCGACCTTTATCTTCCAGGTATGATACAGATGTTCCTTTTGACTGTAAGCTGTTAACACAGAAGGCCTAACTTATAATTCTTGGATGTATTCTGTACTCTATTTCATTTTTGGTACACTGGGGAACAACATACTTTAACCTGTAAAGGTATTCCTTATGTGAATCCTATTAGGCCTAGTTGATCTGCTAAGATAAGAATTTGACTTGGGTTAATTTACAGAGCTTCAATCTTCATTCATTGGGCTGAAACCTTGGTTAATGAAATGGCAATCATCTTGAATCTGACCTGGAAGTAATTGCGGATTTTCTCCAGCAATTAGAAGCCTGTAAGTGTACGGTTTAGGAGAATTTGACAAATCTTGGATTCTGACACTTCTGACTCTGATTTAACTCTCTCTCTCTCTCTCTCTCTCTCTCTCTGCAGTTCACTTTCATCTATCAGTTGTGTTCCTAGTAAAATTTTTGCTTTCCTTGCTGATCCATGTATTTCTCCAGTATCTTGGTCAACTATCATCTTTTGGACATATTGTAGTTATGTTTTTGCCATTTATATGTACTTTGTATGTATTTGTGACAATTCTATGAACTTTCCAGAGCACACTCGATACTCTGCTTGCATTGGTAGTGTTGGCTGCTGGTTGTGCCGTCTCCTCGCTTCTCACTTCCTCAGTGCTGCATGGTCATATGTAAGTCATTATTTGGAAATACAACCATGGATCCAATCTTTATGTAAATTTATGCTTCTGGGAAGATGTTTATTGTCAGTTGCACACTTCTTTTTATTGTTTTTGCTTCTGTTCAATATGGCTATGATTCTGTCTGTAAACTCCTAGGATCTGTGTTCTGAGAAGGATTATAACTGGGAGGAAAAATGTTTTATTCCTTGTTTGACATACATTATAAGAAGACATGCATGCTAAGACAACTGTGAGGTCTACTGAAATACTTCCATCCTAATTTTCACCATGTCTCTTCAGCACTTCCCACTCACCTCTTCATATTCTGAACTACTTTGCCGTTGCCTCAACTTCGATGTTCACCCAAGCTTAATGTGGGAGTATGGCATGCTAATACAATATTGTTCTCATGTTATATCCTGCAATTTCCAATTTCTTTTGTTTCATGCCATTTATTTTTCAAACTGCATATCAACTGTTTGGAATAAAAATGACACTCTCTTCCCCTTTCTCCCCACTCCCTGGAAAAGGGAATAAAAAAGTGGCACTTCTATCTCTTTTGACAAATTTTGTTGGTTCAAGTTTCCGTTCTGCTCCAAATCTTTTTATATGCATGTATGCTGATGGGTGCATTGGTAGTTCACATCTTATGGGCAAGGTTGCAAAACCTATTACAAATATATGCCAGTGCCTTTCATTTGAGATATTAGATTTGGGAAATTACCCTTTCAATGCTAGATGAATTGATCTATGCCTGTGTATATTTCTATGGGCTCATTTTCTTTGGATGATCACCTGTAATCGGTTATTTGATAACAGGTGGTCCTTGCGGCTGAGGCAAGCAGCGACTCAGCATAATCGTGCCGAATTTCTCAGTAGATCTCCAAAAATGAAGACTTCGGGGAAGTGGTGGAGCAGTCCAAGCAGCCCACCATGTTTCAGCTCTCCTGTTAAAGGTATTGCTTCAATGGTTCTTTATTCCCCTTTGCTATATTGTACCCTGGGCGAGTAAATGTGTTTTATGAATTTTCATGATTTTGATTTTCACATGTTGTATCATACTATTGGTGCTGGTGTAGGCACCATGAATCAGCATGATTACTACTCGACCTTCCACAAGGCACAGAAGTTGAAGAAGTTCACAAAACAAGAGTGGGAGGATTTCACCAGGCAATCGACACAGGAAGCTGTTGCAGATTTGGCGGCATCTCCAGAGTTCACTGATTGGATCATCAATCATGCAGATAGGATACAACTTGTTCCAGATGATAGTTCAGATGAATCAGTTGGGAGCAAATCAAGTACCACAGATGATGACGATGAAGTAGGAAGTTGCCGGCCATTTAGATTACTTAATTGGTAGCCATTAGCAGGTGGCTTAAGAATGGCATCCATGATGGTCAAGATTTCCCGAGTCGTTTACTTCATAGTTTAGGATCAAACTCTTGTTTCCTAATAGGTTTTTCAGTGAGGCTTGTTGACAATATATGATAATCATTTTCGGTTCAGTTACCGGTGGGTTTAGAGAACCTTGAACCAGAAACCGATTCACATGTATGTGGTCCGGTGGTTTTTGATCAATTTTGTTGGGTTCTTTGGCATGTATCAGCTTTTCTGGGTTGTAATTTCAATTTTGCAGAAAGCCTTGTATGTATTGCTTCCATTCTTTTGGTAGATAAGATCGCATTGGACTTACCTAGCTAATAGAAAATGATTTTTATTTGTGCAATGTTTAAGATCCCATTAACTTGCCTAGCTAAGTCGATAAGGATTCTTGAGGACTCTTGAATGTGAGATTATTTGCCTTTTCCGATTTCTTCCCATCTACTAAAAGGATGCAAGAAATACATACAAGGCTTTCTGCAAAATTGAAATCCAGAAATATACGTAGGCGGAGATAGATTCAGCTAGTGTTCACCAAATAAAGTATATGCTCCTTTGGTTTGTTTTGGGTGGGTGGGTGGCGGGGGTGGTGATTAACAAAACAACAGAAGGGTAATTTCTGAAATTTTATATCTCAAATGAAAGGCACCAACATATATTTGTAAAAGGTTTTGCAACCTTGCCCGTAGTATGTGAACTACCAAACCACCCATCAGCATACATGCACATGAGAAGATTTGGAGCAGAACAGAAACATACACTAAAAAAATTGTGAAAAATGATAGATGTGCCTTTTTCATTCCATTTTCCAGGGAGTTGGAGGGAGAGGGGAGGAGAGAGTGCCTTTTTTTTATTCCAAGCAGTTGATATGCAATTGGCAAAATAAATGGCATGGAACAAAAGAAATTGGAAATTGCAGGATATAGCAAGAGAACAATATTGTATTAGTATGCCGTACTCCCACATTAAGCTTGGGTCACATAGAATTATAAGTTAAGGCAAGGGCAAAGTAGTTCAGAGTATGAAGGGGTAAGTGGGAAGTGCTCAAGAGATGGAGTGTGAAAATTAGGATGGAAGTATTTAATTAGATCTCATAGTTGTCTTTGTATGTAGATCTTCTTATAATGTATGGCAAACAAGGAATAAAACATTCTTCCCTCCCAGTTACAATCCTTCTCACAATAGAGATCCTTTGAGTTTACCAACACAATCATAGGCATATTGAGCAGAAGCAAAAATAATAGACAGAAGCCTGCAACTGAAATCAACATCTTTCCAAAAGCATAAATTTACATAAAAATTGAACGCTTGGTTATTTTTCCAAATAATATGAGACTTACATATGACCATGCAACATTGAGGAAGTAAGAAGCGATGAGATGGCACGAGCAGCAGCATGGGGATTCATTGAACTCAGTCCCCATTAAATATGCCACAAGTATTAAATAAAAAATAAGATAACAGACAAAACATGCAACGCAAGAAATGGAGAAAGATTCAAACTGACAAAGTAAAAGCAGCTAGTGTAGTGATGGAATGTGGTACAAAAAGTTACAGGGTTATGCATCTATTCGCTCAGCCCAAAATTCACAAGAATTGAATTGACCAGCAACGAGGATTGATGCAAATGAAAAGATCCAGCTCCAAGCTGTAAGATAAATTAATTATTGGAGACTTTTTAATATGAAAATCGCTCCCAAGGTTCAGTAGAATGCTGATTAATATGGATAGAGATGCTTCTTCCTCCCGTTCTACCCATATAGCCAATAATCTAAAGATCGTATCCAAGTCTCCGTGTAAGCACTTTGAACAAGCGAGTTCGTTTAGACAATAGTCAGCATTTGCAAAACGATAGTTAAACTATCAACAGAAATAGTTGAATTGGACCTCTGATTAGTTAATCCGAGTCAATTAGAACCTGTGAGCCTGCAAACAAAGGTAGTATCAAAGACCTGAAGTGTGTCTCTAGGAAAATCCTTTAACAGTTAAGTTAGCTCTTTAAATAATGGGTAAAGTAGCTATATAAATAGTTTATTCTAGTCTGTGTACTTGGAATACCCAGTGGGTGCCCAACCTAACTCTCTTGGAGTGTAGTTAATTGGGATTCTCTTCTGCTCTCATATTATTAAATACTTCTTTAATTAGAACCCTTCTTTAATTAGGATTTTAAGTGAATCAGTTTATTATTTGAACTAAACTTAAATACGAGCTTTAACGTGTCATGCTCGATAAGGTATTAACATGTCTGCTTCCTTAAAAAAGTGGAATATGAACTCCTACATTTTTTTAAAGCTTAGAGACATGAAATGACAACTCCTGGAGGTGAAATGATGCCCACCTAATGCGACTCTCATTACGTCCGCAGCTTGTGAGATTCCAACAGTCATGCTCCGTATGGCCCTTTGCTATTTGCTCATTTTTCTATACCATTATGACCCTCTCGTTTATCGGGGTTAGTTAGGCCCAATTAAGTTACTTCGGCTTGAAGAATCCCCCAACTGCGTTTTTTGGGCTAAGGGTCACTAATAAGGTGACTTAGAAGTTGCCACTTAAGGTGAAGAGAGGTCTCTCTATAATCTATTCTTCTCCTTCTCATTTATTTTCTTTTCCTTTTTTTTTTTTAATAGTTCTAGTGTACTAACCATCTTCATTTCTTGTGCAGCCATGGGTCATGCTAGTGCCCCTCTTTCTGAGAGAAAGGGCCAACAAGGTCTCACTCAATCCCGGAAGGTGCAGTCTACACCATCCGCGGTGGCTCATCTTCCACTGGCTCCATCTAGGGAGTAGTCGGCTCCCTTTGCCGGCTATCCTACCGGCCCTTCCGGCACCCTTGCTGCTGCTCAGGGCTCACCACCACCACCAGTTGACTCTGACGCTAAAAATGTCCAGTTAGGCGTTGAGTTTGAGCCCAAGCTTGTGCGTTGGAAGAAGAAGACTCAGGTCAGCCCGTGGAGGAAAGGCCTTTCGAGGGGGAGCCAACTTCACGTTGCACTGACTTGGCTAGTGATACTTAACTCATACAGGCTTCGTACCTTTACCCTTTGCAATAGACTTATACCGAGTATACTAATTGTTCTTGTCTTCCGCTTGTAGGGACGCCCAGCCCTAAGGCCAATGAAGGGTTGAAAAGTAAGGACTAGTCTTTCCTAGGTGTTGTCCTCTCGAAGGAGGCCCTCATTTAGGAGATCGTAGCACTAAGGTTGCCTTAGCTGGGCCCAGGGAGTCTTCTCGATGATCTTCTCTCGAAAAAGACCAGGTGAAAGTGGCTAGTTGAAAAGGGGAGTCTCAGTGGAGTTGATTCTCGAAGACAGCAGGGATCATCACTAGCATATCCTAGAAGGGCTTTGTCTCCTAAGGGGTCGCCATCACCTGACATACCTCCGTCATGGCTCCGATGTCTCATTAAACTTCCTTGGTTACAATATAGGGACCATCCCAACATGACCTCAAGCTCGACTTTCACAAGGAATATTCCCCCTACCTGTATCTTTTTGACCTTGTTGTAAGTTTTAAAACCCTAACTGCAAGCGTGTTGTGTACGTTGAAGTAGAGTAAGAAAAGGTATAGTTCCCGTGAAGATTAATTGAATTGCTTGCCAAGTACTACTTCTCTAAGATAACTTTAGCTAAATAAGTAAGATTGAATGAAAGTCTAAACAAGTAAAACAAGTAACTAAACCTAGCTAAATGGAATGCTACTAATTTAGAATGCAACAATGCAATGCAAATTTGTGGTTTTTATCAAGTTACTAAAGCACACTTCTTATGGGTTCACTATTTATCATGATTAATTGGTAAATTTAGGCTAGTGACTTGGTTTTCTTTTCTTGTTGTTGAAGTTACCCAATTGAGTTCTTACTCTCCAAGTGAAAGACTTACTTTCTTTAATCTAAAATTAATAAGGATTTCCAGCCAATTGCAAGCTTAGGAAAAGGCATTAAAGCTCAATTTACTTTCACCTAATGACTTAGACTAGTTTCCTAACAAGCCTAATGACTTAGACTAGTTTCTCACAAGCCTATTGTCATTAAACCATTCTCTTAGGTCCAATTACTTTTAATCTTTTCCAAGAGTTTAAAAGCAATCCAAGGTACAACCAATTGTAATCAATTGTGGCAATCAATTAGCTAACACAACATTTAGCACAAAGGAAGGATAAACAAGCAATGGAAGGAAATACAAATCACATAACCATGAATTCATCCAACATAATCAATTCAAGTAGCTACATCCATAGAAAGTGTCAAGGAAGACTACTCCATAACTAAAGTAAACACAGTCATGAAAATACATAAAATAGCATCCATGTCTAAATACGAGAAGAAGGAAGGAAAACAGGAGCCCAAGAAACTCTAGATACTTGATTCCTTAAGGTTTCTATAGGCTTTCAAGTCCTCCAAGCCTTTTACAAGTAAAAATCCATAAGTGCTCTACAAGAAGGTGAAATATGCAAGATGGGGTGAAGAAAACCTAAGCCTAGCTTTAAAGGATGAAGAATGAAATGTCTCTAAGCTTGGTTTCAGATTTCTCTAAGTCTTGAAGGTGTCTTTTTCATTCACCTACTCATTTGGGTAAAATCCCTTGGCTAATAATATACTTAGATTCAAATTAGAGGTGTGGGACCACTTCTCTTTAGGTGCAGGGGCGTTGACGTGCTAGATGAGGTCATCTGGGCGTTGCAACGTCCAAAATGCGAAGGCCATTGGTGCTGCAGTGCCCAGGCCTTGAAGTCAGTTTCCAAAACTGTTGAATTGTGGGGCTACAGCTCCAATAAATTGTTTTTTCACACTTTTTGTTTTTCGCTTTGCTCATTTCTAATCTGATCCGATGCTTTGTTTCCCTTCTCCACGCTACAAAATAAAAATCCAAAGCAAGAAATGGTTGAAAATGGGGTGTGCTGATATAGAAAAAGACGCTCGAAATAACTAAAAAGTCAATAATTTTGACTATGCAAATTAACATCTATCAATTTTCCCAAACTTAAAATGATGCTAGTCCCTAACATGCTCAAACTCAAAAATAAAACAACCAAAACAAAAAAGTTAACAATGCATACCCAATATCACTTTATGAAATCATTCATTTCACAAAATCAACTTAGGAGAAGTTAAGGTATGTAAAGAAAGAAAATCTTTGTCCTAATGGTAGATTATCACACCCTAAGTGTTTCACTCTCTATTTCTAGTTGGCTTAGTGTATGTAAAGGCTCATAACATGAGTTCACCCATAAATTTACAAGTGGACCCAAGCTACCCACCAATTCTTCCTAAGGAATATGCATGCAAATTACAAGTCTAATAACACATTTTCAAGGTTGTATCGGGGCTGGGCTTGGTATAGATGAGAGTTAGTAGGAGACACTTTATGGTGGAGCTAAGGAAACAAGTCAAGCATTTTACACCATTGGCACATACAACTTTTGACTCTTAAGACCCACCATTGGCACATACATCTAGAACATGATATTGCTTAGCTTCCAAATAGCTTCCTCAACAACTCTACATGCATGATTTTGACAAAATGAATCACATTCACTTTCCTTCTTTGTTTACTCAATTCATTTTTTTTTTAACTTTTACATAAAAGCTTTTTCAAGTTGTGCTCGTTTTAGCCTTTTTCTAGAGGAAAAAGTGATTTTTAACAAAGCTAGAAAAAAATTCACTTAACCTTTTAGAGTACCCTAAAATCATGCATGTTCTATCAAAGTACTCAAGCTAAAACTACATATTTTTCACTATTAGTACAAGAATCCAACATTTCCCCCAAACCTACAATAGAAAAATAGCAAGGCAACTGAAGACACAGTTATAATAGTAACAAAAGGTGATTGAATAACAGCTACAAAACTCAGTCACAAAAATACTAGTCGCTAATTAAAAAAACTAAATTATGACTAAAAAAAGTGACTGAAGCTGTCAGTCACTTTTTGTAGGGATGTTTCAAAAAAAGCGATTGAATGTTCAGTTGCAAATCACAAATGATGAAAGTGACAAAGATTTAGCTACTATATTGGTCAACTATATAGTAATATATTTTATTTATAAAACAGTTAAATTTTGATTTAAATTTGTAATAATTATATATAAAACATGAAAAACAGATAAAAAAATTTAGAAAATATTAAAAATTAATTAAGTCAAAATAAATTTGAATAATTGATATTAATTTCAAAGTAAAATTTGTGCAATAAAATTATGTAAATCCTACAAGTTTAGATCATTATAATCAAAATACTGGTTATTATCCTGAGGTCCCTGAGTACCCTGTGTTACGGGTACCCAACTCCCTTGCGTAGCCTACTACCTCTGCTAATTCTGCTGAGTCGCCCAAGGCATCTATAGATAATAAGTGTCTAATTACTAGTCGAATCTTGTCACCTAATCTAGAAGACGTTATGGCTACTACTTCGATGTCATCTGTGGTGGCGGTGGCTATGGATAGGGTGACATCTGTGGATGCCGCTGCGTCAACCTTGTCATCCACCTTCCAGATCTAGGATGGCTGGGGATATAGGATTCCATCATCCTTGTATGCGTGACTAGATAGGGGCAAGTAGGCTAGCATAAGGGATAGCCTAAGCCCGACCCCGACGATATGTTGCTGGGTCAACTCCATGTGGCAAGTTGCCCTAAGTGTGCATTTGACTGACCGTTGCAGTATAAGCTGACATCAAATCTTGGCTAGCTCAAGCCTGCCACCCCTGTTGCATCTGCAAGATCAAAGTCTCTGAACCCTACACCCTTGCAACCATTTGAGCCTGCACTGCTCGCTGTGATACGACCTTCTCCTGAACAGTAATGAGTTGTGACTGGAGTTCTGCACTCTCTCGACGTAGTTCGGTCATCATCATACCCCTAATTATGAAATATAGTTAACATTTATTAACTTTTAATTAATGTAAATAAATGTATTTAAATTAAATATCTCTGATTGTGTACATTGGAACCAGTTAGGGAATGCTAAAAGCTGTGGCACCCTCATCCACTATCCCTTATGGCACTCGCCTACAACCTTCTCCCAGCACTCCTCACAAAATGTAGGGTGGTTTGACAGATCTGAGCCATACTTCTGTACGACCTCTTCCTCGTACTTGGTCTAGAAAAACATATAACAAATTTAGGGTTAGATAGTATGTTAAAAGTGAGTAAAAATTGTTACTTCAATATAGTATCAATTTAAATATGTTTACTTACTGCATCGTTAATCAACTGTTGAGATAAAACCTCAGTGGATCTATGTCTCATAGAGATACAATGAATGAAATTTCCAAAGGGGGGCTTGTTGTCTTTAGTCTGATATGTAAATAAAAAATAAGTAAATTAAATAAAAGTAAGAAATAAATTAAAACAGTGGAATATTATTGAAGCATTAAATTATACCATACTATCCAAGATGATCTGCTTCATTTGGAGGCCAAGAGAATGCTTCCACGGTTGTGAGCCCTCTGGTGCATTTTTGCTTAACTGCATTTTAAAAAAATAAAGCATGTCAATAAAGTATTATATTAAATTTAGCCTATTAAAATTGTAATTGAAATGATATAATTAGTAACAATTACCTGGTTCTTGCTCATAACAGCACCCTTGCCCTATCATTTCTTCGTCATCCAGTGGTCACACAAAGTTTCCTAGTAATCAGGCAAAATGGCCTTGGGCTGGACAGGACAAAGAAAGCTAAAGTGTCTTTTTGGCAACTTGCCATCAAAGTGCTTCTCAATAACTCCATCCTTGACATTATTGAGCTTGTCCTTGTATTTTTTGCCTAACAGATTGAAGTATTCTCACCTAATGCTGTCATCATCATATGGATGCCATTGATATTGTTACTAAAAAAAAATTAGGAAGTATATATATTAAATAATATGAATAATAGTAATAATAAAAAATAAGTGCTTTTTACTTGCAGTTGCGTCAAATACTCCTCAGCCCTCACTTCTTGAACGTTAGTCCACTCTAGGGCGTCGCCCTTGAAAAGGGCCCTTCTGATGCTGCTGACCGATTTTCACACCTCTTTGTCACGGACAAAACTACAAAATAATTGAAATTGTTAGAAAATTATTAAAAAAGCTATTATAGTTTAAAGAAAATGATATGATAAAAATTACATATGTAAAATTACTTATGAGGCAGGATTAATCCACCTTAGGAGGTCAAGCACTGGCGCATTTGAGGCTGATTGGTTCACAGGTGGCAGCTGCTAGGAGCTATCAAGATGGTGGCTGATTGCCGGTTCTTTGAACTAAACTTAGAGGTGCCTGATGGTGAGCTATATCCATGGACGCGTAATGTCGAGCCAAAGGTATGGATGCCCATAAGAGAACCATGGATGTTGGTGATAGCCAAAGGCTATTGCCTCCTCGGTAGTAACTCCCTGCCAGAATATTGGCCGAGGAGTCTGACGTCACCCAAGAGAGGATCTTTTCACTGACCTCGGAAGGTGCGAAGTCAAACACTATGAGCTCGAGACTTTGGTTAGCTCGTCAGGAATTCCGAGGACAACACCGTCTCCATCGAGGGGCTAAACTGACCGTCTTCGGGTAAGAGAGCCATCTCCCTGAAGCAAGGGAGAATCTCCCCGAAGGAAGAGGCCCCAAAGAGGTCTTCCTCGAACAAGAAACACCTGAACAAGGGAATCCCCGAACTATGGGTGTGAGTCCCGAAGAAGGTGTCCATCAAGGGAACTCCCAGAACTATGGGATAGATCCCGAAGGAAGTGCTCGCACCGAAGGACGGATAGAATCCGAAGAGGGTGCACGCACCGAAGGGCGACCTCGCCCAGGGGACCTCGGGAGTACGGTATGAGCATTTAAGGAGCCTCTGACATGTCGCCCACAAGCCCTGCACGTCACATCAGAACGGCGAAATGACACGCCGCAGCCGCCCCAGTCCTGACACAACCTGTCCGGGTCCAGGGCTAAAGGAGGCTGCAAACGGCTGCCTGTCCCCTAGGTCCAAAGAGCACAGATCAAATCCGACCGAACACGTGTCATGATCTGAACGGACCATCTACTCCTATAAATACTAGGAAATGGGACTGGGCAAAGGAAGGGCATTTTCCTCCCTCTGAGAAAACACAAAACAGGCAAGACACTTGATCCCTTAGTGTTCTTCCTCCACTTTCACTCAGAAAACTGACTTGGGCGTCGGAGGGTCCTCCCCGGAAAAGCAAACCGGGGACCTCCTAACCTCTTCTTTGAGCTTTTCAGGCACACTCAGCTGGGAAACCAGAGCTCCAGGCGCTTGCCTCCTCAGGAAGTCTCTCCACCTGTCAACATGACAGCAAACGAAGATGCCTTGGGGCATCATTTGGCGCCGTCTGTGGGAACCCACTCCCACGTAGCTGTTGTCGAAACTCGGCGTTCAAAGGACAAAGGACTCCCAAAGTCCCCGTCCGCGCCTGAGACCCAACCAGCTACCGAACAAAGTCCCCCAGAGACTTCCTTGCCTGAAGAGGAACGCCCTCTTGTCATCACCATGGGTTTTTTAAGAGACTTTCAGAGGTCTGTTGTGGCTGAAATGACACAACAAATAGACCGAAGATGGCCGCAACCAGCCCAGGCGCAAAAACCCACTTCGTCAGCACGACCTCGGGAGAAAAGCCCAAGGGCAACCCATCATAGCTCGGGAAGTGGGGAGCCACGAGAAGAGTCCTCAACAGATAACTTGCCCCTCGGGGCACGGCTGGCGGAAAGAGCAAGGTCTAAACAACCTGAAATCCCGTCCAGAAGAAGTTTATCAACAGAGGCAGGGTCCCCCTCACCTCGGTTCCGAAGTCGCTCCCCGAAGGGACGGCACCAGGAAAAGGAGCCCAGTGCTACGCTCCTCCTGGAGAAAGTCTTGGCAAGACTGGAGAGAGTGGAACAGCAGGTGGCACGCAAGCCTGTTTGGGCCAGGCTAACTGAAACGGTCTCTGGAGATGAAACTCCTTTCGCCCGAACAGTGGTCGAGGCGGCCATGCCAAGTGACTTCAGGCTACCTCGGCTAGAGACCTATGAGGGTCGGACTGATCCCCAGGCCCACCTAACAAAGTACAAACGCAGCATGGTGCTACACGGGGCTGATGATGCTACACTCTGCAAGTGCTTTGAAGTCACCCTCGCAGGACCAGCAACTGCCTGGTACAATTCCCTGCCTCCCGGAAACATCAGGGGGTTCCAGGAGCTGTCCACAGCGTTCACCCAACAGTTCATTGGGAGCAAGCCGACGGCGAAGATGCCCGTCCAGATGTTTGACATAGCACAAAGAAACGGGGAGACCATCCGTGACTATGTCGAGAGGTTCAACAGAGAGGCCCTCAGTGTTCCGGACTTTCGTCCCGAAATCCGAATCCTCGCCATGACGAGGGGCCTTCGGAGGGATTCACACTTGTTTTATGAATTCTCCAAAGATCCCCCGGACACACTGGGAGAATTCTACCGAAGGGCTGAACAACATATGACAGCCGAAGAGCTGAGAATGACTGGACCGAAGGCTGACCATATTCACGCTCGTGGCGAAGGGTCCAGCCAGCAAGCCCGGTGTCCAACGGAACAGTTAGGCCGACCTCGGAGAATGCGAGTAGGAGGAAGGAAGCCCCAAAACTTTACACCTCTGAGCACCACGAGGGCTAACGTCCTCATGGCATTGGAAAAACAGGGGGCTCAAATCCAACGGCCGAGGGGCATGACTGCTGACAACAGAAGGAACATGAAGAAGTTCTGTCAGTTCCACCGTGATCACGGTCATGACACCGAAGACTGCTTTCAGTTGAAAAAGTACATTGAATCACTGATAAAGCAGGGCCAGCTTCGGCGTTATTTGAGAATGCCTTCCCCGAAAGGGAAAAAAGAGGAGGAAGGAAAGCCCGATGACGAGGATTACGATTCGGACAGGCGAAGGAACCGAAGTCCGAGAAGGCGTCCTCCACCTTCGGCAGGAGTAATACAGACGATCACAACCGGACTTCCATCCTCGGAAAGAAAAAGAAGGGCCAGAGAGATAGCGGTGATGGAATATCAGAGCCCAACGAAAAAATTGGCCCGCGAGGATGGCTCCACCATCGTATTTCCTCATGACGATCCATTGCTGATAATGGCGAGGATAGGAAACTGGGACGTCAAGAGGGTACTGCTGGACGATGGGTCAAACGCAGACGTCTTGTTCTCACATTTGCTGCCAAGCTTGGGCGTATCCAGGAGTGACCTCAAGGCTGTTACTTCACCCACGTTCGGCGTAGGACCATCTGAGCTACCTGTCCTCGGGTGGATCGACCTCCCCTTGATGATGAAAGGAACTTCGGAGAAAGGAACTGCTGAGTTGTTCGCCTCTACCATGGCAAGATTCATAGTCATGGACGTTCCTTCGTCATACAACGCCATCCTCGGCAGACAGACACAGGGAAATTTGCACATTCGCCCTGATGTAAAGTACTTGACCGTCACCTTCGCCACCAAAGAAGGAGACGCAAAGATCTTCATTGATCAAGGCGAGGTGAGAAAGGTGTTCGTCAGAGCACGAAAGGCTCCAGCAAGCAACTTAGCACATGCTGTAGAAGCAAAAGAGCTGGAAAGGGGCGAGGCAGAAGATCCCACAAAAGCGGAAACAGAAGAAGTAGAGCTTGTCCCAGGCCATAGTACCCGAATAGGGAAAAATATGGCCGAAGGAGACAAGGAAAAACTTGTATCTTTTCTGCTTACAAATAAAGATCTGTTCGCCTACTCGCCGAAGGACATGCCAGGGGTAAACCCTCGCGTAATCCAGCATAGCCTTAAAGTGAGTCCGGAAGTAAAACCTGTCCGGCAAAAGAAACGGAGCATCTCAGCTCACAAAAGTGAATTCGTCAAAACCGAAGTCCAGCGTCTGATAGACGCTAGCGTTATCCGGGAGGTAAACTACCCCGAATGGCTAAGCAACGTGGTAATTGCCACAAAAGAAGGAAGTAGCAAGCTCCGGATGTGCATCGACTTCAGAAATTTGAACGATGCTTGCCCGAAAGATTCATATCCTCTTCCACCAATAGACCAACTGGTAGACTCAACTGCCGAGTACGGGCTCTTAAGTTTCCTAGACGCCTTCAGTGGCTACCATCAGATAAGGATGGACCCCGGAGACGAAG
Source organism: Aquilaria sinensis (assembly GCA_005392925.1). NCBI lineage: Eukaryota > Viridiplantae > Streptophyta > Magnoliopsida > Malvales > Thymelaeaceae > Aquilaria > Aquilaria sinensis. The sequence goes on along the minus strand of SMDT01002799.1, from coordinate 350,628 downwards.
AGAAGACTGCCTTCATCACCGAGGGAGGAACATATTGCTATATCAGAATGCCCTTTGGGCTAAAAAATGCAGGAGCCACCTACCAAAGGCTGATGAACAAGGTCTTCAAAGACCAAATGGGGAGGAACATGGAGGTATATGTTGATGATATGATAGTCAAGAGCAAACTGCCTGGCTACCACGTTACAGATTTAGAGGAAACCTTCCAAAAGCTCAGAACCTTCGGGATCCGCCTTAATCCAGAGAAGTGCATCTTCGGGGTGACCTCGGGAAAGTTCCTTGGGTACATGGTATCCGAAAGGGGCATCGATGCTAACCCTGAGAAGATTAAGGCTCTGCTTGAATTCCGAACACCTACCACAGTCAAAGACGTGCAGAGACTCACCGGAAGAATAACCTTTCTGAGCAGGTTTATTTCCAGGTACGGAGATAGGTGTCGACCCTTCTTCAAAGTCCTCACAAAAGCCGCAAAAATGGAAGGCGACCTCGGAAGGGATGGCCATCCTTGGGCTGAAGATTGCCAAAAAGCCTGGGAAGAACTCAAAGTCTACTTGGCCAGACTGCCGACTCTGCGGCAACCTCGGGAGGGAAAGCCCCTGGCACTATACCTCGCCGTCACGGAAAAAGCTGTGAGTTCGGTTCTTGTGAAAGAAGAAGGACCGAAACAGTGGCCGGTTTACTATGTCAGCAAGTCCTTGCATGGCGCCGAAGTCAGGTACCCTTTGCTTCAAAAAGCTATATATGCCTTAGTGCTTGCAGGTAGAAGGCTGCGGCCATACTTTCAGGCTCACCCCATCATTGTCCGAAGTAGTCTGCCACTACGGGATGTCATGAAGAGAGTTGATCATTCGGGAAGGCTCTCCAAGTGGTGCATAGAGCTGGGTGAACACGAGATCACATACGAGCCTCGGAAAGCCATAAAAGCTCAAGCACTGGCAGATTTTATCGCCGAAATACCCACCACTGAGGAGAGCCATTCAGATCCAAAAGAGGGTGAGCCAGAATGGACCTTACACGTTGACGGGGCCTCAGGATCCGAACACCAGGGAGCTGGAGTGATTATCAGAGGCCCCGAAGGCCTAGAAGTAATGAAGGCCATCAAGTTCAGTTTCAATGCCACCAACAATATGGCGGAGTATGAGGCCCTCATAGCAGGATTACGCCTGGCCAGAAAAATTGGCGTGAGAAACTTGAAAGCACATAGTGATTCCCAGCTGGTGGTCCGAAAAATGGCAGGGGACTATGGCGCGAAAGACCCGACCTTGGCAAAATACCATGAGTTGGTAACAAAGCTTATTCGGGAGTTCGACGTCGTGAAAATCGAGAACGTACCCCGACGGGAAAATGCTGAGGCAGACTGTCTGGCGAAGTCCAAAACTTGCACCGAAGTGCTAAGCCACCCCAGCATCGCGGTGCTAAGCATAGAGACCTCGGGGAAAGGATGGAGAGAACCAATCAAAACGTATCTCGCAACCAACACACTCCCCGAAGACCCCAGCGAAGCCGCAAAAGTGCGAAGGCGCTCCGGACGTTTCTTCTTAATTGGAGAAGAACTATATCGGCAAGGATATGCAAATCCACTACAGAGGTGTGTTAGTGAAGAGGATACTGAAATGATCCTCGAAGAAGTTCACGAAGGTGCCTGTGGTTCGCACATCGGAACCGACGCCCTGGCAGCAGTGATACTTCGCCAAGGATACTTCTGGCCTACCCTGAGAAAGGACGCCAAGCAGTTCGTCCAGAAATGTGGTAGTTGCCAGAGACATGCGAACATCCAAAGAACACCCTCAGAGTTCGTGACTTCGGCAGATTATCCTTGGCCCTTCGCAGTTTGGGGCATAGATCTCATTGGGCCACTCCCAACGGCGCCTGGAGGCGTAAAGTTCTGCGTAGTAGCAGTAGACTATTTCTCTAAGTGGGTCGAGGCAGAACCTCTGACAACTATCTCGGCAAAAGAAGTGCAGAAGTTCGTATGGAAAAACATCGTATGCAGATTTGGCATACCGAGGGTACTCGTAGCGGACAATGGATCCCAGTTCATAGACAAAGGATTCCAAGAGTTCATTAGCGACCTCGGGACAAAAATGCACTTCGCCCCAGTAGCTCACCCCCAAAGTAATGGGCAGGTGGAAGTATCTAACAGGACCATAAAAGATGGTCTGAAAAAGAGATTGGGAGAAGCAAAAGGGAAATGGCCAGGAGAACTCCAAAGCGTGTTATGGAGCTACCGAACGACACCCCGAAGAGCCACAGGGGAAACACCCTTTTCACTTGTCTTCGGCACAGAGGCCATCATCCCCGTCGAGATAGTACAACCGTCAATACGAGTCCAAGTGTTCGATGAAAAAGGAAATGACCTCGGCCTGAGAACCAAGCTCGACCTCGTCGGCGAACACAGAGAAGTAGCCGAGCTGAGAAGAAAAGCTTTCCAGCAAAGAGTGGCAGCAGCCATAAATCTACGCGCCAGGCCAAAAGGAATAAAGAAGGGAGACCTCGTTCTCCGAAAGGCTGAATTTGCACCCCGAAAGCCGTCCCACGGGGTACTTCGCGCAAATTGGGAAGGACCCTACCTGGTACTTGCCGAAGTACGAAAAGGAGTTTATAAGCTCGGCGATGCCGAAGGCATAGAATTAAAAAATACTTGGCACTCAGAGGCCTTGAAAAAATTCTATGCCTAAAAAAAGTTCGATGGAAGAGTTGTATTGTACAAGTTGGAAAAAAAATGTCTAAGTAAAAAGTTCTGAAGAAGTACGAAAACAAGAATCTCACAAAGATAATCGCCGAGGAAAGCAAAAGTATGGTTTTCCGAAGTCTCTTAAGCGAACGTGTTCGAGACAAAGGAAAGCAAAAGTATGGTTTTCCGAAGTCTCTTGAGCGAACGTGTTCGAGACAAAGGAAAGTGAAAGATGTTGCGAAATCTCTCGAGCAACCGTGTTCGGGATGAAGGAAACAAAAGAATCTTGCAAAAAGACTTAGCCAAATTTTCTAAAAGAAAAGATATCTATTAAGCCAAGAGTGCTTACAAAGAAGAAAGTTGCTGAAAGAATACAAAAAAGAAGAAGAAAATGAAGACAAAGGCCCTAATACAAACTAAGGAACCTCGGCGTCTTGAGAACTGCCAGCCTCTGTGCTTTTGTCAGTAGCCTTCAGCGCCGGGAGAGAAGGAGGCAGTTTCAAGTGCTCGATCTTGGACCAAGTCCACCGAGGCTCCTTGGGGATGTTCATTGCCTCCAGGAAGGAGAGGTCTAAATCTGGGAACTTCTGCAGGATTTGGTGCCGAGCGAGACAGAAGCCGTCTTGAAAGCCCAACTTCGTCATATCATCGGACTCCCGCTTCTTGACCACCAAATCCGCGAAGTCCTTCTCCAGATCTGCGAGCTTCTTCTTCAATGCCTTCTTCAGTCTTCTTCTTCTCTTTCTGAAGGCTTCTTCAGAGATGCGACCTCGGCTTCGAGTTGAGTCTTTTCCTCGAGCGTCTTCGCAAGGATTGCGTCACTTTCTGACTTACCCTTTTGAATCGCCTCTACGGTCGAAGTCAGCTCCGCCATTCGAGAGCCGATGTCGGAAAGCTTCTGGGAGGTGTCTTTCTGAAGTTCCTCTTTCTCTTTCAGGAACCCCTCCCGAAGTTCAGCAACCTCCTTCTCTGCAGACTGCTTCAGCTGAGCATTTTCGGCTTCGGCAGCCAGTGCCGAACACTGGGCCTTCGTCTTGGTGATAAAGATCCTTCCAGAGTGAGGCCCTGTATGCTCTTGCCTCTCGCCCACCCGAACACGGAGACACCCGGCATACCCCATCAGCTGCAAAAAAGAGAGAGAAAGCAAACAGGGGAAAATAATGCTAAGTACTTGGAGAAAAATCAAAGGCAAAATTGCCACTGAGGAGACAGTGGAGCGTACCTGGGCAGCATGTTCAGTGAGTTTGGCGGCCAAGGAGTTGTCGCCTGGGTAAGCCGCCGTAAGGGCCTTGTAAGAGGCCTCGGTAAGCACCCCTTTGCACATTTGCCTGGCCATCTCGGGACAGTCCTCGGAGTACATATTCATGTCCTCCGTGAACGTCCAGAAGGGCTCCTTCGGAACTTTCCCTTCAGGAATTTTGGCATCCCGAAGGGCCCTCTTGCGGGCGTGTTCGGCAACCCAGTCAACAGGAGCAGCCACCTCCGCTGCACAACAAGGCAGAAAAATTGGTTAAGGCCAGAAAAGTCTTAAGAATTTGCAAGAGACAAAAGGTTGTTCGACAAAGTGCAAACCTGCTGGCACCTCGGTAACGTCGTCATCAGAAATAGACGTCGCCTCAGTAGAGATCCCCTTGCCTTTTATTTGGCGCCGCTCCTCGGCAGAAGGGGTCTCCTCCCCATCGCCCTCCAGAAGAGCATGCGAAGGCGTGGGGCTTTGAGGTAGGACGTCGGAAGAAGGGACGTCGGCAGAAGGTACCTCGGGCAAAGGGACAGCGTGGTCTTCGGCTTCCTCGCCTGCCTCCTCCGGAATTTGCGGAAGAGAGGAAGGACCAGCCTTCCTTGCCCGTTTGGAAGGAGGGCCCGCCGAAGTGTGCTTCCGCCTCCGAGAGGCGGCCTTCTTTGTCTGCTCGCCCCTCTCGGCCTGGCCCGTAAAAAGAGCCTTGTAGAAGGCAGCCGCGTCGTCGCCCATCTCTGGAGAAAGAAAAAGAAGATCAGTGTAAGTCCAAGATGAAGTCATGAAGGGAAAAATGAGAAAGTAACTTACTCTCATAAAAAGACTCATAAGTCTCTTCCCCCCGAAGGAGTTTCACGAGCCAAGCGGCCTTTCCCGAAGAAGCCGGTTTTGGCATATTGAGGTCCGTCTCATGCTCCTTTACCACCTTGAATTCCCGAAGGACCTCTTCGGTCATGAGCCTCCAGTTGATCGGAAAGGGGTAAAGGGCACGAGGAGAGACCTCGGCAGCCCAGTTAGAGACGGCCCAGATGCGCTTGTCGAAGTCCTCAAAGATAGGTGCTACTTCGGCGTCCAGCAGTATCTTTGGGTCAACAACATCCATCTTGAGCCTCCCCTGAGCCCACTTGGTCGGGACGTGCGACCAAGTTTCCGACTTCTTCAGGAAAAAGAATTTTTGTTGCCACCCTCGCCAGCTGTCTTTGGTGGCGAAGGTGAACGTATATTTTTTGCTCCCGGATCCCCGAGGTAGCATAAAATAGAAGCCACCCTTCGGGACCACGTAGAGCTTGTAGTACTGAAGAAAAACTACAAAGTGAGGTTTTATTTTGAAAACGCCACACATACAGAGGAAGGCGTTGAAATAGCAGTACGAGTTCGGTGGGAGTTGGTTAACGGCAATGCCATGGAAGTCGCAGAACGCGCTAACCATCTCCGGGGGGGGATACCGAAGTCCGGCCTTCAGTTGGGCTCGGAAAACGGTGATTTCATCACTTCGGTTGGAGAAAGGAAATTGGTCAGGACGGGGCAACCTCGTCACAGAATAAGAAGGTAAGAAAAACTTTCTCTTCCACTTCGCCAGTTTTGCCGGAGTAGTGCAGCAGGGGTGAGAAAGGAGAGGTTGCCAACTCTCGGGAACAGGCATGGTGAAAATGAGTTCAGAGAAAGCAAGAAAAACGAGTTCGGGAAAAACAAAGAAGAAACTTTGAACAAAGCAAAAAGACTAAAACCCACCAAAGGTCTTGCCGGAATCTGGATTTTTGGAAGCCGTCGTGAAAAGTGGTCGGAAAAACGCCTGAAAAAGGAGAAACACCGCGGAAAATCGGGAGAGAATTAGAAGGCAGAAGAAAGCAAAAGCAGAAGCAGAAAGAGGGTTATGACCGGACTGGTATATATAGGCCGAAGAGGCCAGATGAACCGTCGTCATTAGTACCCCTCGGAAGGCGAAGCATCGCCATAATTGCTAAACTGCGCCTGAAAAGTCGCGCCTGCCGTATTCAGCGCACTCTTACCCAGCAAAAAGGGGCGCCACGTGTCAACCATCGCGCGGCAAACGTGCCGCGTGTCAGGCATCGCGCAGCAAACGTGCCACGTGTTGTCCATCACGTCGAGCAGGCCCTCTGACACCATTTGGTCTAGAGGCGCCGCCCTAGACTGACTCTGCTGGACACAGGACGCGACACATAAGCAGACCTATAAAGGCAAAAAAGTAGGTTACCTCGAAGACACCAAAAGACAGCCTATGACTTCGGGCTTAAGGACTATCTTCAGGTACAAGGTTATCCTATTTTCCCTCGCCACAAGGACACCAAGAGACAGCCTGTGACTTCGGGCAGAAGGTGTGTCTTCGGCACAGGGATAGCCTATCTTCTCGCACCTCGAGGACGCAAAAATGCTGCCCATCACTACCAGCAGAAGAAGGCGTCTTCGGCGCGGGTATCACAACCACAGGACCCGAGAACCGATGAACCGAAGTTTTTCACTTCGGCTTTTCGGAGGGTGGCCTGTGATAGCCAAAGGCTATTGCCTCCTCGGTAGTAACTCCCTGCCAGAATATTGGCCGAGGAGTCTGACGTCACCCAAGAGAGGATCTTTTCACTGACCTCGGAAGGTGCGAAGTCAAACACTATGAGCTCGAGACTTCGGTTAGCTCGTCAGGAATTCCGAGGACAACACCGTCTCCATCGAGGGGCCAAACTGACGTCTTCGGGTAAGAGAACCATCTCTCTTAAGAGGAATCTCCCCTAAGGCAGAACAAGAGGAGAACAAGAAACACCTGAACAAGGGAATCCCCGAACTATGGGTGTGAGTCCCGAAGAAGGTGTCCATCAAGGGAACTCCCAGAACTATGGGATAGATCCCGAAGGAAGTGCTCGCACCGAAAGACGGATGGAATCCGAAGAGGGTGCACGCACCGAAGGGCGACCTCGCCTAGGGGACCTCGGGAGTACGGTATGAGCATTTAAGGAGCCTCTGACATGTCGCCTGCAAGCCCTGCACGTCACATCAGAACCGCGAACTGACACGCCGCAGCCGCCCCAGTCCTGACACAACCTGTCCGGGTCCAGGGCTAAAGGTGGCTGCAAACGGCTGCCTGTCCCCTAGGTCCAAAAGCACAGATCAAATCCGACCGAACACGTGTCATGATCTGGACGGACCATCTACTCCTATAAATGCTAGGAAAGGGGACTGGGCAAAGGATGGGGCATTCTCCTCCCTCTGAGAAAAACACCAAACAGGCAAGACACTTGATCCTTTAGTGTTCTTCCTCCACTTTCACTCAGAAAACTGACTTGGGCGTCGGAGGATCCTCCCCGGAAAAGCAAACCGGGGACCTCCTAACCCCTCCTTTGAGCTTTTCAGGCACATTCAGCTGGGAAACCAGAGCTCCAGGCGCTTGCCTCCTCAGGAAGTCTCTCCACCTGTCAACATGACAACAAACGAAGATGCTTTGGGGCATCAGTTGGGCATCGGAAAATCAATCAAAATCATAATAAAGAGTCGAGAGGTTGACATCTAGCCATTGCGTTCACCGGGCTAATGTGTGTATAAGTAGCAGCCTCGACTTCCTTTGCCTCGACATGAAACTTAATGAATTAGGTTATCACGACTGCCACACAATTGACGTCCGAAATCATCTTCGTGATCCATATGTAACTAAATTTTACATAAAATAACAGAAAGTTAAGATATTTTAAGAAAAATTCATCAATTTACGTAAATTAAAAAAATTACATAAATTAAAGAAAATTCCTAAAATTACAATAATTACTAGATTTATTAAATATTACTAAAATTACTAAATTTATTAAATATTACTAAAATTACTAAATTTATTGAAGATTACTAAAATTATTAAAATTAAAAAAAAATACTAAATGTACAGCCAATAACTAAAATTACTAAATACTAAATGTACAGCCAATAACTAAAATTACTAGCATGGCATCAAATTAGTAAAAATACAACCAATTACTAAGATTACCCTAAAATTAAATAAATTAAATAAAATTCACAAAATGACTAAAAATAATTACAATCCTAAAATTATATAAAATTGCTAAAATTCAAATTATATAAAACTCCAACAATCCTAAAATTACATAAAATTCCTACAATTACAACAATCATCAACAACTTGATCGAGAAAAAATGTGAATAGAAATTGAAAAAAAAAAAAATGGAGGCATATAAGGGAAGTACTTACAGAAATTGAAGAGAAAAGGAATTAATTGGAGCCAAATGCTAAGAGAAGAGGTGAAGTTGGCAGGAATTTGAGAGGAGAAGAAAAAAATAAAATCTGGAATGAATAAGGTGGTTGGAGTTCATTTGCTAGGGTTTATAAGATGCAATGACTGAAAAGTCAATCGCTTTTTTGAGTTAAAAAAAAAGTGACTAATGTATTCTGTCGCTAACAGAAAAGCGACCGGGCAAAGTTAGTCATTTTTTTAAAAATATCGACCGACAGGTTCAGTTGGTTTTTCAATGTGAGTTCAGTTACTTTTTCAATCACTTGTCATGCATCTTGCATATGAATTCAGTCGCTTTTTATATGAGTTCAATCACTTTTAACATGAATTAGTTGCTTTTTACTTGAATTCGGTTGTTTGTTCTTCATATTTTTCTAGAATTCAAACTTTTTTTGTCGTACATACATCTATATGTATATGTTTACTTGTATGTATATGTATAAATATAGGCCTAAATCCACAGTTCACCCCCAACTTTGTTGACTTAGACACTTAACCCTTTCAACTATGACTCGGGGCAACCTAGCCCCCAAACTTTGTAAACTAGGACATATAACCCTTTCCATCTAATGGAAATATTTTTTTTGTTTCCAAGGGACTTATATGATAATAATATTGAACAAGGTGGCTGAACTTGGCATTTTAGCATATTACTGTTTGAGAGGCTATCTTCCTCCGCAGCTTCGCATGCAGGAAATCAGAGAGTTCCATGGGAAATTGAAAGCAACCTCAGCATGCTAATGAAAACTGTAGAAGAAGATGAACTGTCAAACAACAATTGCTAAAATGCCAAATTCAACCTCCTTGTTCAATGTTATTGTCATTTAAGCCCCTAAAAAATGAAAAATAATATTTTCATCAGTTAAAGGGGGTTATGTGTCTCAGTTTACAAAGTTTGGGGGTTGAGTTGACCCGAGTCATAGTTGAAGGGGTTAAGTGCCCGAGTTAGCAAAGCTGGGAGGTGAATTGTGGATTTAGGCCATAAGTATATAAGCAAATATATATATATGTAAAAGTATATGTTTAAGTATTTGTATACATATAAAAGTATAAATGTTTAACACCCAAAATTCAAAAATATATTGTCGGATACCCATAATGTTTTATAATTGGTTTATAAAATAAGTAGAAAATAACAATTTAATCTCTTCCCTCAGATAATAGCTCCATTTTAAAATCTTCATCATTAGGGCTAACTAGTTCACCACTGTGATTGACAATGATAAAAGTGGTGTCCGCTGATTAAAGAACTTCCCCTCGAGCATTTATGTTGACCAATATAATGCCGCCTTCTATGTTTTGATCAGATTCACTCACAACATCCCCATATTATATAATAGGTTGTTGGTATGGTTCATCGTCCTCAGTTGGTTGATTTGCTATTAAATCTAATGACTTCTAGATCATATTGTTGGTGTCATAGTCAGTGAAGTAGTGGGGTCTTACCTTAATTACTGCCCACCATTGCTGTAGTGAGGTATGAGGATATTGACAGCAATAAACTTGTATTGCTTGGTGGGCAAGAATAAAAGGCTTTGGTGGGCTTAATCTCAATCTCTATTTGACATTAATTAATCTAGACAGTAAGTGTGTGCGAACTCCATGAATGGGATCAAACCATGTACATTTGAATACGATGATAGAGTTGGGTTTGCATTCAAAATATTGGAGCTTTGATTATTTCATCTATCATGCCATAGAAATCATACCCTCCAAAATCTCCGGTGACACCCTCAACGCATATGCCCCGGTTCATAGTCAACTTTGTAGACCCATAAGTCTTGGTATGAAAGCGAAAACCATTTGACATGCATCCACTAAAACTAGTTCCTAAATGTAGAGGCCTGCACGATAATGCAACAAAACATTCTCCTATGATATTTGGATGGATTTCACCCTACAAATAATGAATTAAAGTTCATAAGGTTGCAAAAAAGTATAATACTACCACTTATACTAAATACGAGTTTAAAAGTGGATATAAAGCATATGTATTGTTGGAACCATGACCCGAAATATTGAACATGTAGCTCATCCATCTCCCTATCACTGTATTGCAGGAATTTTCTTTGCATTAAGTTGTTTGAAATTCTGTAAAGTGACAAATGTTATATGGCTATTTCCTGAACACCATTTATGTTATAATGTATAAACAAATCATACTGTTGCATTTTTTCCTAACTAGAAATATGGATCAACTTCTTCACAATTTTGAAGAATATAAAGATGCACATGACACAATTCATCTTCATCTAGAACTTTATGTGAACTACAAATCGAGAAATTGTGGTTTTCATTTCGAAACAATGACAATGGTGGTGTAGAGTTAAAAATAGTTGAATTTATGGCCACGTTATGCTAAACACAATTGAGTCTAGTACTTTTGTTGGGGCCCAAATAATGTTTGCAAAAAAATGTCGTCTCTTGAACCAAATAAGCCTACACAACTGAGCCCTTTATTTTCACTTTTTTTCACTCGTTTATCTTAAGAGACCACATAAGCCTATAAATGAAAAGAAAAATGTAGTAATACACATGAATTATTATAATAAGGATAGTATTAAAAAAACCAATAACAAAATTCATACCTTTTGAAAGGATACATCCATCGGAATTAGACTCAATCACATTGTTTGGCCTTACGAGCTAAATGAACTAGGAGGTGTTCCATTGAGAAAAAAATGAGGAAGGAAATATCATCTCTAATTTGCACGTAGTGATAGTGATGAGTTTTTCAAGTTTATCCACGTCATCTATCTTAATTTTCCATGAGCATAGTTGCCCGAAAGATGTACAACATTCCGATATAGTGATCTACATGGCTTATGGTATGTAGCCATGCAACGCAATTGGTAAAAGCCATTGAAGAAATATGTGATAGTTATGGATTTTAAATGTGTAGAAACTGTAGTCTGAAATGTTCACGTTTTGCGTTAAATTATATGCATATCCATATGGGAACTTCAACCTTCTGAGCCCGACACATATTTGTCTTACCTTTTCTATCTATAAAACGTACATCACTTTTGGTCGACTTTGGCATTACTATCTTCCACCAAGTGTAGCTCAGGATGCATTCCCAACTCTTAGAGATCCAATCGGGCATTAAAGTTATCCTTCGTCTTACTCTTAATATCCATCATTGTGAAAAATAGATTTTCAAAGAAATTCTTTTCTATATGCATTACATCAAGATTATGTCTTACAAGTAAGTGTTTCTAATTAGGTAGCTCCTACAAAATTGAATTTTTAACCCAATTATGAGTTGAACGAAAACTGACACATGAAGATTATCCGAAAATTCACCTAGAGACGGGAATTGTATTAGATTCAGGGCTGCACTGATATCCTCACCATACATTGCAGGAACAACTGTCACCTTTACCCTTAATCCTAGAAGAAATACAGTAATATTAACATGGAAAGTGATAGCCAAAGTGCTATCGCCCTTCAAACCTGATAGCCGAAGGGCTATCGCCTCTATCTGACCCAAACTCGGAGCGTTAGGAAACTCGAGGATATTATTAGCCCCCCGAGGTACTAAACAGATCGCTTTCGGAGATGAATAATCAGCTATTGCAAGTCGTAGAGGATCTCCCCGAAGGCAAAACCCTGAATCAGGGAACTCCCCGAACTACGGGCATATTTCCCGATGGGGCATCATCCGCGCCAGAGGATGACCTCATCCAGGGACTTCGGGAGTACGGCATGAGCATTTAAGGAGCCTCTGACATGTCGCCCATAGACGTTACAGGCCGCCCCAAACGGCGGTCTGACATACCGGCGCCATCCAGGTCCCGTCACGACCTGTCTCGGCTCAAGGCTCAAGAAACCTGCCATCGGCTACTTGTCCCCTACGCCCAGAAATTCAGGAAAGATCTGACCGAACACGTGTCATGATCTGAACGGGCCAGATACTCATATAAATACCAGGAAATAAACCTGGGCAAAGGATCGATCCTTGAGCAGACTCCTCTCCTTGAGAAAACACAAACAGGCAAGGCCTTTCTACTTTTCAGGGCTCCTCCCTTATTTTCTTTCAGGACACTGACTTGGGCGTCGGAGGCTCCTCCCTGGAAACACACCCCGGGGACCTTCTGACCCCCTCCTCTGAGCTTTTTAGGCACGCTCCCCTGGGCAGTTCGGGACTTCAGGCGGTCTCCCTCTCAAGAAGTCCCTCTACAAGTCTCAATGTCACTCCACGAAGATGTTGACCGGCATCATTTGGTGTCGTCTGTGGGAACCTGCTCTGAGGTCGCCGTTGTTGAAATTCGGCGTTCTAAGGACAGGGGACTCCCGAGGTCCCCGTTCGCGCCTGAGGATCAACCGACCGCTGAGCAAACATTCCCAGGGACTTCTGCGCTCGAGGAAGATCGCCCTCTAGTAGTTACTTTGAGCTTTCTACGGGACTTTCAGCGTTCTGTCAGGGTTGAGATGACACAGCAGATAGATCGAAGGTGGCCACAACAAGCTCAGGCCCAAAGGCCTCCCTCATTAGGATGCCCTCGGGAGAAAAGCCCCAAGTCGACCCATCATAGTTCGGGAAGCGGGGACCCACGTGAAGAGTCCTCTACGGAAAACATACGCCTCGGGAAACGGCCTGCGGGACAAACAAGGCCCAAGCGACCCAAAGTCTCGCAATGAAGGAGTTAGTCGCCTGAGGCGAGGTCCCTGTCCCCTCGACGCCGAGCTCGTTCCCCGAAGAGGCACTGGCAATCTCCCTTCCCAGAGGAAGAGCCTAACGCCATGATCCTTATGGAGAGGATACTAGCGAGACTAGACAGGGTGGAGAAACAGGTGGCCCGCAAGCCCGTCTGGGCTAGGCTGTCGGGAACCTTCTGCGAGGATGAGTCCCCGTTCACCCAAACTATAGTTGAGGCAGCCATGCCAGGTGACTTCAGGGTACCTCGGCTGGAGATCTATGATGGCCACACTGACCCACAAGCCCATCTGACAAAGTACAGATGCAGCATGATAATGCACGGGGCCGATTATGCTACCTTGTGCAAATGTTTTGAGGTCACCCTCACAGGGCCAGCAACTGCGTGGTATAACTCTTTGGCTCCAGGAACCATCACGGGGTTCCAGGAGTTATCCACGGCCTTCACCCAGCAATTTATTGAAAGTCGGCCAACGGCGAAAATGCCTGTACAGATGTTCGACATAGAGCAAAGAAATGGAGAAACCATCCGTGACTATGTCGAAAGGTTTAACAGGGAAGCTTTGAGCGTCCCGGGTTTTCGGCCAGAAATACGCATTCTCGCCATGACATGGGGCCTTCGGAGGGACTCGCAGTTGTTTTACGAGTTCTCTAAGGACCCCCCGGACACCTCGGTGAATTTTACCGAAGGGCCGAACAGCACATGACTGCCGAGGAGCTGAGAATGGGTGGGCCGAAGTCCGATCACGCCAGCGCCGAAGGGTCCAACCAACAAACTCGGCATCCAACCGAACAGGCAGGCTGACCTCGGAGGATGCGGGGAAGGAAACTCCCAGCTTTTACACCCCTGAACACTACACGGACAAACATCCTCATGACGTTGGAAAGGCAGGGGACGCAGATTCGGCGGCTAAGGGCCATGACCGCTGATAACAAGAAAAACATAAAGAAGTTCTGCCAGTTTCACCGCGACCACGGCCATGAAACCGAAGATTGCTTCCAACTGAAGAAGTACATAGAGTCGCTAATAAAACTGGGCCAACTTCGACGATATCTGCGGATGCCTTCCCTGAAGGGAAGGAAAGATGAGGAAGAAAAGGCCGAAGATGAGGACTACGACTCTGACAGGCGAAGAAACCGAAGTCCGAAGAGGCGCCCTCCACCTCCGGCAGGGGTAATACAAGCAATCATGACGGGGCTCCCATCCTCGGAAAGAAAGAGGAAGGCCAGATAAATAGTAGTCATGGAATATCAGAATCCGACAAAGAAACTAGCCTGCAGGGATGGATCCACCATCATCTTTCCCCATGACGATCCGCTGCTGATCATGGCGAGGATAGGGAACTTGGACGTCAAAAGAGTGCTGCTCGACGACGGGTCGAACGCTGACGTCCTGTTCTCGCACTTACTGCCGAACTTGGGCATATCTAGCAGCGACCTCAAACCCGTCACCTCACCTACTTTCAGGGTAGGACCGTGCGAACTGCCAGTCCTCGGATGGATCGATCTGCCCTTGATGATGAAAGGAACTTCGGTAGAAGGGACCGCTGAACTTTACGCCTCCACAATGGTGAAGTTTATTGCCATGGATGTCCCTTCATCGTACAACGCCATCCTTGGGAGACAGACATAGGAAAATCTACACATTCGCCCGGATGTGAAGTACTTGACTGTCACTTTCGCCACCAAGGATGGAGATGCAGAGGTCTTCATAGATCAAGGCTAAGTAAGAAAGGTGTTCGTAAAGGCACGAAAAACTCCGGCAAACAACTCCGCACAAACAATGGAGGCAAAGGCACCAGAGAAGGGCAAGGAAGGAGATCCCGTGAAAGTGGAAATGGAAACAGTAGAGCTTGTCCCAGGTCAATCTACCCGAATAGGGAAGAGCTTGGCCAAAGGTGACAAGAAGAAACTTGTATCTTTTCTACTGGAAAATAAAGATCTATTTGCCTACTCGCCGAAAGACATGCCAAGGATAAACCTTAGCGTAATACAGCATAGCCTTAAAGTTAATCCCAAGGCAAAACCTGTCCGGCAAAAGAAACGGAGCACCTCGGTCCATAAAAGTAACTTTGTCAAAACCAAAGTGCAGCGCTTGTTAGACGCTGGTATCGTCAGGGAGGTCAAGTACCCCGAATGGTTGAGCAACGTGGTTATTACCACGAAAGAAGGAAGCAGTAAGCTCCGGATGTGCATCGACTTCAGAAACTTGAACGATGCTTGCCCAAAAGACTCATACCCCCTCCCACCGATAGACCAATTGGTAGACTCAACTGCCGAATACGGGTTCCTAAGTTTCTTAGACGCCTTCAGTGGGTATCATCAAATAAGGATGGACCCCGAAGATGAGGAAAAAACCGCCTTCATCACCGAGGGGGGAACATACTGCTACGTCAGAATGCCCTTCGGGCTTAAAAACATAGGAGCCACCTACCAGAGGTTGATGGGCAAGGTCTTTAACGACTAAATAGGAAGAAATATGGAAGTGTATGTCGACGATATGATAGTCAAAAGCAAGCTGCCTGACGACCACGTCACAGATCTAAAGGAAACTTTCCACCAGCTCAGAGCCTTCGGGATCCGTCTCAATCCCGAAAAGTGCATCTTCGGAGTGACCTCGGGAAAATTCCTTGTGTACATGGTATCAGAAAGAGGCATTGATGCTAACCCAGAAAAAATCAAGGCTCTACTCGAGTTCCGAACTCCTACCACAATAAAGGATGTGCAGAGACTTACCGGAAGGATAACCTCTCTTAGCAGGTTTATTTCCAGGTATGGAGATAGGTGTCGATCATTCTTCAAGGTCCTCACTAAGGCAACAAAAGAGGAAAACAACCTCGGAAGTAATGATCATCCTTGGAATAAAGACTGCCAAAAGGCCTGGGAAGAGCTCAAAATCTACTTAGCCAGCCTACCCACTCTGCGACAACCTCGCGTGGGAGAGCCCCTTGTGCTATACCTCGCCGTCACAGAAAAGGCTGTGAGCTCCGTCCTTGTGAAAGAAGAGGGGCCGAAGCAATGGCCGGTCAATTATGTAAGCAAATCCCTGCATGGCGCCGAAGTCAGGTATCCTTTGTTGCAAAAAGCTATATATGCCTTGGTGCTGGCAGGGAGAAGGCTACGACCATACTTTCAGGCTCACCCTATCATCGGCCGGAGTAGTCTACCACTTCGGGATGTCATGAGGAACGTTGATCATTACGGAAGGCTCTCCAAGTGGTGTATAGAGCTTGGCGAACACGACATCATTTATGAACCTCGGAAAGCCATAAAAGCTCAAGCACTGGCAGACTTCATCTCCGAAGTACCCACCACCGAAGACAGCCATCCGGATCCTGGCGAAAGTGAGGCCGAATGGACTTTGCATGTCGACGGAGCCTCAGGGTCCGAACACCAGGGAGCTGGCGTGATCATTAGGGGTCCTGAAGGCCTAGAAGTAATGAAGGCCATCAAGTTCTGCTTTGATGTCACCAACAATATGGCGGAGTATGAAGCCCTCATAGCAGGATTGCGCCTGGCCAGAAAAATCGGCATAAGAAACCTGAAAGCCCACAGCGATTCTCAGCTGGTAGTACGACAAACGGCCGGAGACTACGGGGCAAAGAACCCAACCTTGGCAAAATACCATGAATTGGTGGCAAAACTCATCCGAGAGTTCGACACCGTACGAATCGAAAACGTGCCTCGGCGAGATAATGCCGAGGCAGATTGCTTGGCAAAATCAAAAGCATGCACCGAGGTGCTAAGCCACCTGAGCATCACAGTGCTGGGCATATCAACTTCGGGAAAAGGCTGGCAAGACCCGATAAAAAGATATCTCGCCGACATTACGCTCCCCGAAGACCCTAGTGAAGCTGCCAAAATTCGAAGACGTTCCGGCCGATTCTTTCTAATTGGCGAAGAATTATATCGGCAAGGATATGCAAACCCACTGCAGAGGTGTGTTGGCGAAGAGGATACTGAAATGATCCTTGAAGAAGTACACGAACGTGCTTGTGGTTCACACATTGGAACCGACGCCCTTGCAGCAGTAATACTTCGGCAAGGATACTTTTGGCCTACCCTGAGAAAGGATGCTAGGCAGTTCATCCGGAAATGCGGTAATTGCCAAAGACATGCAAATATCCAAAGGGCACCCTCGGAATTGGTGACTTCGGCTGATTATCCTTGGCCTTTCGCAGTCTGGGGCATAGACCTCATTGGGCTGTTCCCAACAGCCCCTGGAGGCGTAAAATTCTGCGTAGTAGCAGTAGACTATTTCTCCAAATGGGTCGAGGCAGAACCCCTGGCGACTATCTCAGCAAAAGAAGTGCAGAAGTTCATATGGAAAAACATTGTATACAGATTCGGCATACCGAGGGTACTTGTAGCTGATAATGGGTCCCAGTTCACAGATAAAGGATTCCAGGAATTCATCAGTGACCTCGGAACAAAAATGCACTTCGCCCTAGTAGCTCACCCCCAAAGCAATGGGCAGGTAGAAGTATCTAACAGGACCATAAAAGATGGTCTGAAAAAGAGACTAGGGGAAGCAAAAGGGAAATGGACGGGAGAGCTCCAAAGCGTGTTATGGAGTTACCGAACGACACCCCGAAGAGCCACAGGGGAGACCCCCTTTTCACTCGTCTTCGGTACAGAGGCCATCGTCCCAATCGAAGTCGTGCGACCGACGGTACGGGTGCAAGTATTCGATGAAAGTGGAAATGACCTCGGCTTAAGAACCAAGCTTGACCTTGTCAGCGAACACAGAGAAATAGCAGAGCTGAGAAGAGAAGCTTTTCAGCAAAGAGTGGCCGCGGCTATAAACTTACGAGCCAGGCCAAAGGAAATCAAGAAAGGAGACCTCGTTCTTCGAAAAGCTGACTTTGCACCCCGAAGGCCCTCCCACGGAATACTTCGCGCAAATTGGGAAGGACCTTATCTGGTTCTTGCCGAAGTACGAAAAGGCGTCTACAGACTCGGCGACGCCGAAGGCGTAGAATTAAAAAATACCTGGCATTCCGATTCCTTGAAAAAATTCTATGCTTAAGGTTTCGCGAAAGAATTGTGTTGTACAAATTTGGAAAATATGCTAAGCACAGAAGTTTCTTAGAAAAATTCTCAAGTATAAAAAGTGTACAAGCCAGAATTCCACGAAGGCGTTTGCCATAATAAGTGCAGATACGATTTCCCGAAGTCCCTTGAGCGATCACGTTCGGGAAAAATGGGAAACGAAAAATCTCGCGAAGGTGCTCGCCGAATTAAGCGCAGATATGATTTTCTGAAGTCCCTTGAGCGATCATGTTCGGGACAAAGGGGAAAACGAAACATCTCACAAAAAGACTTAGCGAAAAAATCTTCATTAAGATGAGTCGGCTTACAGAGAAGAAAAAGTACAAAAAGAAGAAGAAAAAGGCGAGGAGTCCTAGGACAAACTAAGGAATCTCTGCATCCTGAGAGCCACCAGCCCATATGTCCTTGTCCACCACCTTTGGCGCCGGAATAGAAGAAGGCAAGTTCAGGTGCTCAATCTTGGACCAGGACCACCGAGGCGCCTCGGGAATGTTTAGAGCCTCCAAGAAAGAGAGGTCCAGATCGGGGAACCTCTGAAGAACTTGGTGCCGAACATGGGAAAACCCGTCCTGGAAAGCGACCTTGGCCATCTGGTCAGACTTGTCCTTCTCGACCTCAAGTTCCTCAAGATCCTTCTCCAGATCTGCGACCTCCTTCTTCAGTGCCTTCATCTTCTTCTTCCTCGGCTCCTTCTTCAAAGAATCGACCTCGGCTTAGAGCTCGGCCTTCTCAGCAAGCGCCTTCGCCAGGAGAGCCTCAGATTCAGACTTCTCCTTTAGATGCGCCTCATTTGCCGAAATCAGCTCCGCCACCTGGGAGCCGAGGTCAGAAATCTTCTGGGAGGAGTCCTTCAAAAGTTTTTCTTTTTCCTTCTGGAACTCCCCCTGAAGGGAGGCAACCTCCTTCTCTGCAGCATCAGCTAGCTGCAGGTTCTTGGTGGCCAATTCCGAGCACATGGCCTTAGTTTTTCAATAACCTCTAAGGCCGAGGCTCGGAATGCCGTCTGCCTGGCTACCCGAACTCTGAGGTAGCCGGCGTACCCCAGCAGCTGCAAAGGGATAAAGGCGAGCTCAGTAAGCCAAAGAGAAAGCCAAACAATCAGAAAGAATTGAAGGGAAAAAATAGGCGTGAAGCATACCTGGGCAGCGTGCTCAGAAACCTTCGTGGCGAGGGAGTCATCGCCTGGATGAGCTTCCACAATGGCCCTAAAGGAGGCCTCAGTAAGCATCCCCTTCGAGATCTCTTTGGCCATTTGCTGGCAGTCTCTGGAGTACAAATTCATGTCTTCCGTAAACGACCAGAAAGGCTCCTTCGGGATCTTCCCTTGCGGGACTTTAGCATCGCGGAGCGCTCGCCTCCGGGCGTGTTCGGCTGCCCAGCCCGGAGTAAGTGACTCCCCTGCACGACAAAAACAAGAAGCTGGTCAAGACAAGTACATCCCAAAATTCAAAAATTGAAGACATCACACTTTGCCTGAGAAAGCGAACTTGGCGCCATCTCGACGACGTCACCGCTAAAGTCCGAGGCCTCCTCGGTGGAGATCCCCTTGCCTTTGCTTTTACGCCGCTCCTCGGCAGAAGGAACCTCTACCACGGCATCCAGAAGGGCCTGTGACGAGGTAGGGCTCTGAGAAGGGATGTCGGTCGGGGGGACGTCGGCAGCAACCTCGGGCGGCGGAATGGCAGCAACCTCGGGCTCCTCGCTTGCCTCCTCGAGAGTTTCCGAACGATGAGGGGGAATAGTCTTCTTCACCCGTTTGGCCGAAGGCCCAGCCCCAGTCGCTTTCCACCTTCGGGAAGCAGCCTTCTTGGTCTGCTCACCCTTCTCGACTTGGCCAGTGAAAAGGGCTTTGTAGAAGGCAGCAGTGCCGTCGCCCATCTTTGGAAAAGAAAGAAGATATTAGCGTGAGTCCAAGATGAAAACCATAACAAAGGGAGTCGGAGATAACTTACTCTCGAAGAAAGTTTCGTAAGTAATTTCCTCCCGAAGGAGTTGTACCAGCCAGGAATCCTTCCCAGCGATGGCAGGAGCCGGCATGTCGAGGTCCGTTTCGTGCTCCTTCACTACCCCTAACTCCCGAAGAACTTCCTCGGTCATTAGCTTCCAATTGATGGGGAAGGGGTAGAGAGAGCGCGAAGAGACCTCGGGACCCCAGTCAAAGACAGCGCGGATACGTCCGTCGAAGTCCGCGAATATAGGAGCCAACTCCGGAGTTAGCATTATCCTCGGATCTACAACGTCCATCTCCAGCTTTCCCTGAGCCCACTTGGTCGAAACATGCGACCAGACCTCCTCCATCTTCAGAAAGAAAAATTTTTGCTGCCACCCTCGCCAGCTGTCCTTGGTGGCAAAGGTGAATATACATTTTTTGCTCCCGGATCCCCGAGGTAGCATAAAACAAAAGCCACCCTTCGGGACCACGAAAAGCTTGTAGTACTGCATAAAAATAACAAAGTGGGGCTCTATCCCGAAGACGCCACACATGCAGATGAAGGCGTTGAAATAGTAGTACAAGTTCGGGGGAAGTTGATTTACAGCAATGCCATGGAACTGGCAGAAGTCGCAAATCATCTTCGGAGGAGGGTACCGAAGTCCGGCCTTCAGTTGGGCTCGGAAAACGGTAACCTCATTACTATGGTTTGAAAAGCAAAATTGGTCAGAACGTGGCAACCTCGTAACGGCATACGAAGGAAGAAAGAACTTCTTCTTCCATTTGTCTAGTTTTTTGGGGGTGGTGCAGCAAGGGTGAGACAAAAGGGGTTGCCAGCTCTCGGGAACAGGCATGTTGGCTGAAAAATGAGTTCGAAAAAAGGAAAGAAAGCAACTTCCGAAAAACTCTAAAAAACAGAGGATTCTAGAAATCAAAAACCCACCAAATGACTTGCCAAAATCTGGGTTTGAAGTCGTCGTCGTGAAAGATCGCCGGAAAAACCTCTGTCAGACAGCGCCGCCGCGGAAAGCAGGAAAAAAAACAGTTGCAAGCAGGGAAAAGAGCAGAAGCAAAACCAAAAAAGGAACTTATGATGGAATGGGCTATATATAGGCCAAAGGTGGGTAGACGAACTGGCGTCATAAGTACCCCTTGAAGGCGAATAGTCGCCGTAACTGTTCTCTGCGCCCGAAAAGACGCGCCCTCTGTAACCGACACGACTCTCCTCCAATGACAGTGTGCCACGTGTCAGCCGCCGCGCCTAAATAGGGGACACGTCTTCTGACACCCCTAAAAAACTGGGACGCGTCGCTCCAGACTGACACGCCTGGTCATGAGACGCAACGTCGCATAGACCTGCGAAAGGAGAAAGGAAAGAAGTAGGTTGCCTCGAAGACACCAAAAGACAGGCTATGGCCGAACAGCCCATATCTTCGGGCAAAAGGTGTATCTTCGGCACAGGTTTTACTCCCTAAAAACTCCCAAAGAGCATCCTCAGAAAGACTACAAACCGAAGTCTCCACTTCGGCTTTCCAAAGGGGGGCATGTGATAGCCGAAGGGCTATCGTCTCTATCTGACCCGAACTCGGAGCATCAGGAAACTCGAGGATACTATTAGCCCCTCGAGGTACTAAACAGATCGCCTTCGGAGATGAAGAATCAGCTATTGCAAGCCGAAGAGGATCTCCCCAAAGGCGAAACCCTGAATCAGGGAACTCCTCGAACTATGGGCATATTTCCCGAAGGGGCATCATCCGTGCCAGAGGATGACCTCGTCCAGGGACTTCGGGAGTACGGCATGAGCATTTAAGGAGCCTCTGACATGTTGCCCACAGACGTTACAGGCCGCCCTAAACGGCGGTTTGACACACTGGCGCCATCCAGGTCCCGTCACGACCTGTCTCGGCTCAAGGCTCAAGAAACCTGCCACCGGCTACTTGTCCCCTACGCCCAGAAATTCAGGAAAGATCTGATCGAACACGTGTCATGATCTGAACGGGCCGGATACTCATATAAATACCAGGAAATAAACCTGGGCAAAGGATCGATCCTTGAGCAGACTCTTCTCCTTGAGAAAACACAAACAGGCAAGGCCTTTCTACTTTTCAGGGCTCCTCCCTTATTTTCTTTCAGGAAACTGACTTGGGCGTCGGAGGCTCCTCCCCGGAAACACACCCCAGGGACCTTCTGACCCCCTCATCTGAGCTTTTCAGGCACGCTCCCCTGGGCAGTTTGGGACTCCAGGCGGTCTCCCTCTCAAGAAGTCCCTCTACAAGTCTCAATGTCACTCCACGAAGATGCTGACCGGCATCAAAACCCATAAGCTCGGGCAAAACACTACCCTCAGAAAGTCGAGCATCACCCACAAGGAATGCAAGCACCGACTTCGGAAAAAAGGGGTCTGGCCCTTTGAACATCCGACCTCGGTGATCCATCATCACCCCTAGAAATGATAGTACCGACCTTGGGAATATGGTGCATTGCCATCCTCGGTAAGGTGATCGAATCGGCTTCGGAAGAGAAAGACTCACCACCTTCGGCATGGAAGAACGTCCTTGAAGGGGACCACCTTTAGCGAGGGGATTCTCGGATTATTGAAACGACCTCGGAAGAAAGCCCTCCTGTTCTAAAGAGCTTTCTTCCACCAAAGGGATTTCAGGAGTACGGCAGAAACAATTAAGGAGCCTCTGACATGCCGCCCTCGTACACAACACGCCGCCCTCATACACGCTCTGACACGCCGTCGCCACACACGTCCTGTCACGCAGACCTACCCGTGCCTTGACCTTTGGCCAGAACGGCCTGCAGCCGACTAGAGGCCCCTATGCCCGAAGGTACGGGTTGCATCTGACCGAACACGTGTCGTAATTTGAGCAGGTTACGTCAGGCAGATTTATCCATTCACACCCTCCTCTATATATATGGGAAAAGGCCTCAGTAAGGGGCTCTCTCGGAAAAAAAGATACATCTTTCATATTCTTACTACTACTTCCAGTCTCTCAAAATACCGACTTGGGCATTGGAGGCTCCTCCCCGGAAAAATACTCTGAGGACCTCCTAAGCTTTATTCTTTGAGTGTTTCAGGCAATCTCTTCCCGGAAGTCTCTTGTTCAAGCGTTCCTCCCTCACCAAAAGTCCCTCCCAGTCTTACTATGTCATACAGTGAAGATGCCGATGGGCATAAGAAAGAATGATTCCTCAATAAAAAATTCCTATGATAGCCCCATTAGCAAGGTTTCCTCCCATACTTCAATTAGAAAGGTTTGATGTTCTCCATGCAATATGGGCAAACCAATCTCCCATGTGCACTCCACCCTAAAAGCATTCTATATGCCGTGAAATCACTAATGTCCATAATAAACAAGCTTGCATCGTGAAATTTTAAGATCAAAATCCATCCCACGTTATAACTTCATCTACCCACAACATCTTCAGTTCATCAATGAGCAGCCGTAAGAATATATCAATATTTCATCTTAGGGATCTTGGATCCGGTATAAACAATGATAGAAATATGTATGCTTCTTTCACACACATTTGTGATGGCAAATTATAAACAACAATGAAAGCCGATTGGATAGAATATGTCCTTCCTATAGTAGAATTTGGCATAAACTCATATGTAAAAAGCCCAAGTCATACATTATGATTTTTTTCCGTGAAGTTCGGAAAAGTTAAATCGACATGCTTCCAAGCCTTACTTTGACATGGATGACCCACTGTACTATTTTGAGTAGCCTGATTACCCGCATGCCATGTCATATGTTTAGCCATTTGGGTAGACATGAATAAACGTCTCAGTCGGTCAATGATTGGCAGGTACCGTAAAACCTTTTTTGGAATTGGATTTTTATTTCCTCTATTCATTGTCCCTTGTTTATATTTGCACTTTCCACAAACTTTACAATGCATCAACAATGAGTTATCACCACTAAACAGCATACAATTCTTCGAGCAAACATCTATTTTCACATAAGGGAGACCCAAACTTTTCATCATTTACTTAGCCACTTATAATATATCTGACAATCGATTATCTTTTGGAATACTTAACGAGGGACATAGTGTCATTAAAGCAATTGTCTAACATATTATGCTTACTTTTCTCACTTAACAACTAAGAGACCATTGATAAATTTGTGTATTTTGTGCATCCATTCTACAATGTTATTGATGGATCACCAAGTAATTTGCAAAATTTCTCTACATTTGGATTTGGAATTTCATAATCCATTCTTGGGACATTAATATCATGATCATTTTCATCACATGCATCACTTCAACATTCACCTCCTGATTATTATTATAATCATTCTGATTGGTTTTAATTTTTTCATTACAATTTACACTTGGTCCAAATGAATTAATAACCATTTGTTCATAACCAAATCTGCTGTTATAGTTCTTATCTATATCTAAAATAGTTCTTGAAGATGATAGATTAATTGATGTTTTAGCTATATTAAAATTATGATATTACATATCATATGACTTGCCATGATAGTACCAAACATAGTAGTTATCAAGAAATCCAAAATGACACAGATGCATTCCAACTTCATTTTTCTCTAGATAACATTGTTTTCACATCACTGACATGGACATTTAATTAGTTCATATCTCCACTACAAATGATTTTTATAAAACTTTCTACACCTAATACGAAATCTGGGTTCATATATCCATCCATTATTAATTTTTGATACATCCATTCACATCCACCTGCCATGCTTTTGTAACCTACAATACAGATTAAAAAATATATATTAAATTCTACAGAGAAATGGCTCAAACCTATTCAAAAATGAAAAACCAAGATTGTACTTCTATGTTGTAATTTATCTTAATCCAATGAATAAATTTTGGCAGCATCTCACCTTAGTTCCCCAGAATATACCATTTATGTGAGACTGAAATCTCATATTCAGCATGCGAGGAACACGATTCAATGCAGCTCAAATTTATTCATCATTAAAATAAATCACAAATGGTAAAGTATAATTGAGATGCATGTTCATTTTTGAATAGTCTAACATGGACAATCAATGATTTCCAAACAAAGACTTATTATGTATGTAAAATAGCTATATATCTTTGCAGTTACTCAATATACATAGTATTTCTCAAAGATAAAAAATCATTGATAGACATTCTACGGTTTATCTATAATGTATATGCAACTAAAACTTATTTCATTACTATATATCAAATAAATCAACTCAAATAAAATTTACCTATTTCTCCATAGTAAACAATCTTCTGATAACTTGTAATAGAGTAATTAAAGAAGCTTGGGATGGAGTTGAAGTAGAAAGAAGAAAATGGCGAGTAGAATGGAAGATGAGGGGAAGTAGATGAGTTTTTGTTCCATAATTGTGACTAAAAAGTTACTGATTTTTAATTTTTTAACCTAAAAAGTGATTGTTTAGCAAATACCAGGTGGTGACTAAAAATAACTGACTGAATTGTGACTAAACTTTAAATTTCTTTTCCAATTTATGACTGAAAAGTAACTGACTTGATTCAGTCACAAATCAGTTGTAATTTTTGTTAGCCCTACAAAAAGTGGCTGATTTGCGATAGAATTGAAGAACAATTGAACATCAGTCAATGTTTTCAATCATTTTTTTGTTTCTTTGTTGTAGTTATTCATTGCTCACATTCACATGAAAAAGGTCCTTACATCTCCTAAGCCCCAAGTAAAATGCTCAATTCATTTCGAGGACCAAGAGAGGGTGAATGAAATTAGATATGGCTCATCATGTGGGTTAAACAAAAAACATGGCTTAAAGACTCAAAGGAGTTTAACTAAGGATTATGATAAAAGGTTGGCTATTTGGATATGTAGTTAGTCCTAAGTTGTCATTTTCATCCTCTATTTGCATGCAATAATTCATAAATGAATAGGTCTACAAGAAAATTAAAGATTCAATACACAAAGCAAGCACCACTCAAAAGAAATAAAGTATCCATGATGCTCAAATATCACACAAGGCTCGGGTATTGTTTCCACCATTAATGGCAAATGAAGATTTTTATTTACTTAACAAAACTTACAAATGATTTGATTTTGCAAAAGGATTCAATCATCCATGATAAAGAGTATACATTGGGTTCCTAGATGCACACAACCTAAAAATGCAACTATATGCTCCTATATGAGTCCTACAATGCCTAATGCAAGAAATTAAATGTGCAAACAAGTAAACTCAATGTCACACAAGGACACAAAGTCCTAAACTAAGAAATCAAACTACAACAGGAAAAAAACTATCCAAGTACTCAACAATAAGCAACTCCCCTTAAGCTTAAAGCATGCATTGTCCTCAATGTATGAAATAAGCATAAGAATTAAAGATAGCTTAAAGAATCATACCCTGTAAAGGCTCTCCAAGTACTTCTCCAAGCTTGAATTCTCAAGTTATTTCCCTCAAATAAGTTTTATTAAACAAGGAAAGCAAGCTAAGTAAGGTTAAGTTGAGTTCCAAAGTGTAATTGGCACTTAAAGGGCAAAATGGGCAAAATGGTAATTTTGGCCCAAGTTAATGGCATGATTGTAATTTTTATGAATTTAGGTTCATGCAAGTGTTTTGAGATAGGTAAGTTAAGCCTATAATGTTCTAGCCATTTGAACCAAAAGTGAAAGTTAAGGGTAAAAAATGCACTAAGTGAGAAACTGAGCAATGATGTCTTATAATGGCTTAAGTGGTTATGGGTAAAGCATTTGGATAAAGAAAACCTTTTTATAGGACCAAGGAGTGATGGTGTATGAAGATTTTAAGTGGGCTAAGTGAATCAAAGCTAAGGTTAAGGGCCAAAGTGACAAGTAGAGGAGAATTGGGCTAAGTGGGGTAGTTAAAATACTTTTTAGGAAGGAGGATGATACTATTCATCATCTCCTTCATTTACAATTTCGTGGCTCCTTTTCCTCCATAGCTCACCATCTTCAAACCTCCCAAATCACCCAAAATTTCATGAAAATTGAAGGTCCCAAAGCCATCCCAACAAGCCCTTAGCTCATTTTTGGTTGATTTGTGGTGCATTTGAAGTTGTTCATGCAATTTTTTGGTTCAAACCCTAAAGTAGGCATCTTTGATCCCTGTGGGTTAGTTCTAAGCTTGTTAAATGGTTATAAATGGTCTTAATTTCGTGCCCTTGGTGTCCAAATTGGTTGAACTCAAGCTTCAAATTCAAAGGAACTCCATTGAGCTCATGTGTGCCTGTTGCTTGCTTCTTGCTTTGAAGATGATTTGAGATAAGGGATTTAAATTAATTTATCTCAAATAATGCATATAAATGTAGTATTATGTGTGGGAATGAATTAGAAACAAGACTCATGTGAATTGGCTTTGGGGATTGAAAGATTGAGTAAGTTTCGTGCAAGATAGAGTGCAGTCGCATAATGCTGGAAGAGAATTGGTGACGCATTGCTGTTGGCAATGCATTCTGGAAATTTTCTAGGAAACTTGAGGACTGATTCCGTTGGTGACGTGTTGCCAATGGCATTACCAAGGCCCAAGTCACTCAAGTTCGGGGCATCGAAAAAATGTATCCATATTTTGATTATCATCTTTAGGCCATTCTAAGATGTTTCGTAGCTTCGGTTAGGTCTAGAACTCATTCCTAAGTTGGGAATTATGCATTATTTAGGTGGTAGCTAAGTGGTGTGGTTAAGGTAGGGTAAATAATGATGGCTAAAGGGGTTAAAGTGCTTAAGTTGTTAAGGGAGCACTAAGGGGATTAAGATGGGTTTCAGATTCTTTGTTGGCCCAAGCGGAAAGTCTTAGACCTTCGGGCAATGAAAAGAAAACCTAAGAGGATCCTATTGAAACCTTGTGGCTTGGTAACTAAGCCACTAAGGAGCCTTAAGCTAAGCTCCAAGAGCTTGGTAAGTTGAACCACATAAGGTAGTTACCTAGCACAATAAGTTAAGGGGAAGAGACAGGTAAAAGGAGAGTAAGTGACAACTTACTCTAAGTAGCTCGTCAAAGACGGGCAAAGGTTGAGTACGTAATGACTTACTCTAAGATGCATGTAAGAGGACTTTATGGGGTTGGTTAAGTGCTAGTATAGGATAAGATGGCCAGTATCCAAATACCCTAACCGTAAGAGCTCACAGCAAGTCTAGCACCTATGGGTGTAAGGAAGTCCTAAGTGTATTTGCATGTGCATATGTCATTCATCCATCCATCCATTCATTATTTGCATTGTTTGTTGTTCTTATTCTTATTTTTTGTTGTATTGTTGGTTGCTTGTTTTTTTTTGTATGTTATATATATATATATGGTTGTCATGCTTTGCATGCTTGCATTTGTTTCCCCTTACAGGTGCCAAATCCCTTACTGAGTACTTTAGAGTACTCACCCCTTAAGTGTTTTGCATTTATTAAGTTGGCTAGTCGGGCTTAACTGCTGGTAAGGGGTAGCTGTTAAGGTATTCTCTAAGTAGGAAACTTTAAATTCCTAAGCTACTTATATAAGCTAGTACTGACCAAAGTGTTTACCTTATAGTTTGAGGCTAAGTGAGTATAAGGAAAGTGTGGCTTATCACTTGAAGCTAGCATGCTTCGGTGAAGAGCTAAGGATGGAACTTAGTAGAAATATGTTACTTTTTTTAAATGTATAATATTTTTGATGGCCGAAGTGCCATGGTCTTAGCCACTAACTTCGGAGGAGGGGCCAAACGCCTGACATATCCGACCTCGGAAGACCCATCGCACCAACCTCGGAGAGTTACTGTATCGCCTCCCTATTAGAGGACGAATGAACCAACTTCGGAAAAGTGAGAACACCCCGAAGAAACGGTGTCACCCTGGGAGAAGTCCTTGCTCGTCCACCTAAAAGGTAACGTCGGCCGGAGGGACCTTGGAGGGGTGATGGGTGATACGAAGGAGTCTCTGACATATTTGCCCGTACGTCCTAGACGTTGACCTCAAGCATTCTGACAGGCCACTGTAGTCCGTGCTCTGGCACACTGAGACACGATTCTCGACAAACCATTGCCCAAGAAATCCTGCACACGGCTGACCGCTTTCCTGTTTAAGAGGTACGGATCCTATCCGTCCATACACGTGTCACGATCAGGAGGGTTCATTTTCTCCTATTTACAGCAGGAAAAAGTCTGGGCAAGGGGGGGGGCTGGACAGGAGCTTTGGAGAACACTCCAGAGTCCCCGTTTTCTCCTCTCTTCTCCTCTAGGCATGCCAGAAAAGTGCCTCCGGCGTGATGCTTCCCCTTACGAGCATGCCAGAAAAATACTCCCAGCCAGTCTATTTTATGCTTATTCTTTGCTATTTAGAGGCACTGACTTTGGCGTCGGAGGCTTCTCCCCGGAAAACCGCTCCGAGGACCTCCTAACCCCTGTTTTCT
This sequence comes from Aquilaria sinensis, assembly GCA_005392925.1. Classification (NCBI taxonomy): domain Eukaryota; kingdom Viridiplantae; phylum Streptophyta; class Magnoliopsida; order Malvales; family Thymelaeaceae; genus Aquilaria; species Aquilaria sinensis. The sequence goes on along the minus strand of SMDT01002799.1, from coordinate 321,463 downwards.
GTATATTTCAGGCCAAACCGCTTGAAGATGTCAACTTTTTCAGGTTCCTTCCTGCACCGGAAATCCTTCATGGCCCCCACTCTCCATCGTAGGACGGCCACCTATGACATCCCTCAGGAGGTCCCTGTCACCCTCGTCGTGGAGCCACGGCGGGATCGTAAACGATGGCTAACGCAACGCCATCATTTGGCACCGTCTGTGGGAAATTATTTGGGCAGCCATGGTCAGAAACTCGGTGTTCTAAGGACAAAAGACTCCCTGAGGCCCCCATCCGCGCCGGAGACTTGCCCGGCGGCCGAACAATTAAGGAACAGGGATTTCCCATCCCGGGGATGATCATCCTTCGGATATCACCGTGGCTTTCCTGCATAATTTCCCACGCGTCACCGTGGTCGAAATACTGCAGTAGATAGGCCGAAGATGTTCGTGTGCAAATGTCGAGCCGAAGTCTTTTCTCTTGATCCTTTCGACGAGGGGAGTAGGGGTGACCCAAGAGCTGGGGGAAACAAAGGGCAGTGGGGAGAATACCCAAAGGACGTGCTTCCCCTCGAAATATGATAGACGGGAAAGGTAGGATCGGTGCCGTCCAGACCCCCCCGTCAAAAGAGTTCGTGTCAAAGAAAGGTTACTGTCCCTCAGACAGTAACACCGAACCGGCTCCCCCGAAAAGACGCCTACGCGTTGATATTAAACGGGCAAAAAGACTATGATCCTACTCCAACGGACACACTACCATCGTCCAAAAAGGAGTCACCCCTGCGTGACGTCAGAAGGAAGAGAGTAAATGGGCAAGTGCGCCGAACTCCAAAGACACTGCATCGCGCACAGGTCCAGAAGGGGGCATTATAACCCCAGTCAACAACGGACCATTTCCGAGAGTCCAGAAACAGAAAAAGGGGAAATCCAACGAAGACCGAATATAGGCGAAAGACAAAAACTCCCGACCGAAGGAGTTTCAGGCGCAAAAACACTACGACACTAGAACGATACTTCGGAAGCCCGAGGATGGGGAAATCGCCTGAGTTAGCATATTCGGTTAACAAAGTCATGAATCACCCAAAGACCGGCATTACTGGGAACAAAAACCTGGGATAAGGGAAGGAAAATGCCCCGCAAAGAGCCATCTTCCAAAGATTCTGATGAAATGGCAAAAAGTACAGAAAATGTTCCAGATAATCTTCCTTGATTGAGGAAGAACAACGATTGGAAGGAAAGCTCAGGCCCATTATAGAGAGGCATCGGCAGAAAGAGGTGCAGAGCAGCGCGCAAAAGGAGGTGCGAATAGACGCGCCCAGGAAGGGCGAGAATGGCCAAAAAAATGCACCAGCACCCGAAAGAAGGCCTTCAGAATAAAATGCCCAAAATACTCCCATCGGAGTCGGGAATTCCGAGAGACTGCCCTCAGCCCTCGGCAGATACGGTTCACTGCCAACAAAGCCTGAAGCAAAATGCTACGAGAAAACAGTAAACCACCTCGTTTGGCGAAGCCCCTACTGATCAAGCAGGCAAAAAGCATACAAAAACCTGCTCAAAGGAACATGATGCGCGGAGATGGCACATTATTGCCAGCAGCATAAAGGGCTTCAGCCTTTAGGCGAAGGAGGCCAAAAATTTAGCCATTACCTCCGAAGTTAAAAGATACTTTAGTCCACCAGCTTAGTTTTGAAGTAACAAGCAAGGGGAAGTCCCCGAATAAGAATTACACACCGGGGACTACGAAAAAGTCAGGTAAAGCAAAAGGAGAAGGTCCAGCAGGGCCGATAAAATTCCTGCTGGGAATTATCAAGCAAGTCTTCCAAAAAACTACAGGGAGAAAAAACCTTCCTTACTCGCCTGCAAAGGCCAGTGCCCACTTGGAGCAATAAAGCTACCAAGTAAAGCGCGAGTATTCGGAGGAAGGAAGAACGAGCTCGGGAAGAATGCTCGGCAAAAAAAAAAAAAAAAAAAAAAAAAAAAAAAAAAAAAAAAAAAAAAAAAAAAAAAAAAAAAAAAAAAAAAAAAAAAAAAAAAAAAAAAAAAAAAAAAAAAAAAAAAAAAAAAAAAAAAAAAAAAAAAAAAAAAAAAAAAAAAAAAAAAAAAAAAAAAAAAAAAAAAAAAAAAAAAAAAAAAAAAAAAAAAAAAAAAAAAAAAAAAAAAAAAAAAAAAAAAAAAAAAAAAAAAAAAAAAAAAAAAAAAAAAAAAAAAAAAAAGAGAAAAAAAAAGAGAGAGAAAAGAAATAGCCGCAAATTGGGAAACCGAACTCGAGCCACTCCCAAAAGCATGAACAAACTCTGGAGAAGTGTTTCCTCCGCAAAAGATGGCCATGGGCGCAAAAATGCCCCGAACGGAAAAAGGAGACTTCATTCTCCAAAAGGCCAAAACACAACCCCGAGAACTGCCTCAGGGGAGAACTTTGGCCACCAAAAGGACCTCTCCTAAATTCAAGGCAAGGTCCGAAAGAGAGCATCATCAGCTTGGCAGCATCAAAGGGAGAAAATTGAGAAATACCTCAAAAGAATTTTTAGGTAAACAGTACTTAGAAAAATTTCTCTTTTCTCCTGCACAGGTTACCCGCCGAACAAGGATGAAGCACGCACGCTCAAAGGCTCGGAATCCATAAAAGGCAATCTAGTGTTCGCCTGAAAAGTCTTTGATAATCGAGAAAACGAAGTCAGCCAGCAGAAAGGCCAGGGAATAGTTCTCCGAAGACCCTTAGTCGTCACTACAGAGACCATTATCCCTACAAAAGTAGTTTGGCCGACAGGTGTCTGGTAAAATAAGAAATCACCTCGGAGTGAGAATTAAGTTCGCCCTAGTTGATGAACACTGAGAAACGGCCAAACTCAAAAGAAAGGTTTTTTCAGCGAAAATTGGCGATAAGTGCGAACCTGCATGGAAGGAAAAGAGGAATACGGAAGGGAAATCCCGTTCTCCGAAAGGCCGAATCCCGAAAAACCATCACGTGGGGTGCTTCGGCCAAACAGGAAAGAGCCTCGCTCGGTGAGGTCGGAAAGAGAGTATACGACCTCGCCAACACCGAAAGGAGAAAAACTGAGGAACAAGGCACCTAGGCACCTTCAAGAAATTCTATACTTAGAATTTTCAGACAAGAAATAGTGCAAGCCAGGAATTCGTCTGAGTACTAAAAAGTTTTCTCCTGTCTGAGAAGAATCGCCGAGCAAGGACAAAGCATGCACTCCCAGAAATCTCCTGTTCCTCCCGAGGTTGGCAGGGTCATATTCCCAAAAAACAAAAGGGGGAAAGTGTATCCACAGCCGAACAAGGGTAGGCTAAAAAATTTTTGCCCAAGGGAACTTCACCAACTACGCAATATCACCCGAAAAAATAGCTGGAAAAACAACCAAAAGAAGTATGCTTCCGAAGCCTCCAAACCGAAAGAGTTCGGGATAACGAGGAAACAAAAGAAGCGCGTTTCTGAAGTCCTCTAACCGAAAGTGCTCGGGACAACTGGGAAACCAAAAGATTGATCAAAAGACTTAGCCAAAATTATGAAGGAAAAAAATTCATTGATATAAGGAGAAGATTACAAGAAGTACAAGAGAAACACGAAAAGAAAAACCCTAGGGTGCTTAAGGATCCCCGGCAGCGCGAGAAGTTCCAGCTCCCGTGTTTCTAGCCGTCGCCTTCGGCGCAAGTAGAGGAACAGGTGGCAGGTTGAGGTGATCAGCTTTCGACCAAGTCCACCGAGGACCCTTGGGAATATCCAGGGCCGAAAGAAAGGAGGTATCGAGGTCCGGAGAGCGTTGCAAAAATTGATGGCCAGCTAAACAAAAGCCGTCCTGAAAGGACACCTTCGACATCTGGACGGCTTTATCCCTCTTTACATCTAGCGAGTTTGCCTCATTCTCAAGACCAACAACCTCTTTCTCGAGACCCAGGATCTCCTCCTTCAGACCGGCAATCCTCCGCACCAATCCCTTCGCGTTTCTCCTTTTCGCTGCACTCCTCCTCATAAAATAAACCCTGGCTTGAAGAGCCGCCTTTTCGGCAAGAATCTTCTTCTTCTTTCTCATTCTGAATAACCTCATTGGCCGAAGTCAAGCACACAACCTCCTCGCCAAGGTCGCTCATTTTACGGGAAAAGTCCTTCAAAAGGTCCGATTGGCCTATGAGGAACTCATCCCGGAGCAGAGCAACCTTCTCCCTGGCTATGCGCCCTAACTCGACATTGGCTATGTCCAAGTTAATACAGAAGAGCCTAGCCTGCTCCAGTTCACTTTCAGCCCGAGCTCGGGCAGAAGACTGCTCTGCCACCCAAAATCGGAGGTGTTCACTGTACCCCAAAAGCTGCGAAAAGAGAAGGAGAATATCCTCAGGGAAAGCAGCATAAGGAAAGGCAAAACACTTGGGCAAAAAAGAGAGAAGGTTACCTGAGCGGCGCGTTCAGAAATTCTAGTGGCGAGGATATCCCCAGAAGCGCACTCCTCGGCAACTGCCCTAGAAGAGGCTTCTGTAAGAACACCCCTCGCCATCTGGGGAGCCATCTCTTGGCAATCTCCGGAAAACAAGTTCATGTCTTCCGTGAAAGACCAAAACGGCTCCCTCGGAATTTTGTCTTTCGGGAGAAGGGAGTCCCGAAGAGCCCGTCTTCGGGCATGATCAGCCATCCATGCGGGGGTCGCCCGGTCCTCTGCAAAATGGAGGGGCGCGAGTCAGGAAGGGCTCCCCGAAAACATAAGTTATGAGCAAGAACGTATTCGGAGCAAACCTGGTGCAACCCCGGTAGTATCCTCGGTAGTGTCCGCCGCAAAGGCCGGAATGTACTTGCCTTTGTCCTTGCGACGTCTGTCCAACTTTTGAATAGCTGGACTCTCGGGCAAAGAGCCTGAAAGCCCCACGGGCGATATTGGACCCGACGGAGTGAAAAGGGTGACTACTCCGGCGGGCACCTCGGCCGCCGCAATATCGGCCTCAGAAGATGTCGCAGCTACTTCGGAGGGGGTGACAACCCTGGTGGATAACGGAGTAACATCAACCATGGCCAAGGTTGCAGTAGCGTCGGTGGAAGTGGCCAATGCATCGGTTGAGATATCAACCTTGGTGGAAGTAGCAATAACTTCATCGACCTCCACCACATCCTCGGAAGGTGAAGTAAGGGCTCTCTTCTTGGACTTCTTGGCCGAAGACGGTCCGCTCCCAGTAGACTTGCGCCTTTTGGAGCCACTTTTCTTTGCTTGTTCTCCCTTCTCTACTTGACCAAGGAAGAGATTCTTGTAGTAGGCGGCAGAATCGTCAGCCATCTCTGAAAAAGGGGGAAAAGCATCAGTACGAGCCCAAAGGCGTTTAGCCAAAAAAGGAGTTTCCGGGAAATAAGGAAAGCGTCAGCAAAAATTGAAAAAATACGACTTCGGGAAATTAAGAAACTAGCAAAAGTCGAACGACTCCCAAGGAAGGCACTCACGAAAAACCTTGCCAAAATCAGGATTCCTGGATGCCGTCGTAAATAGTGGCCGGAAATCGCTCCGCCGTGCAGACCGTCGCTCAAAGAAATGAAAAAGGCGAGAGAAAGCGAGAGCAAGGGGGAGAGCACAGAAAAGAGCAAAAGGAAAGAATGACAAAGGGGAAGCTTATATAGAGCAAAGAAAGGGCAATTGAAAAGGCGTCATAACTGCTGCATGGGAGCGAAACGTCACCATAATTACCCTTCCCGCGCAAAAAGACGTGCCATACCAATTGACGCTTGCCACGTGTCGGTCATCGCGAGAAACTAGGGCATGTTTTCTGACATCCTAAAGATTTGGGTCTAGCCCCAGATTGACGCGCCTAGTTTCAAGGCATGACAGTCCATTGACTTAAGACAGAAAAGACAAGATTGGACATCTCGGACATCTCGGCAACGCCGAAAGGCAGGTATGCGACATTCGCCCGAGCAAACTACACCCTTAAAATGGCGAAGTACCTTTCTTGCAAATGATATAAGCTGGATCCTCTGAAAGTGCTCCCAAAAGGGCTACAAGCCGAAGTCATACTTCGGCTTTCCGAAGGAGGGCATGTGATGGCCGAAGTGCCATGGTCTTGGCCACTAACTTCGGAGGAGGGGCCAAACGCCTGACATATCCGACCTCGGAAGACCCATCGCACCAACCTCGGAGAGTTACTGTATCGCCTCCCCATCAGAGGACGAATGAACCAACTTCGGAAAAGTGAGAACACCCCGAAGAAACGGTGTCACCCCGGGGAGAGGTCCTTGCTCGTCCACCTAAAAGGTAACGTCGGCCGGAGGGACCTCGGAGGGATGATGGGTGATACGAAGGAGTCTCTGACATATTTGCCCGTACGTCCTAGACGTTGACCTCAAGCATTCTGACAGGCCACTGTAGTCCGTGCTCTGGCACACTGAGACACGATTCTCGACAAACCATTGCCCGAGAAAGCCTGCACACGGCTGACCACTTTCCTGTTTAAGAGGTACGGATCCTATCCGTCCATACACGTGTCACGATCAGGAGGGTTCATTTTCTCCTATTTACTGCAGGAAAAACTCTGGGCAAGAGGAGGGGGGAGGGGGGCTGGATAGGAGCTTAGGGGGGAATACTCCAGAGTCCCAGTTTTCTCCTCTCTTCTCCTCTAGGCATGCCAGAAAAATGCCTCTGGCGTGATGCTTCTCCTTATGTGCATGCCAGAAAAATACCCCCAGCCAGTCTATTTTATGCCTATTCTTTGCTATTTAGAGGCACTGACTTGGGCGTCGGAGGCTCCTCCCCGGAAAATCGCTCCGGGACCTCCTAACCCCTGTTTTCTGTATATTTCAGGCCCAACCGCTTGAAGACGTCAGCTTCTTCAAGCTCCTTCCTGTCACCGGAAATCAATTCATGGCCCTCGCTCTCCATCGTAGGACGGCCACTTATGACATCCCTCAGGAGGTCCCTGTCACCCCCGTCGTGGAGCCATGGCGGGAACGTATGCGTGGCTAACCCGACAGTGATCATGGTATATGTAGTCCTTTGACCTAAGGTCATCAAGGTTCCTTACATGTGAGTCATATACTTTGATACTTCCCTTTGTTGCTCGTAACTGAGTGAACTTGAAGGAAGTCATTAGGTATATCACATATCATGCGGAGGGATTTGTATGATCAAGATGGGATTTGTCCCTCCTATGTAACGGGAGTGATATCTTCGGGCCCCTTGATAGAGTGAGACTTAGAAAATGCATGGCCATGCTTCGATGAGTTGATATACGATATCAATGTCATCAGTTTAAGTTGGTCTACTCGGTAATCAAGAAACCAAAGATTGGGCTATACGAGAGTGACACATTCCATGTCTCATGCTTAGCCTTGATATCTTGGACAAAGGGACAATGGCATATATGAATAATGATCATAAAGGTTTAGTCGAATCACCGACTATCTTGTCACTTGGGTAGCAATGATGTGTTGCTAGACACCGTTCATTGCTTATGATCATAAATGTGATTTATGATCATTGATCAATACCAACGTGGTAAGAGCCTATTAGGTCGCACACATAGAGCATATTTGGATTATTAGAGTGCATGGGCTAATTATTTGGGTTATGGTTTCACTGATAATTTCGTATTAATAATTGGCCCAAAAGTTGAGCCATTATTAAGCCCGAAATTAAATCCTAATTGGATTAGGGCTTTGAAACCCATTAGGCCTGGAAGTTGAGTCTCACTATAAATACATCATTTAGTGAGAAATTCGCAGCTCCTTGCCCTAGCCTCCAAAAAGGACAGTCGCACTCTTCTCTTGCAATTCCTTGGAGGACGCAAGCTAGCACTGCGTGCGCAAGAGAAACGCATCTGCCGGGACGTGGTGGAAGCGTGGTGATCCCGAGAGGCTCGTGTGGATACCATAGAGAGCCTGAACACGTCAACTGTTCAGGTTTTGTGATTCGACTCTACAGTTGAGTGAGAGATCTCAACCGAAAATTAGGTATGAAATTTTCGAACACCCGGTTTACCCCGTTTCACTTGGATCCTGGAGGGTTTCGGTTAAATTCCGCTGCGCTGTTTGGCTCCCGAAACCCAACATATTCTTTGCTATTTAGAGGCACTGACTTTGGCGTCGGAGGCTCCTCCCCGGAAAACCGCTCCGGGGACCTCCTAACCCCTGTTTTCTGTATATTTCAGGCCGAACCGCTTGAAGATGTCAACTTTTTCAGGCTCCTTCCTGCACCGGAAATCCTTCATGGCCCCCGCTCTCCATCGTAGGACGGCCACCTATGACATCCCTCAGGAGGTCCCTGTCACCCCCGTCGTGGAGCCACGGCAGGATCGTAAACGATGGCTAACGCAACGCCATCAATTTTCATACAAATAGATTGCCTTTACTAGTGTCCATTGATGTGTACAACATTTGGGTTACATTTGGGTGCATATGAGATTGGGATGTTTGCACATAGTTGTTACTTGAAGTTAAGGCAACTAAATTTTTATATCTTGGCTTGTTTTGAATTATGTTTTTATTAATTACCGTGACACTATTATCGATGTTTTAATTTATTGTTATTGCATAGCCGGGAAAATGTATGTATATTTCTTATGTAGGGCAGGCTAAGTAACTAGGTGCATGTAATGATTTAAGATATTTCATGAGGAACAATTAGTCAATTATAACGAAAGTGGGATCATAGTTCCCTAAGAGCCCACCAGTGGTAGTAAATTCAGTGCCTTAGGGCCCTGTTCCACCACATACTTAGGCAAATGAGTTGGCCTCACCTCCATCTAATCCTCATGCATGTCATGGGCACCAAAAGAACCACTGGTAGCACAATCAGAGGGAGGGAAGGAAGATGGGTCTCAACTCAGATCATGTGGGGTAAAGTAGGGGTAGAAAGGTGGTGGTCGGTTTAGAAGATCTGGGGTGTACAAGGGATGGGTGGAGGGGTGTATATAAGGAGGTATCTTGGGGAAGGGATGGTGGTCTAAGGTAGGTCAGGGTGTTACTGCATCACCCTCTACCAAATTTGAGCCGACAACATCTCTGTGCAGCTAGCTAAGAGTGATAAACCCTCACGTGCCTCAGTGGTAAAAGTCTCAAACTGCCCACCCAAGTAGTCCACTCGAGAAGTAATTTCATCAAAAAGCTCGCTAAGAGACACAGGTAGCTTGTTTAGTGCTATGGCTATTGCTTCATTGGTTGCTTAGACTAGATTAATGAGCAGGGCTTAGGATGTTATGGCTCTCCTATTTAAAGGCTTGCTTGAGGAAGGTAAGGTTTTTGAAATTAAAATTTTAACCTTAATTCATGTTCACCTAGCAAGAATGAGTAAGTTTAGTAAAGTTCACTAAGTTCCGAGGAAATTAAGGTACTAAATGAGGTTTGTGGGTAAAATGATAATTTTGCATCCTGAATAGTCGGGCTAGGTCCTGAGTGTTGAAAATGAGTTTTTGATAACCTAACTTTTAACTTTAACCCAAACTTAGTTGAAATAAATAATATTTGACCAAGTTTGACTAAGGTTACCTAAAAGAGGGGACTTATTTTTAACTTTTTAAATTCTTGGATGGCTTCTTGGTTAAGAGGTTATAAAACTTGGTAAAATGAGGGAGGAGGCCATATTTGCTGCTTAAACCCGAGTTCCTCCTTCACCCTATCAATTCTCTACCAATTTAAGCCTAAAACCAAGAAATTTTGATGAAAATGGGAGCCACCAAGGATGTACATGCTATAAAAAGGTTGTTTCAAGGGTGATTTCAAGTTTTTGAAGCTTTGAACCGAGTTTTCCAGCATCCCCTATTTTTTATGCGAGGTAACACTTATGTTCCTGGTAGATTCTTGTTTATTAGGTGTTTGGGAGCTTGGGTTTTAGTTAGAAGGTAGTAATTATGTGATTTGTGCCTTTGGTTGCTTGGAACTAGGTGGAGCTTTGTAGAACTTGAGTTCTTGAGGAAAGGCTGCTTGTTTCTTGCTTGTGAGGTGAAGTTAAGGTAAGGGAGTTAAGTTTTGAAGCTTAATTGATGCTATTGGAATGAGTTTACTGTTAGTGTTGTGCCCAAAAGCTAATCATGAGATGATTGTATTTTTGCACATTGAGTCCTGATATTTTATTAAGCCATTAATCCAGCAATTATGTTTGTTGTTTTGTTTCTGCGCAACGTAATAAACATAATTGTAACCCTAGAATAATGATATTCTCAAATGTCCCTGGTCTAGTATTATTATAGAGTGGGTTACAATAATACATAACGACTAGCATATATGGAGACTAATATGAGATATGTAGTCTACATATGGGTACAAGTTGGAGAACTTGTGTACTGGACTGACCCACCATGAGAACGCTACATGGATTGTTATATGAGTTTCATAAGTGATTCTCATAGTGATCATGGTATATGTGGCCCTTTGACCTAAGGTCATCAAGGTTCCCTACATGTGAGTCACATACTTTGATACTTCCCTTTGTTACTTGTAACTAAGTGAACTTGAAGGTGGTCATTGGGTATGTCACATAGTATGCGGAGGGATTTGTATGAACAAGATGAGATTTGTCCCTCCTATGTAATAGGAGTGATATCTTCGGGCCCCTTGATGGAGTGAGACTTAGAAAATGCATGGCCATGCTTGGATGAGTTGATATACGATATCAATGTCATCAATTTAAGTTAGTCTACATGGTAATCAAGAAACCAAATATTGGGCTATACGAGAGTGACACATTCCATGTCTCGTGCCTATTCTTGATATCTTGGACAAAAGGACGATGACATATATGAGTAATGATCATAAAGGTTTAGTCGAATCATCGACAATCTTATCACTTGGGTAGCAATGATGTATTGCTAGACACCGCTCATTGCCTATGATCATAAATGTGATTTATGATCATTGCCAATATGGTAAGAGCCTATTAGGTCACACACATAGAGCTATTTGTATTATTAGAGTGCATGGGCTAAATATTTGGGTTATGGTTTCATAATAATTTCATGCTAATAATGGGCCCAAAAGTTGAGCCATTATTAAGCCCTGAAATTAAAGCCTAATTGGATTAGGGCTTTGAAAGTCGTTAGGCCTAGAAGTTAAGTCTTACTATAAATACAACTTTTAGTGAGAAATTCGCAGTTTTTTGCCTTAGCCTCCTAAAGAGGACAACTGTACTCTTCTCTTGCAATTCCTTGGAGGACGTAAGCTAGCACTGCAAGTGCAAGAGAAACGCATCTGCTGGGACATGATGGAAGCATGGTGATCTCGAGAAGCTCGTGTGGATACCATAGAGAGCTTGAACACATCAACTGTTCAGGTTTTTGTGATTTGACTCTACAGTTGGGTGAGAAATCTCAACCAAAAATTAGGTATGAAAATTTTTGAACACCTGGTTTACCCCGTTTCACTTGAATCCTAGAGGGTTTTGGTTAAATTCTGCTGCACTTGTTTGGCTCTTGAAACCTTACATTTACTTGATGAATTCAAGTAGTTCATGCAATAGCATTAGTTAGTGGGCAAGGTTGAATCATGGTAGACTATGAGGTTTGTGATGATTGCAATGATGTTATAATGCATCATAGGATGGCTTGTGATAGTTGGTTGTGATCTATTCAACATGTTTTATATGTATGTGAAGTTTGGAGGCTATCCATGCATGTTTGATATGTTTGGAAAGTGTCCAAAGTTCATGGCAACGAAACTAAAAATTTTATCGATTGTTGCAGCTATTGGCGACGCGTCGCTAATCGTTGCCAGTACCTGTGATGTGTTGCCATTACCACAAAAACTAGCAGCTCATTACCAACTGTGACGACACGTTGCCACAGGCATAATGACTGAAACTTTTCAATTTTGCTAGAGAGGTTAGGGGAAGACCTAAAGGGGCTCTTAGGGTACCTTGGGGTTCAACCACTTCGGAGGTACTCCGAGTCTTCCAAAGTTCCTTCGAGACCTAGGAGTTTTCTTGAGTTTTATAGTTGCTTTTAACATAAGCAAGGAAACTGGTTTTCAAAATATCACAACTAAGTACCATTAACTTCGGCTAAAGGTTTATACCCTTGGTGATCTAGCCGTGCCATTAGCCATGAGGTTGTATGGCAAAATCTAGTACACCTAGTCTACAAGGTCTTTATGGACTAGTCTACAATAGTCCCACCATAATGCCCCTGTGCAGCATAAAAGGGAGAGGTTCAACTTGTTGGGTTTCGGGAGCCAAACAGCGCAGCGGAATTTAACCGAAACCCTCCAGGATCCAAGTGAAACGGGGTAAACCGGGTGTTCAAAAATTTTCATACCTAATTTTCGATTGAGATCTCTCACTCAACTGTAGAGTCGAATCACAAAACCTGAACAGTTGACGTGTTCAGGCTCTCTATGGTATCCACACGAGCCTCTCGGGATCACCACGCTTCCACCACGTCCCGGCAGATGCGTTTCTCTTGCGCTCGCAGTGCTAGCTTGCGTCCTCCAAGGAATTGCAAGAGAAGAGTGTGGCTGTCCTTTTTGGAGGCTAGGGCAAGGAGACCTGCAAATTTCTCACTTAAAAGTTGTATTTATAGTGAGACTCAACTTCCAGGCCTAATAGGTTTCAAAGCCCTAATCCAATTAGGATTTAATTTCGGGCTTAATAATGGCTCAACTTTTGGGCCCATTATTAATACGAAATTAAAGTGAAACCATAACCCAAATAATTAGCCCATGCACTCTAATGATCCAAATAGCTCTATGTGTGCGACCCAATAGGCTCTTACCACGTTGGCAATGATCATAAATCACATTTATGATCATAAGCAATGAGCGGTGTCTAGCAACACATCATTGCTACCCAAGTGACAAGATTGTCGATGATTCGACTAAACCTTTATGATCATCACCGATATATGCCATTGTCCCTTTGTCCAAGATATCAAGACTAAGCACGAGACATGGAATGTGTCACTCTCGTATAGCCCAATCTTTGGTTTCTTGATTACCGAGTAGACTAACTTAAACTGATGACATTGATATCGCATATCAACTCATCCGAGCATGGCCATGCATTTTCTAAGTCTCACTCTATCAAGGGGCCCAAAGATATCACTCCCATTACATAGGAGGGACAAATCCCATCTTGATCATACAAATCCCTCCGCATGATATGTGACATACCCAATGACCTCCTTCAAGTTCACTCAGTTACGAGCAACAAAGGAAAGTATCAAAGTATGTGACTCACATGTAGGGAACCTTGATGATCTTAGGTCGAAGGACTACATATACCCTGATCACTATGGGAATCACTTATGACACTCATATAACGATCCATGTAGTGTTCTCATGGTGGGTCGGTCCAGTACACAAGTTCTCCAACTTGTACCCATATGTAGACTACATATCTCATATTAGTCTCCACATATGCTAGTCGTTATGTATTATTGCAACCCGCTCCACAATAATACTAGACTAGGGACTTTTAAGAATATCATTATTCTAGGGTTACAATTATGTTTGTTAAGTTACGCAGGAACAAAACAACAAACATAATTGCTGGATTAATGCCTTAATAAAATATCATGACTCAATGTGCAAAAATACAATCATCTCATGACTGGCTTTTGGGCACAAGACTAACACAACTGGTGGTTTATCACTAGTTAGGCTGGCAAGCCAAGCTTGCTAAAGGACAAGGCTATGCCTTGTATTTCAAGGATGAGGATCAGGAGTGGTCTCAAGGGACCTAGGTATATGCATATATTAGACCCTTAGAGTGTATGAGCTCATAGCAGGTTACATATGTTCTCATATGTGGAGTCCTTAGTAACTTTTCTTGTAGGTGAAGTGAAGACCCTTACTGAGAATGTCTGAATTCTCACTTTCTAGTCATGTGGTGCAGATTTTGACGTTATTGGAACGGATAACCACAGAGGGTTGTCACGGTAGTTTGTTGTGGCTATAGGTACCTTGGTTGATAATCTTTTTGATTCTAGTCTATTTGGGTTACTTGTTGGTTAAGTAACAGTACTAACTATCATCTTCTTTTGGCCACAGAGCCTAGCAGCACGTGGATAAGGACTTTTGTGACTTGTCACTGGGACTCGCATCCAAGGTTGGAGTTAGTTCAAGAAGGTCTCAGTTGAGGCTTGTATATATAGCACTCCTAGTTGCCTCTATTATCTATATTTTGAGGAGTCTTAGACTTTAGGGTTGTTTTTGGGTGAGGGTATTATTCTACTTTATGTATGAATGCTCCCACACAGTTGTTATGTGTAGTAAATTCACATAAATGCAGATTTAGTAGGCTTTGGCTCTTTGAACTTGTTTTCTTTGGAAATGTCTTGGCCAAGTCAATGTTTTATGGATTTTTTTAATCCAAGTCAAAACATAAAGAGAGTGCATCTTGCATATTATAGGTTAATCAACTAGTATCACGGAGTTTTAATACGTGTACATATACAGCTAGCCAATTGCAACCACCGTGAGATCAGCTATCATAGGCTTCCTAGGCAGGGGCCAAGGACGGCTATGTCAGATTTTGGTATCAAAGCTTAGAGCTCACTTTTTAGATATTGGAGTCTAAGACCAAGATCTAGTTGTGGAAGTCCATGTGCTAGGATAGTTAGAATTGACCAACATCTGGGGAATGTCATCTATCTTTGGTTGCAAGTTGCTATGGTTGACACTAGGTCAGGAGCTTCGAGAACAGCTAGAGAACCTGGTGAAGGTTCTAGTGACCTTGTTATGGCAAGGTTAGATGAGAAATCTAGGGTGCTTTAGGGGTTCACTCAGACTATGACCCAAGTAGCAGAGGGTATGACTACCATCATGACTGAGTTGTTTCAAGATCATAAGGACAGAGAAGTTGTCCAAGAGGAGAATGATCCCCGCCAGGATCAGGAGAGGCATGCTGAGTAGCAGCAAGTGCCAAGGGCTCATGAACGGAGAGATTATGCTCATGAGGAGAAAGAGGAGCCAGAAGTTTTGGAGGCTCCAAGGAGAGGAGACATCTTACATCAAATAAGGTTGTTGGATAAGTTTAAGACTGTTAACCCACCAAGTTTCGATGGGATAGGTGATCCTAATCGAGCAGAAGATTGGTTATCTAGGATGAATCAAATTGTCACTTGTGGAGGTTATGAATCAGAACAAATGATGGCCTTAGTACTTTTCTTTTTTATAAGAAAGGCTAGTTTATGGTGGGATGATGTGATGGAGATGCTGAGAGAAAGTAATGGTACTCAATTAGAGCACAAGAAAAAGGTGCTCAAGTGATCAGACTTTGGGAAGAAGTTTCGATAAGAATATATTAGTGAAGTTGCACAGGATCAGAGGACGATCCAATTTGAGAATCTAGTGCAAGGAGAGATGTCTGTGCGAGAGTATGAGCAGCATTACAATTCACTCATTTGGTCTGCTCCCTACATGATTGGTAGTAATGAGTTGAAGGCCAAAAAATATTTCCAATGTCTAAAACCCGTGCTTTTGAGGTATATGACGATAGTGGACATCTGGAGCTATCGCCAAGTGGTTCAGAAGGCGTTAGCCTTAGAAAGGGAGTTTGAGGATACGAGGGCCCCTAGCAAAAATGTGGAGGTTGGACTAGCCAACCTTGGAAAGAGCACTGTGAATTGACCAATGGTTGGAAGCCAAGTTCCCTTTAAGAGAAAGAAAATGGGTTTATGCTCTAAGTGTAGACGGTTCCATGGTACGAGGCCATGTACCTTGGGGACTGGTATTTGCAAAATCTGTGGTTAGAGAGGACATTGGGCGAGGGAATGCCCACGGGCTTGAACTTTGCCAGGTCCACCCAGGAGCCTACCCCCTGCACCCCTTGCCATAGGAAAATGAACTGGTGTAGCCGCAGCAGCAGTTGAGTCGAGGGTTTTCACCTTGGCTAGTCAGGTGACCAAGGAGCTAACCGCCGTTCGAGGTAATTTTATTTTTCAAAACAGTAGTGTTATAGTGCTTTTTGATACAGGAGCTACTTTTTCTATGATATCGTCTGCCTTGGTAGATAAACTTAAATTGCAGCAAAAAATCTCAGATGAGTTGAAACTCATCAGAACTGCAGGGAAGAGTTTTATTGTGACCAATAAGATGGTTACTAGGTATCCATTGCAGTTAGTAGACCACGATTTCTCTTGTGAGTTGTGAGTGATAGAATTGAGGTCTTATGACCTAGTGTTGGGTATGGACTGGCTAAGTAAGTAAAAGACGCAAATTAACTGTGCTAATCACTCAGTTGACATTATTGATGCTCTGGGAGCTAGAGTGACTTGCACAAGAGGATTAGCATCTAGTGCTAAAAGTTTGCATATTAGACTTATGGATACTATCCCTATAGTCAGCGAGAAAGAATATTATTCATTGAATGGGGTGGCGATAAAAAAGGAACTTGAGAAGATCCCTGTAGCCAATCAGTTTCCTGAAGTGTTTTCTGTAATGCCCACAAAATCCTAAGTAATTAAGCCTCGGGCTATGAGGATTTAGGGCTTTAAAAATTTTTCCTAAATTGGGAATTAAGCTCATTGAGTTTGGGAGACACTAAATTAAGTGGGACCAGGGAGTATGATGAGTGTAGGACATTCTCAAAATTTAAACCTGGCTTAGGTCAAGTAAAATGATAAAATTTAAGGTGAGGGACTCAATTGGACAAAAGGGACTTTTGGTGGTTGGGCTCAATTGCGCAAATGCGAGGAATTGAGGGACTAAAGGGGGGATTGGCTAATTTTAAAGGTATTGGATGCCATGGCTGCCACCTCCCTCCATTTTCCATTATTTTAATCCACCTTCCCTCCAACTCATCACTTAGGATTCCTTCCTCTACCTACTTGTCCCCCACTTTTGACAAATTCTCCCAACTTTCACCAAAGTTTTCTAATTTGTCTCCCACTTTGTCTCTCACTCACCCCCATGTGAATCACATGATCTCCATCATTCTCTACCCTTAAATTTCGTCCATACATGCCTAAATACACTTCCATTTACTTTATTTCACTCTTCCTCATCTCTCTTTACACACTCTCATTGCAGCTCCCTCATTTTTTCTCTCAAAATTTGCCTTAAACTCTAAAAAACTATTTCAAACTTCTTATTCCTACTCAATTCGGCCAATACTCATTCTTGAGCATCCTTTAGCTTTTACCAAGTGTCCTTGGTGTCTACAAACTCTTAAGAACACCATCTACAAACTCTAGGAGCCTTACGGAATCCTTACTGAGTTTATAACTCACCCGCCCTTCTATACTTTTGTAGGAAAAGGCTTACTTGAAGGGCACTAAGTTCAAGAGTACTTTATACTCTTTCTATTGGTAAAGGTTTGTGTACGTATGTATTTGCTCAATATTCTAAGTATTCTAAGTGTTATGGGTTGCTTGTGTAATAAGCTAATAAGCGTGGACTTTATGTGCAGGACTTGGAGTCTAGATTGTAGGAACAAAGTCTCTAAGGTGGAAAGTGTGTTCTTTGGCTCTTTGTGTGGTTTGCCATGTTTGTACATGTGCTATGATGTTGGTCTTGTCTAAATGACCAAACTTGTGTTAAAAATGGACTTTAAGAACATTTGGCCATAATATGTGTTAATGGCTTGTACATGGACTGTTGGACTTTTGGTGGTGATAAACATCTTGGGCCTAAGTAATGTTGATGATGGATTTTCATAATCGTATGTTTATAAGCCTATGCTTGATTATGAAAAACATGTGCATAATAAACAAAGTTTTCAAAGCTTGATTTGGTGTTTTAGTTGCCATGCATGTACTTGGCTATGTTTGATAACGAGCTTGAAATAAACACACAAGTTCCATATAAGTACTAGCTTGTTTCCAAAAGCACAATATAAACCTTGAAGTAAATAATTAATGAGCTAGTACTAGTAATACCCTGGGGTTCATGCCTGTATGTTTGATAAGGAATAAATGCCCCTATATGGAATTCTGCTGCATGGTAAAGTAATTAGGCCCGAATGGGCCAGGGGCTAAGTTGGGCATGACATTTCCAGTAGAGTTGCCTGGGCTACCACCCAAGAGGGACACCGAGTTTGCAATCCATCTTCAGCCTAGGGTTGAACCTATTTCAGTACCACCTTACAAAATGTCAACTCTTAAGATGGATGAGTTAAAGAAGCAGTTGGAGGAATTGATAGAAAAAGGCCTTATAAGGCCTAGTGTATCATAGTGGGGAGCCCCGGTGTTGTTTGTGAAGAAGGATGAAACTTTGAGACTGTGCATTGACTATAGAAAGTTGAATGTAGTAATAGTCAAGAATAAGTATTCGCTTCCTAGAATTGACGATTTGTTCGATAGACTCAGAGGAGCAAAGGTGTTTTCTATGATTGACCTCCGGTTTAGATACTTTCAGATTAGAGTTAAAGAGGAAGATATCTCAAAAACTGCCTTTAGGACAAGATATGAACACTACGAATATATGATTATGCCATTCGGTGTGACTAACGCCCCAGCAATGTTCATGGAAGCTATGAATCATTAAACCATTTCTGGATCAGTTTATTGAATTTTTCATAGATGACATTTTGGTGTACACATAGTCTTCCCCAGAACACGTTGAGCACCTTAAGACAGTTTTGCAAGTGCTGAAGGATAATTAGTACTATGCAAAGTTGTCTATGTCTGAGTTTTGGTCCAAAAGGATATAGTTTTTAGGGCATATCATTAGTGCTCAAGGTTTGTCAATTGATCCTAAAAAGGTTCAAATGGTAGTTGAATGGAAGAGACCAAGTACAGTTACAAAGTTTAGGAGTTTCTTAGGCTTGGCAGGCTACTATAGATGATTCATAGAGAAATTCTCTATGATAGCTGCACCGTTAAGGAGTGATCATATCTAAGGATCAAGCTACAAATTCCTTAAGAGGAGCTTTGGGGGATTGTTTCTCTGCTTTGGATGAATTTTGGCAAAACCAAGAGAAATATCTAGTCTACATTTTGGAAATACAATCAGCTTGGTTAGCTAGAGTTAAGGATGCTCAAATGAAAGATCAATTGTTGCAGAAAATTTCGGGGGAGGTGAAGTTTAGTATTGTGAAGAAGGAATTCCAATACAAGGATGAGATACTACACCACAGAGATCATCTCTATGTACTAAATGTAGAGGGACTTATGCAACAAGTCCTACAAGAGGCACATTGTTACCCACTCCGGGGTAGTCTAGTTTTGGTGCCAAAATTGTGTATTTAAAACTCCTAGGTTGGTATGTTCTGTAGGCCATTAGAACAATACCGTTAGTGTGCATACCCAAGTGGCCATCTTCGGGACTATGTAAATGCATTCATATTGGTCTAATCATTACACACATATTCACATTTTGTGCACACCATGGCAGCAAGGAAGGAAAACACTAGCACAAGTCCTAATCTTGGCTACCACACATTAGACAATCTTGTTAAGTTTAAGTAACCGGCCACTACGCCTGAAAATTCTTCCAAAAAACCATATTAATCTAGCCATGTAACCCCTATTTTATTTACTTGATTATCAAGTATAGTCTTTAAGCAAATCAAGGAATTTGGTTTTACATCAATAGCCCACCTATGGACCAAGTTATGGATTTTTTAAGTTGGTTACAAAATTCTAACAAAATGAACAGTAACTTTGCTAACTTTACAATGTCATATCTTTGATGACAGGGCTCTAAATTCAGAAATTCCAAATCCTAGTTCAACCTATAGATGTGTTCTAGGTGTGGTTAGAATTTCATACCAAGATTCTGTTAGTGTTGTGCCCAAAAAGCCAATCATGAGATAATTGTATTTTTTTTGCACATTGAGTCATGATAATTTATTAAGGCATTAATCGAGCGATTATGTTTGTTGTTTTGTTTCTGCGTAACTTAACAAACACAATTGTAACCTAGAATAATGATATTTTTAAACGTCCCTAGTCTAGTATTATTGTGGAGCGGGTTGCAATAATACACAACGACTAGCATATGTGGAGACTAATATGAGATATGTAGTCTACATATGGGTACAAGTTGGAGAACTTGTGTACTGGACTGACCCACCATGAGAACACTACATGGATCATTATATGAGTGTCATAAGTGATTCTCATAGTGATCATGGTATATGTAGTCCTTCGACCTAAGATCATCAAGGTTCCCTACATGTGAGTCACATACTTTGATACTTTCCTTTGTTGCTCGTAACTGAGTGAACTTGAAGGAGGTCATTGGGTATGCCACATATCATGCAGAGGGATTTGTATGATCAAGATGGGATTTGTCCCTCCTATGTAACGGGAGTGATATCTTCGGACCCCTTGATAGAGTGAGACTTAGAAAATGCATAGCCATGCTCGGATGAGTTGATATACGATATCAATGTCATCAGTTTAAGTTGGTCTACTCGGTAATCAAGAAACCAAAGATTGGGCTATACGAGAGTGACACATTCCATGTCTAGTGCTTAGTCTTGATATCTTGGACCAAGGGACAATGGCATATATCGGGGATGATCATAAAGGTTTAGTCGAATCATCAACAATCTTGTCACTTAGGTAGCAATGATGTGTTGCTCGACACCGCTCATTGCTTATGATCATAAATGTGATTTATGATCATTGCCAACGTGGTAAGAGCCTATTGGGTCGCACACATAGAGCTATTTGGATCATTAGAGTGCATGGGCTAATAATTTGGGTTTTGGGTTCACAATAATTTCATATTAATAATGGGCCCAATAGTTGAGCCATTATTAACCCGAAATTAAAGCGTAATTGGATTAGGGCTTTGAAACCCATTAGACTTGGAAGTTGAGTCTCACTATAAATACAACTTCTAGTGAGAAATTCGCAAGTCTCCTTGCCCTAGCCTTCCGAAAAGGACAGCCGCACTCTTCTCTTGCAATTCCTTGGAGGACGCAGGCTAGCACTACGAGTGCAAGAGAAATGCATCTACCGGGACGTGGTGGAAGCGTGGTGATCCTGAGAGGCTCGTGTGGATACCATAGAGAGCTTGAACACGTCAACTGTTCAAGTTTTGTGATTCGACTCTACAATTGAGTGAGAGATCTCAACCGAAAATTAGGTATGAAAATTTTTGAACACCCGATTTACCCTATTTCACTTGGATCCTGTAGGGTTTCGGTTAAATTATGCTATGCTGTTTGGCTCCCGAAACCCAACAGATTCATTCTACACAGGGAGATATAGAATGTTGAGCGTAGGGTCAAAATTCTGTCGACTTTAGACCATTTTGCCCATACAAAATTTCATAAGTGTGTAAACACTTCATTCACAAGGGGTAAGCCTTCCAAGGCTATCCCATACATGTCCAATATACATAGGAATTACATACTCTTACATCTAGAAACTTTATGTGGCCAAACAGAGTTTACAAACAAGCAGCCTATCATTCACACTTAGACAGCTTATGGACCACATTCACATACATAGCAAAATAGTCCTCAAAATGTTCAAATACTTGTTTCAACTTTACATGTCTTACATGTACATGAATCCATGCACTACATAATAGCCTTAACTTAGTTAAAACACGCACCCAATTTACATGAGAGCTTTAGACACAATGCACTCCAAAAACAGGATGCTAGACAGCTGCTGCGTAGTACAGTAGATACCACCACTAAAAATACCAAATGTACTCCTAAAATCACCAAACTTTCCAGACCACAACTAGATACCTGGACGTTTAAGTACCTGAAATTTCATATTAAAACTCAAACCAAAAGGGTCGGTTTTAATGTGATTTTTCTGCTGGACCTGAAATGGGTAGATTTGAGGGGAGTAAGTTTCATTGTGAAACTTAGTAAGGCAACAGTTGCACTCTTAAGGAAATGTGACCATCATTAAAACCTGCATCCAAAGGCACTAAAACACTAAACCATAATGCATATGTACAAGAGATAACAACCAAATGCAGCAACCATTCACAACCAACAAACACATGAAATGCAGCAGCAACATAAACCATAGGTTAGTCCATAAAACATGCAATAAACTTAAGTAAATCACTATGGAAGCCCTCCACAACCATAAGCTTGGTTTTAGGAGAGTTTTAACACTAGTTATTACTAACTTTGGGCTTTAAATACCCTTCAATTCGCTGCCATCACTGTGCACTTCACACTAAGTCACAAAACCTTTAATAAGTGCACTCCCCTCACTAAGCTTGGTTCACCAAGCTCATGGCTTTCTTCCAAGCTTAGCCATAGCTCCATGGATGTTTAAAAATATAGTAAACAATGCATGAGAGCAAGAAAACCCTTACCAGGATAGGTAGGCCAAATTTTAAGCTTAATCCTTGAAGCACGTAAGCGATAGCTCTAGTTTGCTTCCAATTGCTTCCTTTTGCTTTCAATTTCAAGTAGCTTTAAGTTTGAAGGTATGGTGGCTATGGAGGAAGTGTGAAGGAGGGGGCTGGATTTCTTTTTGCTGGTGGAGGCCAAAATTATGGAGAGATAAGGACCAAGATTGAGTTTAAATGGTCTTACGTGCACAAACACACTTAACTAGTCTTAACCATGCTTTTTGTCCTTTTCCTTGCTACAAGACCATGGTTTATTAACCTTAATTTCTTGGCCCACATTTAACTTCCTTATTCCATGCGTTAGCTACCCTCCCTAGTGTGGGATAACCCCATAATTTCACTCTTTGACTTAAGTCAAAGACATATATATCTTAAGGCCTACATTAGAACACTTAGGTCCTTTATGCCTTTTTGTGTTTTCTTTGTCCTTTGTTGTCTTTCATAAGCAATTTGGTCCTCCAATAGCACTTTCATACCATTCATATCCTTCTCATAACTCTCCAAGCCTCTTTTGTGAAAGTTTTACAATTGAATACCCGAATTTCCAAAATCATACAAAAAAGTCCATAGGTTGCTTAACAAACAAGCAATCCTTAAAGCTTTTCTTGGGGGCCAAGTCACCAACTTGGAACACTTTTAAGGAGGTGTTGTTAATGCCTTTTACCCTCACACTTCAATCACTATGATAAGAATTACACAATATAAAGGTTTTTGACCATTATGCTACACTTTGTAATTCTCTCATTTTTGTGATGTGGTAACACACATAGTAGTACTTTGAATGTTCACCCTGGTGTTAGTAAGATGTACCATGACCTGAAAATGCATTTCTAGTGGCCAAGACTAAGAAAGATGTAGTAGGACATGTGGCTAAATGTTTGACATGCCAAATGGTTAAAGCTGAACATCAGAAGCTAGTAGGCATACTTTAGAGTTTACCTCTTCCGATGAGGAAGTGGGGATCCATAACTATGGATTTCCTAGTAGGATTGCCAAATACCCGAAGTCAGCATGATGCTATGTGGGTAGTGGTTGATCGGCTGATGAAGTTGGCACACTTTATACCTATAAAGGTCACTTATACATTAAAGACATTGGCTCAGTTGTATGTCAAAGAGATTGTCAAATTGCATGGCATACCGGATCAAATTATATCTAATAGCGATCTTCACTTTGAGTCACGATTTTGGAACGCTTTCCAGGAGGGATTGGGAAGCAAAGTTAGTCTCAGTACTGCTTTCCATCCTTAGACTGATGGACAGTTTGAGAGAGTGATCTAGACTCTGGAGGATATGTTACGTATGTGTGCTATTGATTTCAGAGGTGATTGGGTTCAGCATTTACTGCTTATTGAGTTTTCTTATAATAATAGTCATTAAACTATTATTGGTATGGCACCATATGAGGCTTTGTATGGAAGGCATTACGTGACGCCCCATTGTTGGGCAGATCCTTTGGATAGAGTAGTTATTGGTCTTGAAATCATAGCTGATACCACAGCTAAGATTAAATTGATCCAAAAACAGATTAAAGCAGCCAATGACTAGCAGACCAAGTATGCAAATTTGAGAAGAAGAGATTTAAGTTTTGAAGTTAGGGACAAAGTGTTTCTCAAAGTGTCGCCCATGAAAGGAGTTACCCGTTTCGAGTAGAGGGGTAAGTTAGCCCCTAGGTATGTCAAACCCTATGAAGTTTTGGAGAAGATAGGAAAGGTTGCTTATAGGTTGGCGTTACCACCTAACCTATCCTAAGTGCATAATGTATTTCACGTTAGTCTTATGAGAAAATGCACAGTGGAACTGGGACAAGTAGTTAATCCTTTAGTGGTACCCATTCAGGAAGACTTGACCTACAAAGAGAAACCCATTCAAATACTTGATAGGCAAGTCAAGAAACTCCAAACCAAGTGGATTCCAATGGTTAAGATCCTTTGGTCGAACCATAGTGAAGAGGAAGCTACTTGGGAGATGAAGCAAGATATGCTGAAAAGATATCCTAGTGTTTTTCTAGAGTTGCAATGGAATCTGGAGGACCAAATTCCAGAAGAAGGGGAGAATGTTATGACTCTCCTATTTGAAGACTTGCTTGAGGAAGGTAAGGTGTTTGAAATTAAAATTTTAACCTTAATTCACGTTCAGCTAGCAAGAATGAGTAAGTTTAGCAAAGTTCACTAAGTTCCGAGGAGATTAAGACACTAAATGAGGTTTGGAGGAAAAATGGTAATTCTGCATCTCAAATAGTTGGGCTAGGTCCTGAGTGTTGAAAATGAGTTTTTGATAACCTAAATTTTAACTTTAACCCAAACTTATTTGTAACTTTTTAAATTCTCGGATGGCTTCTTGGTTAAGAGGTTATAAAACTTGGTAAAGTGAGGGAGGAGGTCATATTTATTACTTCAACCCGAGTTCCTCCTTCACCCCGCCAATTCTCTACCAATTTAAGCCCAAAACCAAGAAATTTTGATGAAAATGGAAGCCACCAAGGATTTACATGTTATGGAAAGTTTGTTTCAAGGGTGATTTCAAGTTTTTGAAGCTTGGAACTGAGTTTTCCACCGTCCCCTATTTTTGATGTGAGGTAACACTTATGTTCTTGGTAGATTCTTGTTTATTAGATGTTTGGAAGCTTGGGTTTTAATTAGAAGGTAGTAATTATGTGATTTGTGCCTTTGGTTGCTTAGAACTAGGTGGAGCTTTGTAGAACTTGAGTTCTTGAGGAAGGGTAGCTTGTTTCTTGCTTGTAAGGTGAAGTTAAGGTAAGGGAGTTAAGTTTGAAGCTTAATTGATGCTATTGGAATGAGTTTGCTTGAGGAATAAAGTAGTTCTTGCAATAGCATTAGTTAGTGAGCAAGGTTCAATCATGGTAGACTATGAAGTTTGTGATGATTGGAATGATGTTATAATGCATCATAGGTTGGCTTGTGATAGTTGGTTGTGATTTATGCAACATGTTTTATATGTATGTGAAGTTTGGAGGCTATCCATGCATGTTTTATATGTTTGGAAAGTGTCCAAAGTTTATAACAGCGAAATTGGAAATTTTCTGAGTTGTCGCAATCGTCACCAGTAACCGCAACGTGTCACTATTACCACGAAAATTAGCAACTCATTAGCAACTTTGGCAACACGTCGCCACAGGCATAATGACTGAAATTTTCCAATTTTGCTAGATAGGTTGGGGGAAGACCTAAGAGGGCTCTTAGGGTACCTTGGGGTCCAAGCATTCCAGGGGTACTCCGAGTCTTCCAAAATTCCTTCGAGACCTAGGAGTTTCCTTGAGTGTTATAGTTACTTTGACCATAAGCAAGGAAACTAATTTTCAAAAGATCACAACTAAGTACCACTAGCTTGGGTGAAAGGTTTAGAACCTTTGGCGACCTAGCCGTGCCATTAGCCATGAGGTTGCAAGGTGAAATCTTAGTGCACCTAGTCTACAAGGTTTTTATGGCCTAGTCTACAATAGTCCCACCATAGTAACCCTGTACAACATAAAAAGGAGAGGTTCAACTGGCGGTTTATCACTTGTTAAGCTGGCAAGCCAAGCTTGCTAGAGGGCAAGGCTATACCTTGTATTTCAAGGATGAGGATGAGGATGAGGAGTGGTCCCAAGGGACCTAGGTATATGCATATATTAGACCCTTAAGTTGTAGGAGCTCACAGTAGGTTACATATGTTCTCATATGTGGAGTCCTTAGTAACTTTTCTTGCAGGTGAAGTGAAGACCCTTACTGAGAATGT
The DNA here is from genome assembly GCA_005392925.1 of Aquilaria sinensis. NCBI lineage: Eukaryota > Viridiplantae > Streptophyta > Magnoliopsida > Malvales > Thymelaeaceae > Aquilaria > Aquilaria sinensis. The sequence continues at coordinate 295,570 of SMDT01002799.1, read as the reverse complement.
CTGAATTCTCATTCCCTAGTTATGTGGTGCAGATTCTGACATTACTGGACCGGATAACCGTATAAGGTTGTCACGGTAGTTTGTTGTGGCTGCAGGTACCTTGCTTGAGAATCTTTTTTATTCCAGTCTATTTGGGTTATTTGTTGGTTAAGTAACAGTACTAACTATAGTCTTTCTTTGGCCTTATAGCCTACCAGCACGTGGACAAGTACTTTTGTGACTCACCACTTGGACTCACATCCAAGGTGGGAGTTAGTTCAAGAAGATCTCAGTTGAGGTTTTTATATATAGTCCTCCTAGTTGTCTCCATTGTCTATGTTTTGATGAGTCCTAGACTCCAGGGTTGCTCTTGGGTGAGGGTATTAGTCTACTTTATGTATGAATGCTCCCACACAGTTGTTATGTGTAGTAAATTCACATGAATGTTGATTTAGTATGCTTTGGCTATATGAACTTGTTTTTTTGGAAATGTCTTGGCCAAGTCAATGTTTTATGGATTTTGTTAATCAAAGTCAAAGCATAAAAAGCATGCATCTTGCATATTCTAAGTTAATCAACTAGGATCAAGGAGTTTTAATTCGCATGCATATACAGCTAGCCAATTGCAACCACCGTGAGACCAGTTCTCACAGGCTTCCTAGGCAGGGGCCAAGGACAGCCATGTCATAGGATGATCCTTCTTTAGCTTGCTCTTCTTCCTCCTCCTCTTCCAATTCCTCTTCTTCATCTCCCAGCTCTCTTTCCGCCAGCTCATACCCCTAAAGCTTGCTCACTAAAATGTCGTGCACTATCGGCTCAAAGGCATGTGGATCATCTGGCAATAAAATACTAGCCCCTGCCATAAGCTCTATGAGCAATTGAAGGAAAGGGAAGTTTCATTTGCGTGACCTCGCCACTCAATTGATGCTTGTAGCAATGTGTAGCCACACATCTATTTTGTAGTTGGAGGCTATATAGAACAACATTTGAGCCCGGTTGGGTGACATGGCAATGGCACCATGCCCTCATGTTGGGGGGGGGGGGGGGGGGGGGGGAGTGCCGAAGCTGTAAAGTGCAATTTCCTCTCAATATTCTTTTTGCTCCATGTCCATGATACCACCGTCCCACAAATCTTGGTGGTCATTTGATCAGGGACCCTCACGTGGAGTGCGATTGATTTTGGGATTCAACCAAAGATGGGCATTTATTGCCTCCAAAGTGATGTTCACTAGCTTGTCTCTGACAATGACCTCCATGAACATGCCACCCCTCATTGATATTTTGATGCTTAAGTTTGTGTAAAGTTCTGCCACTAAAGTCTAGTATACAATAGTGTGGGGTGTGGAGTATGATTGTCTCCATCCTCGTCTTTCCACCACTGCAAGGATGTTGGCATTGTCACTTGCCCCTAAGTTGAAGCCCTTTCCAAGAGTGAATTTCCTTTTTATGAAGGACTCAAAGGTTTTTTGAGCCTTGTGACTAGTAAAATGGTCAATGTCATAACTACACTCTTGGGATTCTTTTCACGAATTCTCTTATCCTTGTCCCTTCGAGATGCCATTGTTCTTACAAAGAAAATATTGGTGCATAAGAGCTATATCCAAGGCATTCCCCACAAATTTAAAATTAATTCATGGACACCCATAACTACAATTTCTATCCATCATTGAAGCTCAATCCACATGACAAGAAAAAATCAAACACTTTGGACAACCATACATTGCACCATACATGAACCAACTTGCAAGAACTCATGCCCATTATGCACTTATATTCAATATGGCATACCAATCTTATGGAGTTATCAGCCTATCAAATCAAGCAACTGAGAAGTACAACAAGGTTTACCCATGTTTCATGCACTACCTAGTCACTATTGAAACCATTAAACCAAGCCAAATATGCTCACAAGGATAGGAGTCAAGTCCATGAACATTGTATGAACAAAACATGTCATGATGGCATAGCATAAGTTTAATGATTTTTCAATAACCAAACAAGCATCTAGGTAGAAAACAAGCATTCGTCCATATTGTATGCAACACCTGGACATAAGAAATACAAAGAACTCATGCAAAAAGTCCTCACATGAAGCCACATTATCCTATAAAACCCCCTATGGCAACATTGTTCATATTCATGTTCTTGAGTTTTTCTGAAAATCGTAATGCAAAATTAATGCAATATAGCTCAAATTGAACACAATTCATGTTAGATCCCTTCATTATAAGCTAAAATGAAGCAATTGCAACAACCAATCCATCAAGAATAAGCATCAAACAAGATTCACCATGAAAATTTTATGGGTCCTCATGGAGTTAATTTTCAATCATGATTTTGGCATCCAAATCAATGATGCAAGCTTAGAATCACTTCCTCATTAACAGCAAACTTAAGAAAAATGAAGAAATTACATGCAATCAACACAAACCATCATTTTTTCCCCAAATTCAAACATACACGATTCCACATGATTTCAACACTTTTAAGCAAGAAAAATGAAAGAATAAAGAAGAGAATCACTTACTTGAGCTTGATTTGTGTAGAAATCAACAAGAAAATTAAGTCGTGGAGTGCACGGAATGGCTAGGGTTCAAAGCTAAAAGAGTTTAAGAGAGAAGAGTTTGTGTTTGTGTGTGAAAAGTTTTGAAGAAGATGAATAAAAAGGGGCACTTTAGGGTTACTAGAGTCACGGCTCCTAGAGCATGTCATCTAATGCTACAGTGCCTGTTACGCACTCCGGGGTAGTCCAATTATGGTGCCAAAATTGTGCATTTAGACTCCCAGGATTGGTAATGTTCTATAGGCCATCAGAACACTACCTTTAATGTGCATACCCAAGTGGCCTTCTTGGGCACTATGTAAATACATGCATATTGGTCCAACCATCACACACATATTCATATTTCATGCACACCATGGCAGCAAAGAAGGAAAACACTAGCACAAGTCTTAATTTTGGCTACCACACATTAGGCAATCTTGTTAAGTTCTAGTGACCAGCTACTGCACCTGTAACTTCCACTAATAAACTGTATCATTCTAGCCCCATACCCCCTATTTTATTTGCTCCATTACCAATTAGAGACTTATAGAAAACCAAGGAATTTTGTTTTACATCAATAGCCCACCTATGGACCAAGTTATGGATTTTTGAAGTTGGTTACAATGTTCTGACCAAATAAACAGTAACTCATCCAATTTTGAAACGTCATATCTTTGGCTACAAGGATCCAAATTCCGAAATTCCAAATTCCAGTTCCACCTCTAGATGTTCTCTAGGTGTGGTCAAAATTTCATACAAAGAATCATTCTACACATGGATATATTAAACTTTAGGTACATGGTCAAAATTCTGGTAACTTTTGGACCATTTTGCCTATACAATTTTTCCAAACCATGCAAACACTTCATTCACAAGGGGAAAGCCCTCCGAGGCTATCCCATACATGTCCAATACACATATTAATTACATTCTCTTGCATCTAGTAACTTTATGTGGCCAAAACAGAATTTACAAGTAAGCTGCCTATCATTCACACTTAGGCAGCTTTGCACCACATCACTTACATAGCCAAAACATTACTCAAATGTTCACATACTTATCTCATCTTACATACACTACATGTACATGCATACATGCACTACAATATGGTCTTAACTCAGCTAAATACACAACCTAGGTTACAGGAGTGCCTGAGACACAATGGACTCCAGAAACAGGATGCTGGACAGCTGCTGCACAACACAATAAGTACCACCATTAAAAATACCAAATGTGCTCCTAAAATCACCAAACTTTCCAGATCACAACTAGACATATGGAAGTTCATGTACCTGAAATTTCAGATCAAAAATCAAACCACAAAGGTTAGTTTGAAGGTGATCTTTCAGCTGGACCTGAAATGACAGAATTGAGGGGAGTAAGTTTCATTGAGAAACTTAGTAAGGGTAACACTTGGTTTCTTAAGGTAATGTGATCCTCATTAAAACCTGCATCCAAAGACACTAAAACACAAAAACCACAATGCATATATACAAGATATAGCAACCAAATGCAGCAGCCAAACACAACCAACAAACACATGAAATGTGGCAGCAACATATACCATAGGTTAGTCCATAAAACACATAATAAACATAACCAAATCACTATGGCAGCCCTCCTCAAGCTAATGCTTGGTCTTAGGAGGATTTTAACAGTAGTTAGTACTAACTTTGGGCTCTAGAAACCCTCACTTTACTGCCATCATTGTGCACTTCACACTAGGTCACAAAACCTTCAATAAGTGCACTCCCCTCACTAAGCTTGGTTCATCAAGCTCATGGCTCTCTTCCAAGCTTAGCCCTAGCTCCATGGATGTTTGAAAATTGCAGAAAACAGCCCATGAGAGCAAGAGAACCCTTACCAAAGTGGGTAGGCCAAAAATCAAGCTTGATCCTTGAAGTATGCAAGAAATAGCTCTAGTTTGCTTCCAATTGCTTCCTTTTGCCTTCAATTTAAATCAATTGCAAGTTTGAAGGTGTGGTGGCTATGGAGGAAGTATGGCTGTGTTCTTGGGCTAGGGGAGGACGAAAATGAGAGAGGGATAAGTGATTTGGCCACTTAAATGGCCCTAAATGAGCTTAAGGGCACCAAAACACACTTAAACAAGCTTAACCTTGCTTTATGTCATTTTCCTTTTCACTAATTATGGTTTCTTTGTCTTAAACTCATTGGTACACATGTGCCCAACATTTTTGACTAATTATCAAGTGATGGCTGCCTCCCCATAGTGGGATAACCCCACAACTCCACCCTTAGACTTAAGTCAAAAGCTTGAACACCTTAAGGTTTACACTAGGACATTTAGATCCTCATTGCCTTTAGTGTTTCCTTTGTCCAAACTTGTCTTCCATGAGCAATTTGGTCCTCCAATAGCACTTTCGTACCATTCATATCTTTCCCATAACTCTCCAAGTCTCTTTCTTGAGAGTTTTGCAATTGAATACCCGAATTTTCAAAACCTTACAAAAAAGTCCATAGGTTGCTTGAAAAACAAGCAATCCTTAAGGCTTTTCTTGGGGACCAAGTTACCAACTTGGAACACTTTTAAGGAGGTGTTGATCATACCTTTTACCTCACCACACTTCAATCACTATGGTGAGAATTACACAATATAATGGTTTTTAGCCATTATGACACACTTGTAATTCTCCCATTTTGTGAGGTGGTAACAGTGCCACTGTTATTTGCCTGTGGGATCTTTTGCCATGATCCTAGCATTGCTGTGCCAAGGACCATGCAACATTCTCCATTTAGTCCCCTCAATTTTAAATTTTAACAGTTTTACCCATAAACTTTAATTTTTAACTAAATTCATGTACGAAAAATTCTCAATGTATTGATTTTTTACATCTTCCTCTCACCTACAAAATTCAAACAAATTAATCTTATTAAATAAGAAAATTCCATCCTAACTATAAAATGAACAAATTATGAACTAAATGTAAGAAAAAAAATCAGAGTGCATCCCGACAATCACTAAATTTATCTTTAGCGAGACAATTCCCATTTTAAATAATCAACTAGAAGAAGGCTCAGCCAAGTGAAGCTTGTCGGTAACTCGAGGCTCCTTGCCAGAGTAGTGCTTCATCCTTTGACCATTGACTTGAAATGTCCTTCTATCTTCTATCTTCAAGTGAATAGCTCCATAAGGTGACTTTTTCCACTACAAATGAACCCGACCACCTTGATTTCAATTTGCCCAGAAATAATTTGAGCGTTGAATTGAAGAAAAGCACCTTTTGACCTGTAACAAATTCTCTCCTCATAATAAGCTTGTCATGCCACATTTTTGTCTTCTCCTTATATAACTTGGCATTCTTATAAGCTTCTCAATGAAATTCATCAAGTTCATTTAACTGGAAAAGTCTTTTCTTGGAGACTTCCTTTATATCAAAATTGAGCTTCTTGATTGCCTAATAAGCACAATGTTCAAGATCCATCAATAAGTGACAAGGCTTGCCAAACACAACCCTAAATGAGACATTCCGATCAGTGTCTTACAGGCAGTCTAGTAAGCCTAAAGAGCATCATCCAACTTTTTTGCCCAATCTTTCTTTGTGCCATTGACCATCTTCTCAAGAATTTGCTTGATTTCTTAGTTTGACACCTCCACCTGGTCATTTGATTGTGGGTGCTAAGGAAGAGCCATCTTGTGTCGCACACCATACTTGGCCATCAATTGTGTAAATATTTTGTTGAAAAAGTGAGAACCACCATCACTCACTATGGCTATTGGAGTCCAAAAAGGGAGAATATGTTCTTTTGGATGAATTTGACCATTACCTTGGCATCATTTGTAGGTGTGACAATAGCTTCAACCCACTTGGAAACATAATCCACTACCAATAATATATATGAGCAACCAAAGAAAGGTGGGAATGGTCCCATAAAGTTAATCCCCCACACATTAAATATCTCAAATTCTAATATGTTAGTGAGTGGCAACTCATGTTTTCTAGAAATATTTCCCACTCTTTGACAATTGTCAGAAATCTTCACAAAAGCATAACAATCTTTAAAAAGAGTAGGCCAATAAAAACCTAATTAAAGAACCTTTTTTGTGGTGTTTGTTGGTCTAAAGTGTCTACCATAACGAGATGAATGACAACGATGAATGATATTTGGCACTTCTTCCTTAGGAACATACCTCCTAAGAACTGGGTCGGCACACTTCTTGAATAGTAAGGGTTCATCACAAAAATAATGTTGCACTTCCACTAAGAACCTCTTCTTTTGGTGAGAATTCAACTTCAAAGGCAACACTCCACGCATTAGATAATTTACATATTTGGCTGACCAATGAGTGCTAGCTTTTACATTACGAAGATGTTCATCCAAAAATGGCTCCTTAATGGGCAATGGATGTTCTTCTTTCTCTAGGTCAAGTCTTGAAAGGTGATCCGCCATTACATTCTCACTTTCCTTCTAGTCTTTAATCTCAAAATTGAACTCTTGTAGAAGCAAAATCCACCAAATTAACCTTGGTTTAGCATCCTTTTTAGGGATGAGATATCATATAGCAAAATGGTCAATGAATACAATCACTTTGGCATTAAGAATATATTGTCAGAACTTGTCAAGAAAGAACACCACTGTCAACATCTTTTTCTCCGTCATGGTGTAGTTTTGTTGTCCTGGGTCCAAGGTCTTACTTGCATAATAGATAGCACAGAATATCTTCTCTCTTCTTTAGCCAAGTACCGTTGCCACTACAAAGTCACTTGCATCATATATAATTTTGAATGGTCAAGTTTAATCTAGTGAGACAATAATATGTGCTTCCACAAGCTTATTCTTAATAAACTCAAAAGCCTTAAAGCAATGGTTATCAAACTCAAACTTAGTGTTTTTCTCCAATAATGAGTAATGGGGCTTTACAATTTTTGAGAAATCCTTAATGAATCTTCTATAGAAGCCTGCATGCCTAAGAAAATTTCTAACACCTTTCACATTCTTAGGTGGAGGCAATTTTTTAATGGCCATAATTTTTGCCTTATCCACCTCAATGCTTTAGGAAGAAATTTTGTGCCCAAGAACAATGCCGGATTTCACCATAAGATGGCATTTTTCCCAATTAGAAGCAAGATTTGTTTATTCACATCTCTTCAACACCTTTACCAAATCCCCAAAAAATCATCAAATAAGGATCCAAATACCGAGAGGTCATCTATGAACACCTCAATAAGTTTCTCCACCATGTCGGCAAAGATAACCATCATGTACCTTTGGAATGTTACCAGTGCATTGCACAAGCCAAAAAGGCATCCTCCTAAATGCATAAGTGCCACAGGGACAAGTGAAAGTTGTCTTTTTTTGGCCATTCAATGCAATTACTATTTGGTTGTACCCAGAATAACCATCAAGAAAGTAATAGAATTCATGACTGGCAAACCTATCCAATATTATATCAATGAAAGGAAAAGGAAAATGGTCATTTCTAGTGGCCTTGCTGAGCTTTTGGTAGTCCATACACACCTTCCAACTAGTGACGGCTCTAGTGGCAATAATTTCAAAGTTTTGCTTTGTCACTATGGTTATCCCTCATTTCTTAGGCACCATTTGAATAGACTAAACCAATGGGTATCAGAGATGGGAGAAATAATATCGACATTCAAGAGCTTTAAAATCTTTGCCCTCAACACTTCTTTCATGGAAGGATTAAGCCTTTTTTGGTGCTTAACCGTGGGTGTGTTCGTGTCTTCCATTCTAATCGTATGCATGCAAATGGAGGGGCTAATATCCTTAATTTCACTAGTGAACCATGCAAGTGCATCTTTATGCTCCTTCAACACCCTCAATAACTTTTCCTCCTCCAACAAAGATAGCATGAAGAGATAATCACAAGATAAGAATTATTAGGACCCAAGAACACATATTTCAAATCATTAGGTAACACTTTCAAATCCAACTTTTGTGCACCTTTCTCATTCACTTTAAGCAAACATAAATCCTCACATGAGATCACCAAAGTCTTATCATCCATTAATGCATTCAAAGCAACAGACATACCATCAACATCCCTTTCAATGGCATCATCATGATTTCACAAAGTTCTCAAAAGTGAATCATCACTTAAAAATTTCATCTTCACTTCACTAATACAAGTTTCCACCACATCAAGGAGGAAACAAACACTAACTTTATCTGGAGCTTTAATACCTTGGGAAATGTTGAAGTACATGCTCTCTTCATTAACACTCAACGTTAGCTTGTCTTGCTTAACATCAATTAATGCCTTGCTAGTAGCCAAGAAAGATCTTCCAAGTATTGAAGGAATGTCTCAATCCTTATCTATACCAAGCACAATAAAATCCACCGTGAAGACAAATTTTCCCACTTTCATAAGCACATTCTCCACCACCCATTTTGGATATGTCAATGATCAATTGGCAAGTCGAAGACATATGGAGGGTGGCTTGGCTTCTCCCAACTCCAATTTGCTGAAAAATGACAAATGCATAAGATTATTGCTTGCACCAAATCACACAATGCCATGTTATGAGAAGAAGAACCAATAGACCAAGGTACTACAAAACTCACCGAGTCTTTGAGCTTTTGAGGAAGCTTCCTTTGGAGGACCACACTATGTTCTTCACTAAGCTTAATGGTCTCATAATTTTCAAATTTCCTTTTCTTGGCAATGATGCTTTTCAAGAACTTGACATAGTTGGGCATTTGAGTTAATGCCGCCAAGAGAGGAATATTGATATGAAGCTTCTTAAAAGTGTCCAAGAATTTTCCATATTCTTCATCAAGCTTCTTGTTTTGAAACCTTTATGCGAATGACAATGGTGGGTTGGGTGGGACTTGTTGAACATGTTATGGTTGTGCTTTAGGCAACTCCGCCACCTGTTCTTCTTCCACTTGCTCTTTAATTTCAACCATATGAGTGACTTGCAAAGGCATATTCTTGTATGGACCTTCAAGTTGCTTGCATCCTCTAAGTGTAATGGCTTGACAATGTTCCCTTGGATTTAACTCAGTGTCACTAGGAAACTTTCCTTTTTGAGATGTCTTCACCACCAAAGTCAATTGCCTAATTTGATTCTTCATGTTTTTTATTTTTGCACTCATATTAGCTTTCATACTAGTAATGGTAGAACTCAAGTTAGCCGTCTTGGCCTAATTCTATTCTATCTTATCTCTTGTTTCCTTTATGAATTGTAACATAATTTCTTCTATACAAGGCTTTTTCTCCATTGGAGCTTGATTGAAACTGGTGTTAGTGTTGTGCCCAAAAAGCCAATCATGAGATGATCGTATTTTTTCCACATTGAGTCATGATATTTTATTAAGGCATTAATCCAGCAATTATGTTCATTGTTTTTGTTTCTACGTAATGTAATAAACATAATTGTAACCCTAGAACAACGATATTCTTAAATGTCCCTGGTCTAGTATTATTGTGGAAGAAGTTGCAATAATACATAATGACTAGCATATGTGGAGACTAATATGAGATATGTAGTCTACATATGGGTACAAGTTGGAGAACTTGTGTACTGGACCGACCCACCATGAGAACGCTACATGGATCATTATATGAGTGTCATAAGTGATTCTCATAGTGATCATGGTATATGTAGTCCTTCAACCTAAGATCATCAAGGTTCCCTACATGTGAGTCACATACTTTGATACTTTCCTTTGTTGCTCGTAACTGAGTGAACTTGAAGGAGGTCACTGGGTATGTCACATATCATACGGAGGGATTTGTATGATCAAGATGGGATTTGTCCATCCTATGTAACGGGAGTGATATCTTCGGGCCCCTTGATAGAGTGAGACTTAGAAAATGCATCGCCATGCTCGGATGAGTTGATATACGATATCAATGTCATCAATTTAAGTTGGTATACTCGGTAATCAAGAAACCAAAGATTGGGCTATACGAGAGTGACACATTCCATGTCTCGTGTTTAGTCTTGATATCTTGGACAAAGGGACAATGGCATATATCGGTGATGATCATAAAGGTTTAGTCGAATCATCGACAATCTTGTCACTTGGGTAGCAATGATGTGTTGCTAGACATCGCTCATTGCTTATGATCATAAATGTGATTTATGATCATTGCCAATGTGGTAAGAGCCTATTGGGTCGCACACATAGAGCTATTTGGATCATTAGAGTGCATGGGCTAATAATTTGGGTTTTGGTTTCACAATAATTTCGTATTAATAATGGGCCCAATAGTTGAGCCATTATTAAGCCCGAAATTAAAGCCTAATTGGATTAGGGCTTTGAAACCCATTAGGCCTGGAAGTTGAGTCTCACTATAAATACAACTTCTAGTGAGAAATTCGCAGGTCTCCTTGCCCTAGCCTCCCAAAAAGGACAGCCGCACTCTTCTCTTGCAATTCCTTGGAGGATGCAAGCTAGCACTGCGAGCGCAAGAGAAATGCATCTGCCGGGACGTGGTGGAAGCGTGGTGATCCCAAGAGGCTCGTGTGGATACCATAGAGAGCTTGAACACGTCAACTGTTCAAGTTTTGTGATTCGACTCTACAGTTGAGTGAGAGATCTCAACCGAAAATTAGGTATGAAAATTTTTGAACACCCGGTTTACCCCGTTTCACTTGGATCCTGGAGGGTTTCAGTTAAATTCCACTGCGCTATTTGGCTCCCAAAACCCAACAGTGGTATCAGAGCTACTGGTGAAACCCTAAATCGGGATTGAGTGTTGAATCGCATGATGTTATGTGTTCGGTTGCTTTTCGGCCATGATTAATTAGATTGATTCATGATGCATGAAACCGGAACTCGTAATGAACATATGACATATATGAAGAAACGACACTAATTGGTTAATGAGATTAACCCGAAATTGATTGGTATGAGATACCTATATGGATTAGGATTCTTGCAATAGTTGCAAAAACCCTAGCTTTGGTTCGGATTCGGCCTGTTCGGGCACCGAAAGTAAGGTATTTTTGGTGGCTCGAATGGAGGAGTCTCGGGTGCCTACTTGCTCGAAATAGAAGATTTCGGGCTAAGCAATTGTAAGACAATTTTTTGCGCCGGGGGGCGCTGCCCCCCACGCCCCCCGCAAGGGCGGCTCCCCTTGACCCCGTCCGCTGACCGGTCAGCGGAACCACCGCCCACTGACCGGCCAGCGGGACCACCGTATGCGAAGCGCCACATAAATAAAAACTGGTTAATCAACGCGCGAAAATTGGCATGCATCTTTGTTGAATGAGATTTGACATGATATGCTGATTGGTGTTTGAAGCATGGTGCATGGTTATAGCCCTTGATTGGTTGTACTTGTAAATACGGCCTGCGAGTCGTGCCTTTTCTTATCACTCTCATTGTACATTCTCTTCTCACCTTACTCCCCTCGAATGTAACTCGAGGTTTCTATTATTGATGTAATGGTGCATTATAGGATCATCCAAGTTGGTATGTCCAAGGATCATCCAAGGTGGTATGTCCAAGGAGGTGACAACAAAAGGGCAACCAAGAAAGGAAGAGAATGAGCTTGTGAAGACTCTTTTCTTTTCTTAGGCTTTTATGATATTCTCATTGGCTTGAGAATATCGCATAGTTTTGGCTATAACCATGTCACGTTTACTTTCTTGTACGCATGAGATGCATGTTTTATATTTGTATGTGATGCATGTATAAGACAACCGGAGATAACAAATTGGTGAGATCAAACGAAAAAAAACCCTCAAACAAATATTAAGTCATTAAATGTGATGCCTTCCAAATGTTGGCACTCGTCAAGACTTTGATCAACATTAGGTGGGTTTGCCAAAGCAAAGCACCTATGTTCATCTTGGTAAGGCGCGATGGGATAATAGTGATATCCAAATTGCTAACTTTGGGTCCGACTTAACTAAGTCATCCTAATAGGATTAGGGACTTAGAGGCATAGAGTTGGGCTTAAGTTCATGAGATGAGCTTGGACAAGTGTTGTTCACCCAACTATCCAAGAGTTGCATAAGATGCAATTGGCAAGGAGTTGCCTACCTAAATAGCTGTAACTTGAGAGAAAAGCCAAAGCTGACTCAGGTTGTGGTCAAATATGGATCTTGGCCCACTAGAATACCTTAGCGCCGAGGTGTTCCGAAATAATATCGAGGGTTATTATTTTGAGGAAAATAGTGGGAGTATCGTTTAATAAAAGTCCTTATTAAATGAATTAAAATACATGACTCTTACACTGCATATTTACTGTTGTAGATAACCATGGCACAAAACACATCGACACTTTCGTTGCGATCGATCCTTGAGAAGGAAAAACTGAATGGGACCAACTTTCTCAAATGGTACCGAAACTTGAGGATAGTCCTCAAGCAAGAGAGAAAGGCTTATGTCCTAGAGCAGCCCATTCCGAATGAGCCTGCTGCCACTGCTCCAAGAGCTGAAAGGGATGCTCACAAGAGGCATTCTGATGATGCTTTGGATGTTGCATGCCTCATGCTTATTACCATGGAATCTGAGCTTCAGAAGCAACATGAGAACATGGGGGCGTTCGATATGATCGAACATCTCAAAATGCTTTTCCAAGAGCAAGCTAGGCATGAGAGGTTTGAGACCTCTAAGGCATTGTTTCAGTGCAAGATGTCTGAGGGAAGTCCCGTGGGTCCTCATGTGCTCAAGATGATTGGGTACATTGAGAATCTTGAGAATTTGGGATTTGCTCTTCAGAAAGAGTTGGCTATTGATGTAGTCTTGCAATCGTTGCCTGAAAGCTACAGTCAGTTCGTCATGAACTATAACATGAACGACCTTGACAAGTCCCTCCCTGAATTGCTCAACATGTTGAGAACTGCTGAGCAAAACCTTAAGAAGGCTAAGCCCATTTTGATGGTTCAAAAGGGCAAGGGAAAAGGAAAAGCCAACAAGAAGAAGGATAAAGCTAATGGAAAGTCCAATGCTAATTCTTCTTCAGCTGCATTGAAACCAAAGGGTGGTGTGGCAAAGGAAGGGGAGTGCTTCCATTGTAAGCAACCTGGACACTGGAAGCGCAACTGCAAGCTCTATCTTGAAGAACTTGCTAAGGAAAAGGGAAGTAAGACTTCCACTTCAGGTATTTTTGTTATAGAGGCTAACTTTTCTACTTCCTCATCTTGGGTATTGGATACTGGATGTGGATCTCACATTTGTGCAAATGTGCAGGATCTAAGTAGAAGTAGAAGATTGGCCCGAGGTGAAGTGGACCTACGTGTTGGAAATGGAGCAAGGGTTGCTGCCTTAGCCGTAGGGACTTATGTTCTCACTTTACCTAGTGGATTAGTTTTAGAATTAGACAACTGCTACTTTGTGCCTACTATTAGTAGAAATTTGATTTCTGTTTCTTGTTTGGACAAGAAAGGTTTTTCATTTATAATAAAGGACAAATGTTGTTCTATTTATTTGAATGAAATCTTTTATGGTAGTGCTCAACTTAGCAATGGGTTGTATGTTCTAGACCTCGAAGATCCAATCTATAATGTGAATACCAAGAAGGTCAGATTAAATAATTCGAACCCGACCTATCTCTAGCACTGTCGCTTAGGCCATATAAATGAGACCCGCATATCCAAGCTCCATAAGGATGGACTCTTGGACTCATTTGATTTTGAATCATATGAGACATGTGAGTCATGTTTGTTGGGCAAGATGACCAAAGCCCCATTCACAGGGCAAAGTGAAAGGGCTAATGACTTACTAGGACTCATACATAGTGATGTATGTGGCCCTATGTCTACACAAGCTAGAGGAGGTTTCCAATACTTCATTACTTTCACTGATGACTTCAGCAGATATGGCTATGTGTATCTCATGAGACACAAGTCAGAATCCTTTGAACAGTTCAAACAATTCAAGAATAAAGTAGAGAATCAACTCGGTAAAAGTATCAAAGTGCTTCATTCAGATCAAGGTGGAGAGTACTTGGATCGAGAATTCCTTGACTGTCTGAAGGAGTGTGGTATAGTATCACAACTCACTCCACCAGGTACACCTCAATGGAATGGTGTATCTGAAAGGAGAAATCGAACTCTGTTAGACATGGTTCGTTCTATGATGAGTCAAGCTGACCTTCCAAACTCCTTTTGGGGACATGCTCTAGAGACAGCCGCTTTTACACTAAACCGAGTTCCATCTAAATCGGTTCAAAAGACACCATATGAGATATGGAGTGGGAGGCGTCCCAATTTGTCTTTTATGAAGATTTGGGGCTGTGATGCTTATGTGAAATGTCAATCCTCTGACAAACTAGGGCCCAAATCTCAAAAATGCCTTTTTGTTGGGTATCCCAAAGAAACAAAGGGTTACTATTTCTACAATCCTTCTGAGCAAAAAGTGTTTGTTGCTCGAACTGGTGTCTTTTTAGAGAAAGAGTTTATCTCTAAAGAAACTAGTGGGAGGAAAGTAGAACTTGAAGAAATTCAAGAACAACAAGGAGACATCGAACCTGAAATGGAACCTGAACAGACACCACAAGATGTTGTGGTTCAAGAGTCTGTTCCTGTAGCACAGAGCCCACGTAGGTCTGGTAGGATTCGGCGTGAGCCCGAGAGATATGGATTTCTCGTGACTCACACTAGTGATGTGATGCTCATGGATCAGGATGAGCCCGCAACCTACCAACAAGCTATGTCGGGGCCTGACTCTGAGAAGTGGCTAGTGGCCATGAAATCCGAGATGGAATCCATGTATGAAAACCAAGTATGGACTTTGGTTGACCCACCTGAAGGGGTAAAACCCATAGGGTGCAAATGGGTTTTCAAGAAGAAAACTGACATGGATGGTAATGTGATTACCTTTAAGGGACGATTGGTTGCAAAAGGTTTCAAGCAAATTCATGGTATTGACTATGATGAAACTTTTTCACCAGTTGCTATGCTTAAATCCATCCGAATTTTGTTTGCTATTGCTGCACACTATGATTATGAGATATGGCAAATGGATGTCAAAACTGCATTCCTAAATGGAAAGCTACTTAAGGATGTGTACATGACACAACCTGAGGGTTTTGTCACTCCTGAGAATGCCAATAAAGTGTGCAAGTTGCAAAGGTCCATTTATGGACTGAAGCAAGCTTCTCGAAGTTGGAATCTTCATTTTGATGATGCAATCAAAGAGTTTGGTTTTATCAAAAATGAAGATGAACCTTGTGTCTACAAGAAGGTTAGTGGGAGCGCTATTGTCTTCTTGGTGTTGTATGTAGATGACATACTACTCATCGGGAATGACATTCCTGAGCTACAGTCTGTGAAGACTTGGCTAAGGAAATGTTTCTCTATGAAGGACTTGGGTGAAGCAGCCTATGTGTTAGGCATCAGGATCTATAGAGATAGATCTAGAAAGCTTCTTGGCCTAAGTCAAAGTACATATATTGACAAGGTGCTAAAGAGGTTTAGCATGCAAGATTCCAAGAAAGGATTCTTGCCCATGTCACATGGTATCACTCTTTCTAGATCTCAGTGTCCGAGTACACCTGAGGAGAGAGAGCGCATGAGTAAGATTCCATATGCCTCAGCAATTGGATCTATCATGTATGCCATGATATGTACTCGTCCCGATGTCTCATATGCTTTGAGCATGACAAGTAGGTACCAATCGAACCCCGGTGAGAGTCACTGGACAGCTGTTAAGAACATCCTTAAGTACTTACGAAGGACTAAGGATGCATTCTTGGTCTTTGGAGGTGAAGATGAGCTCGTTGTAAGGGGTTACACCGATGCAAGCTTCCAATCCGATAAGGATGATTTTAGATCACAATCTGGTTATGTGTTTTGTATTGGTGGTGGTGCTGTGAGCTGGAAGAGTTCAAAGCAAGAGACAGTAGCTGACTCTACAACAGAATCTGAGTACATTGCCGCCTCTGATGCTACGAAGGAGGCAGTTTGGATCAAGAAGTTCATCACTGAACTTGGAGTGGTTCCAAGCATTGCCGACCCGATAGAGCTCTATTGTGACAACAATGGAGCAATCGCACAGGCTAAGGAACCTCGATCTCACCAGCGATCCAAACACATACTCCGACGCTATCATCTCATCAGGGAGATCATCGAGAGGGGTGATGTAAGGATATGCAGGACTTCAACAGACAGCAACATTGCTGATCCACTGACAAAGCCCCTTACGCAGCAAAAGCATGATAGCCATTCTAGGTCCATCGGTATTAGATACATGGATGATTGGCTTTTAGTGCAAGTGGGAGATTGTTAGTGTTGTGCCCAAAAGCCAATCATGAGATGATTGTATTTTTTGCACATTGAGTCATGATATTTTATTAAGGCATTAATCCAGCAATTATGTTTGTTGTTTTGTTTCTGCGTAACGTAATAAACATAATTGTAACCCTAGAATAATGATATTCTTAAACGTCCCTAGTCTAGTATTATTGTGGAGCGGGTTGCAATAATACATAACGACTAGCATATGTGGAGACTAATATGAGATATGTAGTCTACATATGGGTACAAGTTGGAGAACTTGTGTACTGGACCGACCCACCATGAGAACACTACATGGATCGTTATATGAGTGTCATAAGTGATTCTCATAGTGATCATGGTATATGTAGTCCTTCGACCTAAGATCATCAAGGTTCCCTACATGTGAGTCACATACTTTGATACTTTCCTTTGTTGCTCGTAACTGAGTGAACTTGAAGGAGGTCATTGGGTATGTCACATATCATGCGGAGGGATTTGTATGATCAAGATGGGATTTGTCCCTCCTATGTAACGGGAGTGATATCTTCGGGCCCCTTGATAGAGTAAGACTTAGAAAAATGCATGGCCATGCTCGGATGAGTTGATATACGATATCAATGTCATCAGTTTAAGTTGGTCTACTCGGTAATCAAGAAACCAAAGATTGGGCTATACGAGAGTGACACATTCCATGTCTCGTGCTTAGTCTTGATATCTTGGACAAAGGGACAATGGCATATATCGGTGATGATCATAAAGGTTTAGTCGAATCATCGACAATCTTGTCACTTGGGTAGCAATGATGTGTTGCTAGACACCGCTCATTGCTTATGATCATAAATGTGATTTATGATCATTGCCAACGTGGTAAGAGCCTATTGGGTCGCACACATAGAGCTATTTGGATCATTAGAGTGCATGGGCTAATAATTTGGGTTTTGGTTTCACAATAATTTCGTATTAATAATGGGCCCAATAGTTGAGCCATTATTAAGCCCGAAATTAAAGCCTAATTGGATTAGGGCTTTGAAACCCATTAGGCCTGGAAGTTGAGTCTCACTATAAATACAACTTCTAGTGAGAAATTCGCAGGTCTCCTTGCCCTAGCCTCCCAAAAGGACAGCCGCACTCTTCTCTTGCAATTCCTTGGAGGACGCAAGCTAGCACTGCGAGCGCAAGAGAAACGCATCTGCCGAGACGCGGTGGAAGCGTGGTGATCCCGAGAGGCTCGTGTGGATACCATAGAGAGTTTGAACACGTCAACTGTTCAAGTTTGTGATTCGACTCTACAGTTGAGTGAGAGATCTCAACCAAAAATTAGGTATGAAAATTTTCGTACACCCGGTTTACCCCATTTCACTTGGATCCTTGAGGGTTTCGGTTAAATTCCGCTGCGCTGTTTGGCTCCCGAAACCCAACAACTGGGAGGTGGTGGTGGTGGTTGTTACACATTCCTTGTTTTGGCATAGGAAAAATTTTCATGATTCTTTTAATTTGGGTTATATTGATTTCCTATTTGGTTGCCTTTAAACCAAAAGTTCTGGTTACCCGTGAAATTTGCTTGCACATACTTCATCTCTATAGGTGCTCCATACATGTTGGAAGTAAACGTGGTGACTTGTTCAATGGTTGGCTTTTTCTTGTTGGTCAACTTGGATTTTGATTCATAAGAGAAGCCATTTGTACCGATAAAGTGGTCAATTGATCAACCTTAAGTACCCTTTTCTTTGGTTGAGCTTTTTCACCAGGCCATTGCTTTCCATTAAATGCCAATTGATCTTGAATTCGGAAGGCATCAATGGCTGTATTAGACATCAAGGATCCAACAGCTGAAGCATCAATCATAAACCTTGAGGTGGGTACCAAGCCTTCATAGAAAAGTTGGATTTGTTGCCAATCAAATAATCCAAGTTGAAGGAAATTCTTAAGCAATTCCTTGAACCTCTCTTATGCCTCCAAAATAGGCTCCATCTCATGATGCTTGAATTTCACTATGGAAGCTGTCATGTGGGTGGTCTTTAAAGGAGGAAAGAACTTGCTCAAGAATTTGTTGGTCATTTCGTTCTATTTAGTGACACTTCTCAGTTGAAGTGATTGATACTAGCCTTTAGGCTTATCCTAAAGTGAAAAATAAAACAACCAAATTCTAATAATATCAATGGAAACTCCATTGACTTTGAAAGTGTCACAAGCCTCAAAGAAGTCTGTTATATGTGTGTTGGGATCCTCCAAAGCTAACCCTCCAAATTGGTTATGTTGGAAGAGAGAAATCAATGCCAACTCTAACTCAAAGTTGTTGACTTGCACCGATGGCCTCACAATGCCCAAATAATTCTCCATTACCAAAGGTTGAATATACTCCCTTATAGGCCTTTATGGATTCCTTGGGTAGATTCTATCATAATAATGTTAGTGTTGTGCCCAAAAGCCAGTCATGAGATGATTGTATTTTTGCACATTGAGTCATGATATTTTATTAAGGCATTAATCCAGCAATTATGTTTGTTGTTTTGTTCCTGCGTAACTTAACAAACATAATTGTAACCCTAGAATAATGATATTCTTAAAAGTCCCTGGTCTAGTATTATTGTGGAGCGGGTTGTAATAATACATAACGACTAGCATATGTGGAGACTAATATGAGATATGTAGTCTACATATGGGTACAAGTTGGAGAACTTGTGTACTGGACCGACCCACCATGAGAACACTACATGGATCGTTATATGAGTGTCATAAGTGATTCCCATAGTGATCAGGGTATATGTAGTCCTTCGACCTAAGATCATCAAGGTTCCCTACATGTGAGTCACATACTTTGATACTTTCCTTTGTTGCTCGTAACTGAGTGAACTTGAAGGAGGTCATTGGGTATGTCACATATCATGCGGAGGGATTTGTATGATCAAGATGGGATTTGTCCCTCCTATGTAACGGGAGTGATATCTTCGGGCCCCTTGATAGAGTGAGACTTAGAAAATGCATGGCCATGCTCGGATGAGTTGATATACGATATCAATGTCATCAGTTTAAGTTGGTCTACTCGGTAATCAAGAAACCAAAGATTGGGCTATACGAGAGTGACACATTCCATGTCTCGTGCTTAGTCTTGATATCTTGGACAAAGGGACAATGGCATATATCGGTGATGATCATAAAGGTATAGTCGAATCATCGACAATCTTGTCACTTGGGTAGCAATGATGTGTTGCTAGATACCGCTCATTGCTTATGATCATAAATGTGATTTATGATCATTGCCAACGTGATAAGAGCCTATTGGGTCGCACACATAGAGCATTTTGGATCATTAGAGTGCATGGGCTAATTATTTGGGTTATGGTTTCACTTTAATTTCGTATTAATAATGGGCCCAAAAGTTGAGCCATTATTAAGCCCGAAATTAAATCCTAATTGGATTAGGGCTTTGAAACCTATTAGGCCTGGAAGTTGAGTCTCACTATAAATACAACTTTTAAGTGAGAAATTCGCAGGTCTCCTTGCCCTAGCCTCCAAAAAGGACAGCCGCACTCTTCTCTTGCAATTCCTTAGAGGACGCAAGCTAGCACTGCGAGCGCAAGAGAAATGCATCTGCCGAGACGCGGTGGAAGCGTGGTGATCCCGAGAGGCTCGTGTGGATACCATAGAGAGTTTGAACACGTCAACTATTCAAGTTTGTGATTCGACTCTACAGTTGAGTGAGAGATCTCAACCAAAAATTAGGTATGAAAATTTTCGTACACCCGGTTTACCCCATTTCACTTGGATCCTTGAGGGTTTCGGTTAAATTCCGCTGCGCTGTTTGGCTCCCGAAACCCAACAAATAATCCATTCCACCATTGTATCCATTATTGCCTCCATTACCATTAAGATTATCTCCTTCACCTTCCATGGATGTATGAGTGGAGCTAGATTCACCCATATGTGACATTGCACGAAGCTCTCTAAGATGTCTCTCTATATCTGGTATCATTGGCAATAAAGTAAAGTATTGGGAATGGGTCATAGACCAATAGTACCTACCAAAGAAATATCCAAGCACAAAGGCAACAAATAAGTAAAGGAATAAAGGCTTAGTCTATAATTAATCTCCTAGTAATGATATTGTTCAATTCAATGCAATCAATCCTCAACATCAGCGCTAAAAAATTGTTGTAAGTTTTAAAACCCTAACCATAAGCACATGGTGTACGTTGAAGTAGGGTGCAAAAGTGTATCATTCCCATGAGGATTGATTGAATTTTTTTTCAAGTACCACTATTCTAAGATAACTTTAGCTAAACAAGCAAGATTGAATGAAAGCCCAAACAAGTAAAACAAGTAACTAAACCTACCTAAATGGAATGCTACTAACTTAGAATGCAACAATGCAATGCAAATTTGTGGTTTTTATTAAGTTACTAAAGCACACTTCTTATGGGTTTACTACTTGTCATGATTAATTGGTGAATTTAGTCTAATGACTTGGTTTTCTTTACTTGTTAGTGAAGTTACTTTCCTAAGTGAAAAAATTACTCTCTCTAACCTAAACTTAATAAGAATTTCTATATGATTACAAGCTTAGGAAGACGCATTGAAATTTACCTTCACTTAATGACTTAGAATGGTTTTCCAACAAGCCCATTGTCATTAAACCCTTATCTTAGGTCTAATTACATTTAATCATTTTCAAGAGTTTAAAAGCAATCCAAGCTACAACCAATTGTGGGAATCAATTAGTTAACACAACATTTAGCTTAAAAGAAGGATAAGCAAGCAATTGAAGGAAATCCAAATCACATAACCATGAATTCATCCAACATAATCAATCTAAATAACTATGTCCATAGAAAGTGTCAAGGAATGCTACTCCATAACTGAACTAAACACAATCATGAAAATACATAAAATAGCATCCATGTCTAAATATAAGAAGAAAAAAGGAAAGAAAAAGACCAAGAAACTATAGATGCTTGATTCCTCAAGGCTTCTATAAGTCTTCAAGTCCTTCAAGCCTTCTCTAAGTATGAATCCATAAGTGCTGCACAAGAAGGTGAAATATGCAAGATGTGGTGAAGAAAACCTAAGTCTAGCTCTAAAGGATGAAGAATGGAATGCCTTTAAGCTTGGTTCTAGATTTTTCTAAGTCTTGGAGGTTTCTTTTTCATTCACCTACCTATTTGGATAGAATATCATGACCAATAGTATGCTTAGATTCAAATTAGAGGTGGGGGACCACTTTTCTTTGGGTGCAGGGGTGCCGAAGCACCAGAGGAGACCATCCGGGTGCTGCAACAACCAACCCAAAATATGAAGGTCACTAGCACCATAGTACCCAAGTCTTGAAGTCAAGTTCAAGAATTGTTGAACTGTGGGGCTATAAGCCCAATGATCTTTTCATTTGCATTTTTCATTTTTTGCTCAGCCCACTTCTAATCTGATCTGATGCTTCGATTACATTCTCCACCCTACAAAGTGAAAGTTCAAAGCAAGAAATGATAGAAAATGTGATATATTGATGTGGAAAAATATGCTCAAAATTGCTAAAAAGTTAACAATTTTGACTATGCAAATTAACATCTATAAGACCTTCACTTTGGCATTGTGGAGCTGGGCCACCCTTTATCTGAATAAGCACAGACATATATGTGCATCTTCATATAGCTCTTCGATCAAATCTAGCTTAGCCTTGAGGCTTTCCTCATTAAACTTTGGGCCAAATATTTGGACCCTAAATGATGGTTGAGCCACCTTGACTGGGAGGAAGGCCTTGCCTTATAGACTAATGTGAATGGCCACTTTTCTATTGGCCTCATAGGGGTTATTCTATAATCACATAGTGTGCTTTCAAGTTTTTGGGCCCATTTTATCTTGCTATCCTATTGATCCCCTATTTTCTAGTTTGATTAATGAGCTCCATTTGCCTATTTGATTGTGGGTGAGTGGCTTGGAAAATGTATAACTTTATGCCTTTTCTGTTATGAAACTCCTCACCCGGGCATTGTCAAACTAGCTCTCCTTGTCAATCATTATGGCTCAAGGGCATCCAAACTAATATATTATATTCTTTCACATAAACTTTATAACTCGAGGCAGTTATCTTTGCTTGGGGCTTGGTTTCAACCCACTTAGTGAAGTAGTAAACAGCCACAATGGAATTCTTAACCTATCCTAGAGTAGTAGTGAGAGTGCTAATCAAATTTAGTCCCTAAATGGCAAAAGGACTTAAAAAGTCAGGGTAATATGGCTTCTAGTAAGGGAACTCTTAGGATTTAAGCGAATGACACTATTGGATGAAGTCCATTGCATCTTTTTCAATCATTGGCCAAAAGTACCCCTTCCTTAGTATTTTATGGGCCAAGGCTTCTAATCCATTGTGGGGGTCTATAATCAACTTTGTGACTTCATTGGGAGCCCGAAGCTTTTTAGCCATTATCAAACACTTCTGTAAATGTCATGAAAATCCTATTTTATAAAAGCCCCTTCTAATGATAACGAACCAGCTTAATTGGATCCTTAGTTGTCTCTACTTCCTAAAGGTTGCTCTCACTTGACCTCTATCCAAAAAGTGTTAAATCAAGCTCTTCCAACCATCATCCTCTAGGGCATTTTGTGATTCAAGAATGTGGATCGAGTGCTCAGATAACTTTTCCTTCAAAACCCTCTTATTTACCTTTGGATAAAACATTCGCCCTCATATTCCTTGCCCTCAAGACTAACTTGCACATGGTTAAATGATTTAATTAACTCTTTAATGAACCTGAAGTATTTACAAGTGTTGGGTCTTTTACCCTTACGGTCTCATTTGGTTGATTAACCATGAGTCAAAAATCATTGTAGACCAGCAGACATTGTACCCTCGCTTGGCCAACAATTTTTATTTAAACAATGAAGGACTCATACACTACCATATTATTAGTGACTGAAAATTGAAACTTGACTTTAAAAACTACCTTAAGGCCCAAGGGCCCTCTAACGACAACATTTGGTTCATGATGTTTTCTTTAGAAAGCTCCGTTTACATACAATTCCCATGAGAGGCTTTGCTCGGGTCCTCAACTACAAGGGCTTCAACCCTTGGTGAGATCTTAGTAATGAAATTTGCTAATGCCTAGGCTTTGATAGCTCTTTATCATTCATATAAGATGCCAAACTCTCTTAGCTTGATGCACTATTTAGCCAACCTACTTTAAAGTTTTAACTTCTGTAAAACATCATTTAAGGACATTCCTATCCTGTTGACTATGGGATGGGTATCAAAATACAGTCTTAACCTCCTTGAGGCTATTACCAATGAGAAGACTACTTTATGAAGCAACGATTATTTTAATATTCTGCTTCCTACAATGTCTTGATGACATAGAAGACAAGCATATGCTCATTTCCCTTTTTCTTGACCAAGACCAAACAAACAGACCTTTTACTTACAGTGAAGTACAAAACCAAGGGATCACCAATCCACGGCTGCTTGAGTAGTGGTAGCTACTTTAAGGACTTTTTGATATGGGCAAAAGTCCATTGTATTCCTTGTTCTGCTTGAACTTTAACCCCTTCCTTAGGATTTTGAAGAAGCACTTATGCCTTTCCCCAAACATTGAGATAAAGCTTCCAAGGGCAGTCAATTTTCCCTATAAATTCTAAGCGTCTTTCTTGTTCTTGGGGTTTGACATCTTTAAGATAATCTTGATCTTATTAAGATTCACATCAGTCTTTTTTCCTAATACCATGAATCCTAAGAACTTACCTCCTCAATCCCAAAAATACACTTCTTTGGGTTAAAGTGCATGTTAAATTGTTGCATGGACTAGAGTGTATCCCTTAAATCTTCAATAGGTTGATCCAGGCCTTATTTTTTCACAATCATATCATCCATATAAACCTTCATGTTATGGTCCAACTGATCTGAGAAAATCTTGAATGTCAGCCTATGGTAAGTCACTCTAGCATTTTTTAACCTAAAAGGCTTTGTTGGTAACAACATATTGCCTTTTCTGTGGTAAATGATGTCTTCTCTTTAATATCAGGGTCCATCCTATTCTAATTGCACCATTGAATGCATCTATGAAGGTCAAGACCTTGAATTCTGCACGGCATCAATAAGCTGGTCCAGGGGCAGCAAAGGATGGGCATATTTAGGGCAGGGATCATCCAAGTTCATGTAGTCAACGAACATCCTCCAATTGCCATTCCTCTTCTTGACTAGCACCATGTTGACTAACCTTTTCGGAGTATCAGACCTTGAGGATAATGCTAGCATTTAGGATCCTTTTGACCTCTGCTATATTGAATTCCCTTTCTTTACAGGGCCATGTTTCTCTTTTTCTGTTGTACTGATTGAGCCGAGGGTCAACTTATAGTCTATAGGTGATGAACTTGGGGTTTATTTGTAGCATGTCACTAGGACACCACATAAAAATATTGATGTTAGCCTATAAGAATTCAACTAGTGAGTTTTTACCTACTAGGGAAAGTTATTACTTGATTTTATCATACAATTAAGGGTTGGCTCTACCTGTTCAAACTCTTTTAATACAAGTAAGTTGTCCTTTTTTCTCTATGAATGCTCTTCTTTCCTCCTTTTTGGATCATTTGGAAATGGTAGTTTATAGGTGTTTTGGGGCCTCTTTTGGCTTGCAATGTAACTTCATCTAATTGAAGCCTGATCAACAAACATAGTGGCATCCTTAATAAGCGACAAATTATAGCCAAGCATTTCATATTTGGCCATATATGAAACTGCCTGAGCTGGCATTCCAAGAAAGGCATTATTGGATTATAGCACATCTAGAACCAAAAACTCCATTGCGTGGGTATAGTGTTGTGGTCTCAAGACCACCCCAGTATCATTAAATGGTAGCTTGATAGTCCAAGTAGGGACATTGTCCATCTCGACCATAAAGGTTGGCCTTGAAATGGGGGTCAAAAAGGTCTTCTTGATCCTTAACTTATCAATGAGAGAGGAAAATCAACATGTTTAAGTTAGCTTTAGTGTCCAAATGCACTCTCTCTAAGTTGAAATTGTTGATACAGGCCGTTATCAGGATCGAGTCTACATGAGGAAATATTATTCAGGATCCATCGGCTCTGGTTAAAACATTTCTTGAATTTGTAGTCTCCAATTGAGCTATAACCCTAGCTTGGCACTTGTGTGATGGCGACAATTCCTCTTTACTAGTCATTTAAATGACCCCTGTAACAGGTCCAAGTTCCTGTATTCATCCTTCTTATTGGGGGACCTAGGTCTCTTTTGCCTTTGTCTAAGGTTAGGCTCCTTAGTCATCATCATCCTTTCTCTGAGGCCTACCATTTGGCCTTTTGCATAAGGAGGGAGGGTGGGCATTTTATTTCTTCAACTTGCCCTTAATAGCAAGCTCCTCAATGAAGTTATACAACTCCTAACAATCATTAGTTTCATGGCTTCTTTCCTTATAGTAAGTGACAATTTTTCATGTTATGCCCTCCCTTTAGGGCAAAGGCTGGGCCCATTTGGTCATCACATGTTTTCTTTCTAAAGCATATAAAATATTTCCCTTGAATCCCTTAGGGAAGTATACAAGCCTTCTTGCCACCAATTCCTTTTTTTTTAGGTGGGTTGACTGTTCTTCAGCTTTTGTTGCTACTTCCTTAGGGCCTTGTTTTGGGACTCTTATTTAGGGGCATAAGTTAAACTTTAAACTTGATTTCTGACCCAAAACCAACCCAAAATAGTTGGCTTCAGGTTAGTTTTGTGATAGAAATCTGGTCATTTTGACTCGACCTGGCCTAACCTGAAATTTGCTTATCAAAGTCAGTTCAAATCGGGTTAAACTTGATTGTACTCGAATTTCCCAACCCAGAACCCATTAGTCTCAATATATTTATAAATAACTATAACCCAACCCATATATAACAACCCATTGGCCTAGCCTAGCCCAGACCCAACCTAAAGCCTAACTTATTTTTACCCTAAATCTTTTTTTTTCTCCATCACTGCCCTTAACTCTCATCTGTCAATTTTGTCCCATCTCTTTCTCATCTTTATCATCTCTCATCTCTCCTTCCCTTTTTTACCATCGGCCTTTCCTTTCATTTTCCGTCAGCCCCTCCCTTCACCGCCCTCAACTCATAGTGACCCTAGTTCTTCACAGCCGCTGCCCTCATCATTTCCTCACTGTTAGACTCACCGTCCTTGCCCACGCTCCTCTCATCTTGCCCTTGTCGTCTTACCCTCCTTGCTCACCATCATAGTCTTTTCACCCTACTCAAACCTCAGCAGCTTGTTGTTGTTGGCAACTCAGCAACCATTGTTTGTCTTACCGAAGAGGAATGTAAATGTTTAATTTCTAAAAATATGGTCTTTTTGTTTGGTTTTGCTTGAAAGTTTGGAAAAGAAAAAAAAAAGCAGTCGAGAAGAAAGAACTTGTTGCTGGATTTGTGTGGAAATGTTTTTTTTTCTCTGTTCTTTTCCTGATTTGGCTCCAGAAAGCAGCAATAACAAATTTAGAATCGGTTGACCCGATTTTAATTAACTAGAATATGATTTATTTGGGTTCAGGTCGAGTCCGATTAAAGGGTAAATTAGGTCAGTTTGGTTTGCTATAGAGAAAGAAGAGTATTCAAATTTCGGGGTCAGGTTTTGACCCAAACTCAAATTTTCAACCCAACTTTCACCCTTAATCTTGTTTATTAGGCTCTTCTACATGTATATACCAAATGCTAGGTCTAAGAATTCTTTGATGCTCTAAATAGGATCTTTATGTAAATTTTATGCCAGTCTCGAATCCTGTAGTAGTCCCTATGTTATGGTAATAGATGCACCTCGAGAGAAAGGTTGTACACTTGGACTATTTATGCATTGAACCTTCTGATATAGTCCCATAAAGACACCTTAAAAGCAACTTTCCACGAAGTGCCATGCAAAAGTCTAAGATAGCTCCTAGTATGCCTAGAACTAATGACCTTTGTTCATCCTGAACCAACTTTTAACGGGCCCTTTAGGGTGGAACTAAATGCCTTGCATATAACTGTGTCCATGGCTCTCTATGATCATAGACATGATGTAACTTTGCAAGTGGTTGATAAAGTCTGTAAGCGTGTTGTATAAATTTATCCTTGGCATCCTAAATTTTTCAAGGGTTAAAGCGGTATTGATCTTGTCTATGAGTGGCGCACCCATATATAACTAATATTCAGGCCTACCAAGGAATGTCTCTCATGTGGTGGATTGGTGTTCTTCAAATGCTCCTCTATTTGGCTCAAGCTCCAGAGGGCCGTGCCTATGCCATTTTTTTCTATCTCCTTTGAATGGACGTTAGACCTATATATGATGGGTTCCTCGGTGGGGGCACAATCCTTCCTGAAGCTAGGTGACTTTTTGCGGCCTCCTCCAACTCCTAAGAAATTGCTTTATGGATCTCCTACTGGATAATAGCTTTGAGTCTCTCAAACATATTGTGCTAGAGAGCTTGAAATTGATCCTCATCTAAAGCTATGGGAGCCTTGCCTCTGGTTGGATTCTAAATGGGTAATAGGGGCTCCTCTCTGATGGTTCTTCGTCTAGCCTACTAACTCGAAGAGGGCTTGCTTGACCGGGAAGATTTTGCTTGCCATTAACAACATCAGAGTGATCCTAGGTTGTAAAGGGATCTTCGTGTGTCAATTATCTTTTCCATAGGTTGCGCCTGATTGATGGTTAAACTATCAAGAGAAATAGTTAAACTAAACCTTTGATTGGTTAACTCGAGCAAACTAGAACCTATGGCCTTGCAACCAGAGATAACGTCAGAGTCCCAAAATATGTCGCCGGAAAAAACCTTTTAATGGTCAAGTTAAACAGTTCAAAATATATTAAGTTGAAAATAATTTGGGAGTTAAAGATATCATCAATCATCATTATTATCATCATCATGATTATTATTGTTATTATTATTTAAAAGATAACTGCTCTAAGCCGACGAAGAAATTAACTAGGAGGAGCAACTTGCAGGTTACGTTCGATTTCGAATTTCCGACTTTCAACCGTTTGGTCTCGCGAATCAACCCTCGCCCCCGAATCCCTTCCTAAATTTGGCCGGAAAATCAATGACCCACCCACTGGGCTCGCCGACGCGGTCGCGGTCCGTGACCCAGACGGTGAACGGGTCGCACCGGTTCACGATCAAGGGGTATTCGCTGGCGAAGGGGATGGGTGTCGGGAAGCACATAGCGAGCGAGGCTTTCACCGTTGGCGGCTATCAGTGGGCAATCTACTTCTATCCTGACGGCAAGAACCCCGAAGACAATTCCACTTATGTCTCCGTCTTTGTCGCCCTCGCCAGCGACGGCACCGACGTTCGGGCCCTTTTTGAGCTCACCCTCCTCGACCAGAGCGGCAAGGGCAAGCATAAAGTTCACAGCCATTTCGATCGCGCTCTGGAGAGCGGTCCATATACTCTCAAGTACCGTGGAAGCATGTGGTCAGTTTTTCCTCTTTTGTTTTTTTTGTTTTTTATGTTTCTTTCTCTTCAATGTTGATTGTTGATAGAGTAGAGATGACGAGGCGACAATTGGCTTCTTTTTCTATTCCCTCTGAATCTTGGTGTCTTTGTTCGAGACTTGTTAAAATGGCAAGTAATCTGTAGTCGAAATTTGACTCAAAATTGGGACCAAAAAATGCTCCTGTAGTCTTCAGACAAGTGATTGGAAAGAATATAACGAGTTGATACTCCCCCTTCTCTGCATAGAACTCTCGTTGCAAATGAAATTGAGCAGTAAATGTAGAATCAATGGTTTACCTGAATTGATTTGATGGTGTAGGGAATGCATGGTAAATGACTAGGTAGTTTGTTGATTGATGCAAGGAATTGTTAATTTCTTGTCTATGTCACTTATCAAGTCACGAGTGTGAATGACCTTCTCTGTTTTGCTTAGATTTTCTTTTAATTTGAGTCAATTTGTTTTATGGAAGTTGGCTATCTATCAATGAAATTTGAAATAAGCCAAATTTCTCCCTCTGTAGTTTTTTATAATGATCTTTTAAAAGCATTTCTCTGTATGATGTGGATCATGGATCAATAGTCAATTTGTTTCTTGGTGATTGTTTCACATCATTTGCTATTCTCTTTTCAACTAAGCCGATAGAATTATCGTGTTTTCATATTTCCCTTTTAGTTCAGCTTTTCATGGTTCATTTTCTTGTGCATGTTTTGTTCAGCTCATTCTTTACTGTGAATTTGGTAAGTGTTTGTAGCACATTATAATGTGACTTGTTTCATTCAACTAAAAGCACAAGGGGGTCCTGATGAGGATAATCCATACCCACAGGCCTTTAAATCACATTTGTCAAAGAAGGTATAAAGAAATGCTTTTTAAATACAATTGGAAGTACAAGGGCTCATCATGATTATTGCCCTTGCTTGGATGTTATTATCTTTTGAAATACCTATACAGTTCTGAATTTATACCCCTAGTCTTCTTAAAATGTTTATCGATATGCTATTCTTCATTGCTTTTCTGTTGCAGTGCTTAAAGGATCCTGTTGTCGTATTTTCTTTCAGGGGGTACAAGCGTTTCTTCAGAAGGGCAATGCTTGAAACTTCTGACTTTCTGAAGGATGATTGTCTCAAAATTAACTGCACGGTAGGTGTTGTGGTTTCGGAAATAGATTGTCCTAGACTGCACCCCATACAGGTCCCAGAGTCTGATATTGGAGCTCATTTTGGCACCTTATTGGAGAATGAAGAAGGTTCAGATATTACTTTTAATGTGTCTGGTGAGAAGTTTCATGCTCACAAGTTGGTGTTGGCTGCTCGATCACCTGTATTTGAGACCAAGTTTTCTGACCAGATGGAAGAGGGCAATATTCAGATAGATGTTACAGATATGGAGCCGAAGGTTTTCAAGGTACTGTTTATGAATTGTGATCATTATTTTGTTCTTTGTTTACACTGTTAAATCCAATTTACTTGCTACCTTATGGAAAGATCATTTTCAACATATATTTCTTCATTTTTGTCAGGCTTTATTGCACTTCATATACAGAGATACTCTAGTTGACGATGAGGAATTTGAGGGAACCAGTTCCTCTGGTGTGCCATCTGTATCTGACAGATTAGCTGTGAAGTTGTTGGCAGCAGCTGACAAATATGACTTGCCTAGACTTAGACTTATGTGTGAATCTGTACTCTGCAAGGATATATCTGTGAACTCAGTTGCAAATATTCTAGCCTTGGCTGACCATTATCATGCTACAGAGCTAAAGTCTATTTGCTTGAAATTTGCTGCTGAAAATCTTGTGGGTAAGTTGTTCTGGTTCATTATCTCCATCTTCTGTATTTTGGTTGATCTTCAACTCCCTTTGTCTCCATCCTTGCTCCTAACCTCTTACCTTTCCTGAAAATATGGTTGGATAACTTGAGTGGGTAGCATTCAAGACCAAAGAATACAAATATAGACCAAATAATTCAAATGAAATTTGTATAGGCTTGTTTAATTTGCAGGTGGAAGTAAAGAATGTGAATATATGGCTTGTAAAAACTTGGGTGGGTTGCCATCAAAAGTACAAGAATGTAAACGTAATTTATTTAGATGTGGCCTGATGAATCCTGCTTTTGTTCACTATCAGGATTGAAGCATGTGAATGAAGTTTTGCACAACTCTTGCTTGGTAGCTCATTTTGAAGATTGTACCACCCTAGTATTAGATGTTTCTTGTGCACATGTGCACTTTCGTTGGTTCATTTGTTAAGGTGATGGGGACAGGTTCTTATGTGTCTTTGCTGGTCAGTTATTGAAGGGATTGGTTACCGGTCAAGGTCATTGACGGAATTTTACTTGCACAAGGATGAGTGAATGCATTCTTTCTTGAATGTCTGCTTTTCTTCCTTTTCTTCCTCTCCAAATGAAATAGATTACCCAGATACTTTTCTGGCACGAGCTTTGACAAATATTGAATTTTGATGAAATGCTGAGGTATTTGAAATTTAAGACATTGATTTGTCGAACACCAGAGGTTCACTCTCTTGAAAAATTGCTTGGCATCTTGTCATCAGAAAGATCCTGAATTTTGGAGAACCAAACTTTCCAGTTTTGAAGATTGTTTCAAATGTTACTTATTGTGTTTGCCAGTTGGCATCACAAAGTTTATTTTGATCTTTGTTGCAGCTGTTATGCGATCTGATGGCTTTGAGTATCTCAAAGAAGATTGCCCATCTCTGCAATCGGAGCTCTTAAGGACGGTTGCAGGATGCGAGGAAGAATTCAGTGGTGGAGCAAAGAGCCGTAGTGTGTGGGCCCAATTTTCTGATGGAGGTGATACGATTGACAGAAGTGTAAGGCAACAAACCTGGGAAAATGGCAGGGAAAGGAACCGTAACCAGGTACAGCTTGATGCTGGTGAGGCAGAGGGCAGGAGTCCATGACAAGAGGAATGATGTCTGAAGCAAGCAACTGTGTATAGTTGATTGAGGGCATCAACCTGGAGGAGAAAATGCAACGGTAATGGAAAGACAAATAACATGGAATCATGTACAATGACTTTCCGTCCTTTGTTCTTCCTGTTGTTGTATGTTGTGTTTTTGGTGGCTGGTTCATATGTTTGTGGAATGGATTGGAATCCAAAGCAGAATGTTGTAACCTTGGATTTCAGTGGCTCCATCTTTGTATGGTTTGATGGAAAGATATAATAGGGACTAACACGTTGCAAGCAAACTGTTTGATCTTGTTCATCTCTTATCGTTCTTATGTCCTCTTACTAGTTTTACCGGACAAAAGCTGGGCCTTTCTTCATTATGGGAGGTGCTACTTGTGATTATAGATGCATAGTCGGCCAACCCGGCCAAGCTAGGCCTAGATCTGGAGGGACCAAGTACGGCCCGGCTATAGGTGTTTTGGTCTCATGTCAGGCCTAACTCAAGGCTGAGCTGATTTTAGAAATTTTTTTATTTTTGTTTAGTTTTTTATATTTTCTAAATTTGATTTTCACACAAATTTTTTAAAAATTACTTATTTTAAGAGTGAAACACCACAAATGACGTGAAATTTTATTAATTTTAAAGCAAAATGACATTTACATAACATGGAACTGGCCTTACATGAGTCAATGGTGAAACATTTCATAAAATTAAATTTAAAAGAAAATCTATAATCTATGTTGAATTGCATAATCAGATCAAATGCAAAATAGGAAGATAATCAGATTTAAGTATCAACCTCATTAGAGTTTTTATCGTCGAAACTTTTCTGGTCTTGTATTCACAATGCTGCAAGACCCTACTTACAGTTGCATATACAAACCTTAACTGCATCTGGTGATAACCTTGCTTGTTTTTCTAAAATTACACATTTTTTGGCACTAAAAGCCAACTCAGATGCAACAGTTGAGACGAGAACAGCTAGAACTTATTGGGCAATGATGAAGAGTATTGGAAATTTTTTGCTCCTTGCTTTCCACCATTCTAGAATGTCGATCTCACTATTCACCCAAACTAAGTTAAGATATGCACCTACTTCAGTAAGACCAGAGGTTGTAGCCTGAGGCCATTTGAGGAGTTATTCGGCTGGATTGAATACTAATGAGCCCAACGATGATGAACACCTAACGGTAGAGAAAGTAGTGTTCCCTACCTTATCTTTATGCCAGCCGGCATATATCTTAAATAATTCCCACAAGTGATCATCAATAGTAGCAGTTATAGCATTAACAGAAATACGCGACATTTCTAAAAAACTATAATAACCCCTCAAATAGCTGCTATGTACCCGTGATTCTGATAGTCGGACCTAGTGTAGATGCAAGTAAATACATTTTGGGTATATCACTTAAATATAAAATCTGTTTGTCTTTCATAGCCTTTATCGTGTCTTTTAAGAACTCGTTATCTTTGTATTGGTTTAAAACTCATACAATGTTGACCAAATGCATTAAAACCTTGTGAGATGTAGGATAATATACATCGGAGCAAAAAACAATGGCATCATAAAAATAACGTAACACAGCTGCTACTTTTAACAGTTTATCCCACATTTCTTGTTTCAAAATTATTTTCTTTTCTTTCACATTTATAAAACATGTGATGTACACAGCAAATGGCATTGCATCCATCAACACCTCATAAGTCGAGTTCCATCAGATGGGGCAATCAAGTTTAAACCGTTTCCAGCTAAATTCAAGGCTATTTTTTAGACAATATACCTTAAACTCTTTGAAAAATTTATGTCCTTCCCTTCAAATAATGGATTGCCTACCGAATTGGAGTAATTTCAATTCTCAAAACTTGAAGACCTGTTTGGACAGCTAAGTTTAAAATATAACATACACATCTAATGTAAAAAAAATGCGGCATCCCAGACAGGTTCTAATGATTCCTTCAATGTCTCAACCGCAACATTGTTGTTGGATGTAATGTCAAATTTTATGCTAAAAACCTTATCATGACCAAAAAACCTCTCTAAAAGTTTCTGAAATAACTTGGAATATGTTCCAACCAATATGATCGATCTCCATCCACTTAAATGCAATAATACGCTTTTGAACAACCCAACTATCATCAATCCAATGTACAGTGATACAATAATAATCGTGTCTTAGTAGTGAAGTTCACATATCACTAGTAAATGAGACAGAATAATCAAAAGCAAAGAAGTATGCTTGTAGGTTTGATGTACTGGCTTCATAAATTTTAAATGCTTCAATCCTAGGAGTACTCCTAGATGTTCTTCTAAAAGCAAGGTTTAATTGTGATTTAATCCAATTTTCCATGTACCTATCTTAAGCTTGTCTAAATAGTTTTTCAGCCAACATTATCCATTCTATCATGCACTCTCTACAATTTTGTTGATTAAATCTAAAAATACCTGATCCACCAGCAGTACTCCCAAGCTGTGTTCGACTACAGGTACTAGCAGCTGCTTCTATATAGATATTCAGATACTTATGTTCCATGTGTCGTTCAAGTGTTCCCATGCTAGAGTTCTTCTTGTGCGTGAGCTTTGTCTTGCAATATTTGCAATTTGTGAACCTCACATTGTTTCCATGACCATCTTTCTCAAAAACTTCGTCAAAGTGCTTCCAAACCTATGCAGTGAGCCTCAACGTCTTACCGTGTGTTTGAACTTCAGGTTGATGGCTTGTCAACGTAGGTTGGGAACCATCTTCTCCACTAACATTCTTTGCTGGTGTTGCCTCTACCTCTTCAACATCATCATCAGAAAATTGATCATCAAGCCCCAAGTCATATTGAGCCATATCGAATTGCTCGTCATCTTTGGTTTGTTGGATTTGAGCCCCACGGGTCCCCGGTCGGGAAACGGAACGAAAAAAAGACACCAAACTGGTGTGGGATGAAGAGCTAGAGGCCTTTCTTTTTCCTTTTGATGTCATTTGTGTGAGAATAAATTGAGAAGATAAAGAGCTTTGGAAGTAATTAAGGAATGACTAAGAAAAAATAAAGAAAATAAGGTTGAGATTGTTAAGATTGGTATGACGAAATGGTGGAAATGGCCTCCCTATTTATAGAGGAATGCCTTTTTTGTGGACTAAAAAGCCCTTAAAATATAGTTGTTAGGGGGCAAAAAAGTAATTTTAGGGGTGAAAAAAATACTACAGGTTGTTACAGGGACTTGCAATGTAATTATCTTTTTTTCTTTTTAATTTGGAGCCGTTGGAGGGTTGACTGACCGTTGGGAGTGGTTCCGTGCCGGGCCCACTTCTGAACTAGGCCGTGCTGAGCCCACTTCAAGGATCCTTATCCCTAAGGCCCATAATTGCCCCTCCCTTAGCCGTTCTTTACCCAGGCCGGGTTTGACTCGGGCCGGTCCCAAGCTGTGTGCACCTCTACTTGTGGTATTTTGCTCCTAAACGTTGGATCAGTTGGTTTAGGCTGAACCGTTCATTACTTGTTTGTTCCCTAACCGTTGGACTAGTGGAGCAAATGTGGACTGTTTGATCAACTGTTGTGCAACCACTTAATAATTGCTATTAGAAAAAAAATGTGAAAAATGTTCAGAAAAAAAAATTGAATTTAGGAAAATAAGACTGTTTGAAATTGAGAAGAGGGGGCGAGTGTTTGAAGTTGGTTTGAAGAAAGGAGGGCATTGACATTGAAGATTTGAGGACGCAATGAAGGAGCACGAAGTTGAGGTTGAAGGAAAAAGTGGGCAAAGCCTAATTAAAGGGGTTCTGGTAGTATGAATGTGCAATAACTAAATCTTGTTCAGATATGGGAGAGAAGAAGGCAAAGTCAACATAGCACGGTGAAAGATTAGTGACATTTAATTGGAAGTGTCAATTTGAAATTTGAAGTTTATGTGATTGAACCTAGTAATTCAAAAAAAAGGTAGCCCATACATAGAAAAGCATTATCCATGTTAGGAAAAATGATTGGTTTCATTAAAAGTTTTAAGCGAATGAGAAAAGGGTTGGTGAAAGTACCAATGGAGGGCTTCTATGGTAACAATTGGTACTGATTTAAGGCCTAAATGTTACCATTTTTGTACTAGTTAGGCCCTAAATGGTATCGATTAGTATAAATTAGCCATTAGTTGGTACCAATTGGTACTATTAAGGGCCCAAATGGTACTAGTTGGTACCCTTGAAGCCCTTAACAGTATCAATTGATATAAGATGAGGGCCATTTAGTCCCTCCCGCAGTACCATTGATACCAATTAAGCCTTCATCAAGAACCATTTAATACTATTCGACCCCCTGAAATGATACCAATGGAAAATTGGTGTTTTCCATTGGCTTCATGTTGCAAAATTTGTGTTTTAAAAAAAGCAAAGAACAATGAGAATGCCTTTCTATAAAAGTGAGGATGAACACAGAAAGTCATCCCCCTTTCTACCCAAGCAGAGCCACTATTTTACTATTTCATCACTTTTCTGGTTTCAATTGTCGCAGTTTACCAATTGCATACCTAATTGTTATAGTTGATGAACCATTTGTCTTTATAGGATCAAATTTCGGTCCTCTGATGGCATGAAAGTATTATGAAAACATTGGATTGGTACAAGGAGTTTCCAGAAATGGTATAGGACATGTTCAAATGAATAATTGGGTTAGACACTACTTTCAAGAAATTGAAGAAAATTTAATGTGATTGCATGATCATATGTGCGCTAACTTATTATTGGTGGGATATGACCACATGTTCCACTTTCCAAACATAGGCCAGAAGACAATGACCCTATTGATTTTATTGTTGTAACTAGGCTTCCATGTAGCAGAAAGAGACTATCAATTGACATTGAGCTGTAGAACAATACTGCGAGACTAGGGTAACTGGTGGTTGACCATTGGCAACTTTTCTTCAAGCTGAAGAAGGTAAAAGACTCAACTACAGTTGATGTGTATAAGAATTACAATACATAGACACAGTGCAAGAAGGAATAGCTAATTTTGGTTTTCGTTGTTTTGATGATTGGTACCATATTCCTATGTGACACAAGCACAAAAACTGTGGACATGTTCTTGCTAGGTTGGTGGCGTTGTATTTATACATATGCAGCTTGAGCACTTCAAGAAATATATCCTATTCTTGAGATAAGGGGTTACATGACATTTCCACATGCATGTCACTAGTCAGAAGGACATCTAGGTGATGTATGTTGTGGCATACTATCAAACAAACAAATATTTGATGTTGGTGGGTTTGATTGCATCATATGGTGGCTATGAGGTGCTAACAACAAAATACTTGGTTAGGTTAGGTGGAGTACCCGAATGACAAAAACCAAATTGTTGCTAGAGAACCTAATTGACATGGGATACTTACATTAGATATTCTCATAATAAAACAATTATTTTATCACAATATAATAAAGGACTAAATGGTAAAGTCTTCCACTAATCTTATCTTTGTATGTCATTAGACATCATCAGCATTTCAAACTGTCATCGTCAACCTTATACTTCACAATTCTCTTCTTCCCACTACCACAATAACAACCTACACGATACATTTTCTCCTTACCATTTTCAACGTATATCATTGGTACATAATTTGAATTTTTATTTATTTCATCTCAAACTTGGAAGAATATGAAAGGAGTGTAAATCTCTCCAACATGGTTTTCTAGTGGTTTCAAATGACTTTCAAACTGAAGTCTAATGTGTTTGCCCTTGAAGTTATTTTCCACCTTTCTCTCGTAATCTACCTAAGGCAATGTCAAGTTACCTTACAAACTGATATAACTTCAACTTGCTACCTAAAAAATGCTTCCAAATAAATACGTTCCTTCTGATCGAAATAGCCACATCTGCTTAGCTCCTTGCCTCCCTCTACCTATTTTCTTTTGGAACTTGAGCTGGACTTACTCCCGTTTTTTAACACACTCATCAACACTGAAAACAATATCCTCAATCTTTTACCTCTTAATTTCACTTTTCATACTCTAAAACCCATTATCCTCACATATTTATAATAGAATTCGTCTGCCTCCTCAACACTCTCAAGCTAGATTTCTCAAAATATTTAACTCCCACTCATTAAATGGTTTCTTCAACTTTAGCATCAACCAATCCTAATCATCATTAATATAGTCCATTTCCTAATCCTCATTGTATTTCATATGCTCTACCTCTCTTATTTGCTCTAACTCAAGAAGGCACTCCAAATGCTCTTCCTACCTCACCACTGCACACTTTTATATGTAGCGAGTTAGTATAAAAACATCCCATGCACTTCCAACAACATCATCATCCTGTTCTAATAATGCATCCGGCTCTAATGTAGTATTCATAGCCTCCCATAGTGTTAACAACAATGTGGTTCCGTATTACTGAACTATGTTTCCCGAATAACTTTAAATGTTAGAAAGCAAAATATTATATACTAAGCATAAAGCAGCCAACTTCACTTGAATACTATGTTCCCCTAACTCCTTTTAATGCCTTTCCAAAATAGCATTAACACATCTTGCTTTTCGTAACTACTTATGTCACTTTTTTTAAAAAGCATTATATGACTAATGCTTTTCTTTGCTATGCTTTAGATCACATAGTAAATCTCCACTTTCATTTATACAACTAACACTTTTCTGGTTATGTTCAATGTTTTTCTATTGTTCTTCACTATACCACACATGCTTTTCCCTTACACATCCTACTTCAAAACCCTACCCCATGATAGGATTTTAGTACACATGAAACACATTTTAGTACGATCAAATAACATCTCGTTAATATGAAAAGCATTCCTACCACCAAAAAAAGCAACGAACATTGTGTTGAATGTATTTCATCTTCCAGCCCAAAACATTCACCACTTGTAAACCATGCAACCAAACACTCACCTCTACAAAGATTTCTTTGCCCATTCTTCTAATAGCCTTTCTTGCAATCACATTTCACAGAACAACTCCAACACCTTTTTCCTCACATTCACACAACTAAACATCTACTAGAATATGGTGAGCCAAGTGATCATAGAATGTCTCTCTCAAAAATCTCACTTGATTGAGTTTTGAGAATGGCTCTAGTATGAGTTTAAGCTTTGACTCAAGCACTAACTAGTTTTGCTTAATCTCGAGTTAAAGGTGATTGTGGGGCTAAAACCTTAATTTTCCCCTTCAACTTCCCAAATGCTTCCACTCGGGTCTGCTAGATACTTTGGTACTATAGTTTGGTCCTCTGGCATCCTTAACCAAATTTCCAACAACTTTAAATAAAGCACCTGATTTGTCAATTTTGGCTATTACTCTCTCTATCTTACCCTATCCTTCCTCAATTTCATCAATTAAGTACTTTAACATTGATTTATCTCTTCAAGTCCTCTAATTCCTTAAATTCTAGGTTAACTACCCTTTAATACTCCTACACCCTTACCTAGAATAATCTAACAACACGTGCACACACACACACACACACACACACACACATATAAAATCAAATAAAAATGTAATTGAATTAAAAAAAATATTTGACATTCACAAGAAAATAATAACATGGTACAAGCATTTGACTATATTAGTGGAAGGGTCAAACATGATGCAACACATTACCCCTCCGAGAACCATAGGAATAGTGCCTATTAAATCAAGCCTTCTTACTAAAAATGGAAAAAGGTAATTTGAAGGGTGATTTTTCAGATAGTAGCCATTGTACTTATGCACTGAATTGGTAGGAGTGACACTTTTTTGAATATTTTGATGTGAATCCCATAGGTGTAAGACCTAGAAAGGCACCCAAGATATTTTTCAAGCTCCAAGATTTCAAGAAAGAGACTAATAATCACCCTCACCCCTAACCAGCTTGTGATTAGAAACAATTAGTATATGGAAGAATAAAAAGAGATTGAATTCTCCAATGTGCCAATTGAAGTTCATAAAGAACTCATGAGAATGCTTAATAGCAATTGTAATTGTAAAATATGGTTCTAAAATAATATAAACTGTGGCCCTATGTAATGTTCCTAGGGCAAACAACAAGCAAAAACAAACTAGAAAGAAACAGGAGTCCTTAAGCTACCAAGAGTCTTAATTGGACCCCAAGACACATAGATGGGCTCCTTGGTGTGTCTAATGTGTGTCTCAGCCTTACAATCTAGGCTCAGGTTCATTTGTCCCAAAAAATGTAGAATAATTCAAAAAACAACAACAAAACAAAGCAATGTGTCCAGCCAAGGCCACTTGGTTGTACAGGGCACACCCTAGAATCCTTAGGGTGCATGGTAGGGCTCAAGTGTGTGAACCTTGTGGTGTGTGTGTGTGCAATAGGGTGCACACTGTCTTGCACTTCAAGCATGTTGATCCAAGGTGTACCATCAGCCAATTCCAACTTGTTCTAGCTCCTTATGATGCCTTTTACTTCATGATCCTTGGAGAGCCCCTCGATGAGCCCTTAAAGTTCCATCTTAATCTCCTTAGCCCTAGCCTTAGAGGTGATCCTTAGAGGGTCCTTAGGTGTTTAGTGATCCATGTTTGTTAGATTCCTATCATCTAGATTCATCCTCAAATTTGAAACATTGTCAAACAAGGATAAGCCAGCGACATTAAAGGTAGCACTAATATTGTGCTCACTTGATAAATCAATCTTGTAAGCATTGTCACTAATTTTTTTCCAACACTTGAAAGGGACCATTTTTTCTAGGATGCAATTTTGTTCTCTTTTGGGCTAGGAATCTTTCCTTCTTCATGTGTACCCAAACCCAATTTTGTAGCTCAAAGACTATCTTTTTATGCCTATTGTTGACTGATTGTGCATATTGTTAGGTTTTCTTCTCAATTTGCACTCAAACCTTTTGACACATCCCTTACATGAAAACAACCCAACTATGGCCTATTTCTATATGAATAATGTAACGGTTCTCCAAAAATTTGGATCATAATAACTGAGGTAACATTAGTTATTTTAGTAATTTAATATACTTAGAATATTTAATGCAAGCAAATTCTCGGTTTAATAAAATATAATAGCTTAAAAATAACAAAATTGGTTATTTAAGAAAACCGGACCAAGAAGGGCATTTTAATCATTTCATATAGTGACCCATTTTTATTTCACGGTTGGGTAGAGAATGGAAAAATATTGAATTTAAGATATCACGATTTTTCGTGATTCCCACTCTACCCTTGTGAAATTGTGAATTGACTAAATTGTCTGTAAATGGTTTAGATGTAACCCTCAGAAGTATAGACCTAAATTGCACGTCCATCAAAGATGAGGACTAGCCATGTAATTAAGTGAAGGAGGATTCAGACGCGCAATAATTCCTATTTTGGTCCTAAGTTTTCTGTTCGGTCCTGGATGAGTCTCCAAGGTACTATTGTGTACAAAGAAGGGACCAGGTGCGTGGCATGTGCCATTTAAGCCAACATAAGTTGACTTCCCATTATTTGCCCGGCCATCTTCTTCCTCCAGCTCCAGACCACCCCAGATCACTCTCTCCCCTTTAAAACTCCATAGCTAAACCAAATCCAAGCTCCAATCCATCAAAATCAAGCACAATTAAGTAAGTTTTTGAAGAAAAATCAAGTATGAAAGCATCCTAAGCTTGATTTTCAAGTTACTTATTCAAGTAAGTTTTGTTTTGTTCTTCCCTTGTTTTTTAGCTTCATAGGGTTATGTAGCTGCTGGAATCACTGAATTGAAGCTAGTTCTTCTTGGTTTATTAAGGGAAAAACAACAAGAAAAGCTTAGCAATCAAGCTTAAGTAAGAAAGAACCCAAACCTGGTTTGATTCAAGGATAAAAGCTAATTCAGTTGTTTCTTGTCCTTGATTAATTCCAGGTTTTATAGGTTTATTAATTTGGAAATTATTGTGTTTAAATCAAATTTTGTTGAGCAAGAAATAAGAAATTAAAGAAGACCAAGGAACATTTTATAGGTGTTGAGTAAAGGGCCGGTTAATTGGAGTCCATTGAGAGAGTTATTCCTAACCACTTAATCCATAAGGATGGTTGTAATATTGTCCTAATTATGGTTTATTTATGTAGCTAAATGATCAATTAAAAGAGAAATAGTTAAGCTACTATAAAGGTACAAAGAAGAATACAAAATCGAGACCATAAGGACATTGAAGTTGGTGTTTGCTTGCATTAATTATTCAAGGTAAGGGATTTTGAGTTCAAGTTAAAATTGATGCATTATGTATTTTTACAATGCATTAATTAAGGAAGTAAGAGGTGGACAAGAAGTGGCTTAAGGACTAAGTAATTAAATAGCCCTTACGTAAGTATACAGGGTACTAAGTATTCAAGATGGGCCTTGATGCTCAAGAGTACTCTAGCCAAGCTACCAAGCTTAGTAAGAATGAGCCACCAAGTA
Organism: Aquilaria sinensis; assembly: GCA_005392925.1. Classification (NCBI taxonomy): domain Eukaryota; kingdom Viridiplantae; phylum Streptophyta; class Magnoliopsida; order Malvales; family Thymelaeaceae; genus Aquilaria; species Aquilaria sinensis. The sequence goes on along the minus strand of SMDT01002799.1, from coordinate 253,188 downwards.
CTCTTGTACAGTGTGAGCAAGGGTAAGTAAGGGCAAGCCAAGCTTGCTAAGGTAAGAGTTAAGCTCTTGTAAGAAGGACTAGGTTGAGGATGGGTTCCTTGCTATAGAACCCGTACCAGTGGCCATTAGTCAAGACCTCATAATGTTTTGAGCTCACGTTAAGATGTGTATACATGTTATATATGCTGGGTCCTAAAGTTTATTTTGCAGGTATTTAATTTCTTACTGAGAATTTATAATTCTCATTCCCTTAAGTATCACATTGTGCAGATACTAATAGTATGAAGCCTAACACCCACTGAAGGGTTGTTAAGCAAGGTTTTGGTGCAGGTATTTAAAATACCATGAATATTTAATGATTCTAAGTTATTGGTTAGTAATATTATTGTACTAACTAAGTTATTTAAAATAGCCTTGACAGATACAGGCAAAGTGTACAAAGAGAAGTTGGACCTCTCATTTCTGGAGCTTCTGTGCTCAGGTGAGAGTTATTTTGATAGTCTCAGACTTAGCACAAGTAGGAGTTATTTTGATAGTCTTAGACTTTATACATATTGGGTACTTAGGTACCAAGAAAATGCCTCTAGTTTGACTTGTGTGTATGGACTTACTTAGTGTATATATCTCTGTATATACACTATGGTTGCTTATGGATTTACATAAGTTAAGTTTTATGTGTACATAAGTTAATGCTTGCAGTTTAAATAAACATGTTTATATGATTTCGGTCTGTGTTTCAAGTGTTTTATGAATACTATGGAAACTATTTTGAAAAGATTGATTTATTACTTTTAGTAGTTCTCTCCAAATGCCGAAGTTAAGCATGCATGGATTCATGTCATAAGATAATCAAGTAGTATAAAGTTTTAAACAATGCAAGTATTAGCTTAGCCATTTGCAACTAAGAGCAGGAATACTAAATCCTGATTAACCTAAGATCTTGGGAATACCCTATATTAGGGTAAGTAAGAGGTTCACTCACAAATAACTTGTGTTATAAGTTTTGTCAATGAGGTTAGTGTTGGGTTTCGGGAGCCAAACAGCGCAGCGGAATTTAACCGAAACCCTCCAGGATCCAAGTGAAACGGGGTAAACCGGGTGTTCAAAAATTTTCATACCTAATTTTCGATTGAGATCTCTCACTCAACTGTAGAGTCGAATCACAAAACCTGAACAGTTGACGTGTTTAGGCTCTCTATGGTATCCACACGAGCCTCTCGGGATCACCACGTTTCCACCACGTCCCGGTAGATGCGTTTCTCTTGCGCTCACAGTGCTAGCTTGCGTCCTCCAAGGAATTGCAAGAGAAGAGTGCGGCTGTCCTTTTTGGAGGCTAGGGCAAGGAGACCTACGAATTTCTCACTTAAAAGTTGTATTTATAGTGAGACTCAACTTCCAGGCCTAATAGGTTTCAAAGCCCTAATCCAATTAGGATTTAATTTCGGGCTTAATAATGGCTCAACTTTTGGGCCCATTATTAATACGAAATTAAAGTGAAACCATAACCCAAATAATTAGCTCATGCACTCTAATGATCCAAAATGCTCTATGTGTGCGACCCAATAGGCTCTTATCACGTTGGCAATGATCATAAATCACATTTATGATCATAAGCAATGAGCGGTGTCTAGCAACACATCATTGCTACCCAAGTGACAAGATTGTCGATGATTCGACTATACCTTTATGATCATCACCGATATATGCCATTGTCCCTTTGTCCAAGATATCAAGACTAAGCACGAGACATGGAATGTGTCACTCTCGTATAGCCCAATCTTTGGTTTCTTGATTACCGAGTAGACTAACTTAAACTGATGACATTAATATCGCATATCAACTCATCCGAGCATGGCCATGCATTTTCTAAGTCTCACTCTATCAAGGGGCCCGAAGATATCGCTCCCGTTACATAGGAGGGACAAATCCCATCTTGATCATACAAATCCCTCCGCATGATATGTGACATACCCAATGACCTCCTTCAAGTTCACTCAGTTACGAGCAACAAAGGAAAGTATCAAAGTATGTGACTCACATGTAGGGAACCTTGATGATCTTAGGTCGAAGGACTACATATACCCTGATCACTATGGGAATCACTTATGACACTCATATAACGATCCATGTAGTGTTCTCATGGTGGGTCGGTCCAGTACACAAGTTCTCCAACTTGTACCCATATGTAGACTACATATCTCATATTAGTCTCCACATATGCTAGTCGTTATGTATTATTGCAACCCGCTCCACAATAATACTAGACCAGGGACTTTTAAGAATATCATTATTCTAGGGTTACAATTATGTTTGTTAAGTTACGCAGGAACAAAACAACAAACATAATTGCTGGATTAATGCCTTAATAAAATATCATGACTCAATGTGCAAAAATACAATCATCTCATGACTGGCTTTTGGGCACAAGACTAACAGTTAGGACAACAAAGATCTTGAGTAATTTAGTTGAAAAGAAATGTAAATATCATATATCGGGTAATAAATTTTAGGTCCTAAGTTGAATACATTGTGTAATTTAATAGGCTATTTTGGGCTACAATTAAGCAATGGGGACTTAATTTGAAAATTTTAAAAGTTTCTTGCATATGATTGCAAGGTTCAAGTAGAACTATTGTAAGGTCTGTGATAGAAGTGTAACATGCAAAAAAGATCAAGTATCGATCTTAGGGTTTAACCTAATTGTGGAACATCTTGTGGCCAACTTCTTTTATTCTTAACTTGGTTTTGATTCTCCGGGAGGCTTTGTTCCTAACCGAAACAAGGACTATGTGTGATCAAGATCAATTACAAATTGGAACAAAGAGGCATCTTGGGTTTCTACAAATGCATAAGGGAATCTTTGATGAGTTAGCTATCTTGAGAATGGAGCAAACAATTCAGACCCAAGGGTGACTAGTGCCCATGTGTGTGGCCAGCACTTGGATGCTCCTCTAGAGTGTCCTTTGGGTCTGAGCTCATTGTGGTTAAGTGTTTTTGTTGTTGGGGTTGTTTGCTGGGCCAATGTGGCTATTCTAGAAGCATAGAGTGGTCAGTGTGCATGTGTTTTAAGTTTTTGTTTGGTTGTTTGTGCTTGATGACCCCCTATTTATTTGTTATCTTATTTATGTTTATGTGTCTAGTGTTGTTTTATGTGTTTTTCTTTTTTTCAGGATTGTAGGGTATTGAGGTATTTACCCTTACTGAGTATAAGTGAAACTCATGCCCCATATGTTTTCTCTATAGAGAAAAACATTATTGAGTAGTCTAACTTGTTGTGGGGTTTGTTGAGGTTTTGCTTATGCAAGCATTTTTCTAGTGAGAGTTCTTTGCTTATTTTCTTACTGTGGTTTATTGTTTAGCCTTCATGGCAACTAACAAGTAGTTTCACTTTATGTTGCTGCTATTCTATGAGAAGAGAGTACAGATATAGGGTCTAAGAAGCTACATTTGGGTGGTGTTAGTCACTAAATCTATGTACATAGTAGTATGTGAGATGCCTTAAGAAATAAGGCAGCTTTGCGGCTGACTTTGTTTGTATTTGGTTGAATGAACTAGCTAGTGAAAATTTGACTAGTAAGGGCATGGACACTATTCTAATTATGTGCTTACAAAGCATCTGAAATTTCTTTTATTTTTTGTAGTTTAACCCTACAAGTGGTGCTTGAAATATGTTAAGTATGTTACTAGCACAATTAAGTTATTAATAATGTTGATTGTATGTTTGACCTTTAGATTTATATGGCAGATTTCCTTTATAGTGTTTTTATAGTGTGCCTACTTGTGAAATGAACTTATTGTCCAAGTTTCATGCTAAACAAACAACTAGGCTAAAAGTTATGGAATAATTCTTAAATACTACAAATCTTGCAAAGGATCCTGGAAAATAAGTCATCTGCCTTGCTTGCTATGTTCACTACTTAGGCTACTTAATGGACATAGTTGGGTGCATAAAGGTGTTAATATGATACTACACCTTGAAAAATGCATGGGCCATAGGTAGATTAAGCTGTGACAGTTTGGTATCAAAGCAAGTTTTGGGAATTAGAATTTGTGGAGCAGCTCTCCACAGTAGCTTTTAGTTAGAGCAATAAGAAAATATGTAACTTGTGTAAGAATTAATGGCAAGGAGAAGACATCAGGAAGAAGAGTAGGAACATTATCCCAGGGGAGAGTTTCCAAGGGATAGGAGGGCCTTCCTTTGGTCAAATTGAGCTCAAATATTATCAAGACGTTCTTTTCACCTATAGAAACCCAATTCCATCTTTCTTGGTCAAATTTTGACCTTCAAATTTTCAACTTACCATTTTACTCCTAGTTGCCCTTATGGTTAAACAACTTGAATTTCTACTCTTATAAACTCTAAGGACTATCACGACTTGTGTGTTGGCTTAATCTAACTTACTAGTAAAATTAAATAAACAAATCAAGCAATTAAATGAAATTAGTTACCTGATAATTGGAAGGTTCTCACATAATCCATGCTTGTTGGATTCCAATCACATACTTTAGTATCCTTCTGAAGTGTGAGCTAAATGTATCTCTCCTTAAAGACTTTGTGGGCTAAGAACTAATACCTAAATGAGACCTACAACAACCCTTGTAAGGGCTTTTCATTCTTCTTCTGTTGATAAGCATTTTTATAGAGGTGAGTACACCCCCTGATACAATTCCTCTCTAACCAGGATGAATTGAGCAGACCTCACCTTGATGAGCCAATTAGTGCACTCGCCCATCTCCAAGCATGTTTAGATAGGCTACATTTATTTCATTCTCTAAACTAACTCTGTACTCAAGGAAGCTAATGGTAAGGGCATCCAAAGTTTTCACTAGTGCTTCAACCATGTTCTTGGGCAAGGCATCCACATGTGTATTCTTGGCTCAAGGTACTTTTTGATCCTGTATAGCACTAAAAGTTGACATTAGTCCCTTAGCTAAAGTCAAATACTTACAAAGTATAGGGCCTTTGGTGTCATAAAGTCCATTGATCCGTTGTACTACAATTACAGAGTTACTATACAAAACCAAGTCCTCAAACCTTGCTTATTGTACCATCTAGAGTCCAATAGTTGATGCTTCATATTGTAATTGATGGCCGAAGGGCCATAGCATGACGACTTTTCAGAAAAAACCCTGGACTACCATCCTAGGAAAATAAGCCACTCACTTTCAGAAATAAGGAAGGTAATCCGAACTCACACCACCTTTGGAATACACTTAAGGAACCTTAGAAAGAAGGCTAAACAAGGGACCACTAATAGAAACTGCCACAATGCCTCCTAATCTAGTGCTAGAGCCCAATCGTCCATAGCCCTAAAAGGGCTAGCTGGAGATATCCTTTGTAGGGTATAGAATGGAAACCATTGGATCAGACCATCCATACGTCCTAATCTCATTCTGCAAAGTTTAACAGCCTTCTACTTCACCGCCTTATAAATACCCAAGGTAGGCTCCCCAAAAGAAGATAAGAGACTCACCCACTCTTTACTCTCATTTTCTTTTTTCAACCTTTTTTCTTGCTCTTTGCTAACTTGGGTGTTAGAGATTCCCTCTCTAGTAAAACTCCAGGGAACCCCTTAACCCCTATTCCTCTTGCTTCGTAGATACTTAGCTGAAGCAATCATTCCTCCGGAATAGAAGATGTACTACATAGAAGATGTTCTGGAGCATCATCTGGCACCGTCTATGGGAACCCCCTATCCGCGGTGGTGCTTTAAGCTACCATAAATTTGCCTCTGAAGTCCTTGTTGCCTGAGGATAAATGACTTATGAGTCATAAGTGGCCAAAATGACTCAATAATTAGACCAACGCCTCTCTCAGGCTAGATCATGTAGAAGAATACCTTTTCCTAAAAAACTCTCAAACTTAAGGTAAAGGTCATCCCGTCAAGAAGAGTACATAGATCAAAATCGTAAATCATCTCATCGAAATAGCGCTAGTAGGAGTCCTTAAAAAGAGTCTTTAACTAGCAGTCTGCCCCCCATGAGTCACCGGACTAGGCAGTCGCATTTGAAAGAACAGTGGCGTTCGCACCAAAGAAGCTCTTTGCTTTAGAAAAAACTTTTTCTCCATGCAAGAGAAGCTGCTCACCCATAAGCACGCACTATTTGCCTAGGCCAAAGGACCCTCCACGGCAAGAAGATGGTGCTGCTATGGCATTGATGGAAAAACTCTTGGACAAGCTTGATAATGTAGTGAGACAAGTCTCCCGAAAACCTGTTTGGTTAAGACTCTCTAAAAGCTTCACTGAGGATGAGTCCCCATTAATGGCCAATGATTTTTGGGTACCTCAACTAAAAAGCTATGATAGGTGGAATGACCCCCAAGCCCACCTAAACAAGTATAGGAGAATGGTATTGCACAAGGTTGACGACACTACTCTTTGCAAATGCTTCGAAGTAACCTTCTCAAGGCCAACCATGGCCTGGTACAACTCCTTCGCACCAGGAACAATAACTAGGTTCTAGGAACTATCCACTACGTTCATGCAACAATTCATTGGGAATAGGCCAACGGTGAAAATACCTGTCTAAATGTTTGATGTAGCCTAGAAAAGCATAGAGGGCATTTGAGATTATGCTGAGTGGTTCAATCGGGAAGCCTTTAGTGTCCTAGACTTTCATCCTAAGATCTAAATTCTAGCAATGACTAAAGGACTTAAAAGGGATTCCTAGCTGTTCTAGGAGTTCTCAAAGGACTCTCTGAAAATGCTAGGAGAATTCTACCAAAGGGTCGAATAGCACGTGACTGCCGAAGAGCTAAGAATGGGGGGACCAAAGTTTGACCATCAACCATCCGAGGTCCATCGAGCATAATCTCAATACCAAGAGGAGCGAGGGAGCCAACCTCGGAAGAACCAAGGAAAAAGGTAGATGACATTTACCCCCCTAAACACAAAAAGAACCAATATCTTGATGGCTTTGGAAAAACAAGGCACGACTATACAGCGTCCGAAGCCCATAACCTCGGATAACAAGAAAAACATGAAAAAGTATTGCCAATTTCACAATGATCATGGACACAACATTGAGGACTACTTCCAGCTAAGGAAGTATATCAAGCCTTTGATTAAACAGGGGCAAATTCAACGTTGCTTACGAATGCCCTCCCCAAAGTCCCGAGAAAAAAAGGAAGAAGATAAGAGGTATGAAGACGATGATTACGATTCTGATAGATGCCAGAGTAACTGTAGCCCCAGGAAGCATTCACCTCATCTGGCAAGAATCATCCAAACAATCACTACAAGCATACCCTTGGTTAAGAGGGAAAAGAAAAAAAGAGAAATAGCCTTGATGAAGTTCGATAGTCCAGCGAACAAGTTGCCTCGAAGGGATGCTCCATAGTAAAATTTCCTCTTGATGACCCTCTCTTAATCACAGCAAGGATCAGGAATTAGGATGTGAAAAGGGTGCTCTATGATGATGGCTTAAATGTCGACGTATTGTTCACCTACTTACTTCCAAGCTTAAGGATTCCCGAAGAAAGGCTTAAGCCTATGACTTCGCCTACATTCAGGGTAGGGCCCAGATAACTTCCTATGCTTAGCTAGATTAACATGCCACTCATGTTGAAATGAACTTTGGTAACAATTGGTGAAGAGCTCTTTGCCTCCACGATGATGAGATTCATTGTCATCAATGTCTTCTCACCTTACAATGGAATCCTCCGAAAGGCACATATAAGGCAATCTACATGTGAGTACAAACATGAAGTATTTGACAATAGCCTTTTAAGACCAAGGACAATGATGCTGAAATATTCATTGATCAGGTCAAAGTAAGGAAAGTGTTCGTCAAAGCAAGACAAGCCCTTGCTAGAGTTCACGCTCAAAACATAAGAAGAGTCACTGCTGATAATGAGGAACCGTCGAAGGATGGGCAGGATGATCATGAGAAGATAAAGATTGAGAACTTAGAACTTGTTCCTGCCAAAATACTCAAATAGGGAAATACATGGCCAAGGAAGAAAAAGTTAAACTTGTATCTTTCTTCCTATCAAACAAAGATTTGTTTACTTATTTGCTGAAGGACATGCCTAGGATATCTCTAGATATAATCCAGCATAGTCTCAAAATAAATCCAATTGCTAAGCCTATTCAGCAAAAGAAATGTAACATAGCTCCAAATAAGAGAGATTTCATTAAAAAAGAAGTACAGCGACTCTTGGAAGCCAGGGTGATTTTGGAAGTTAAGTATCCTAATTGGCTTAAGCAACATTATAATAGAAACAAAAGAAGGAAGCGAGAAGCTTTATTGTGTATTGATTTCACAAAGGTAAATGAAGCATGTCCCAAGGACTCATACCCCTTACTTTTAATAGATCCGCCTATAAACTCCATGGCCGAATACGGGCTATTAAGTTTCCTTGATGCTTTTAATGAATACCACCAAATTCAAATGAATCCTACAACTGAGGAAAAAATAGCATTCATAACTAATGAAGGAACATTTTACTTAATCAGGATGCGTTTTGGACTTAAAAATGCAGGAGCCATATACTAGTGGCTGATGGATAGGGTCATTGGGAATCAAATTGGCAGAAATATGGAAGTATACATTGACAATATGATCATCAAAACCAGACACCTGAAAGACCCATCAGTGACCTATGGGAAACTTTCCAACAACTTTAAAAATTTGGATTATGTCTAAACCTCAAAAAATGTTTATTTGAGGTGACTGCTGAAATTTTTTTCAGTTTTATAGTATTGGAATGAGGCTTAGACACTAATCCCAAGAATGTAAAAAGTTTGCTTGGGTCAAAGACGCCCACAACGATTAAAGATGTGCAACAGTTGATGGGAAGAATAACCATTCTCAGCAAATTTATACCCTGATATGGGGACCGATGTCGGCCATTCATCAAAGTGCTAACTAAGGCTGCAAAAAGCAACATTAGACAAAACAATGACCAGTCCCTTTAGAACGAAGAATGTCGAAAGGCCTAGAAGGGCTAAAGAATTACTTAGCAAAGTTTCCTACATTACCACAGCCGAAGGATGGAGACCCCCTTATATTATACCTCACTATAAGTAAAAAGGTTGTACGCTCTGTCCTCATCTAAGAAAAAGGAGGCGGAAAACAATGGCCTGTCTACTATGTTAGCAAGTATTTGCATGGAGCTGAAGTAAGGTACCTAATCTTACAAAAGGCTATATATGCCTTGGTCACAGCCAGTAAGAGACTTCAGCCTTACTTTTAAGGACATACTATCATAGTGAGAAGCAACTTGCCTCTAAGGGATGTCCTAAGAAAGGTTGAACATTTAGGATGGTTGTCTAAATAGTGCATAGAGCCTAGTGAATACAACATCTCGTATGAGCCAAGAAAGGCAATAAAAGCCCAGGTGCTAGCAGATTTTATAGCCGAACTCCTAAAAAGCATCGAAAAAGAAAAGGTTCTTGAAGATAAGGTACCAAGATGGTCACTATTCATCAATGGCACTTCAAGATTAGAACATTAAGGTGCAAGAATAGTGCTGAAAGGACCTGAGGGAATGAAGGCCTCCAGGGCAATCAAATTTAGCTTCCAGGCCTTAAATAATGTTCCCGAATATGAGGCACTTATAGCAGGCCTATAGTTAGCACAGACGGTTGGGGTGAGAACCCTGTACGCCTATGGTGACTCCTAACTTTTGGTCCGACAGATATAAGGCGAATATGAGGTCAAGGAATTGAATTTGGTAAAATATCATGACCTCATTGAGGAAATTATCCAAAAGTTTGATAAAGTTCAAATTGAAAAGGTACCTTGGCAAGAGAACTACTAAGCTGATGCATTGGCAAAGCCCTCACAACACACCGAACTGCTTGCCACCCTGAGTATTGCTACTTTATCTGTGTTTACCATAAATTGTGGTTAGAGGGCTTCCCAAAAAAATTATTTAACAAGTGGCCTCTTACCTTGCAACACTCGGGAGGCAACAAAGGTAAGGCAAGGATCAGGGAACCGAGGAACAGCTATACATGCAAGGACATTCTAATCTATTGCAGAAGTGCATCAGGGAGCAAGATACAAAATCGGTACTTAAGGAAGTGCATGAAAGGATGTGTGGATCACACATCAACACGGATGCCCTTGCAAGAGTCCCACTTCGACAATGATACTTTTGCTTGCCTTTAGGAAAGATGCTCGATGACTTGTCAAACATTGTGACAAGTGCCAACGGCATGTTCTCATGCAAAGGGTATCTTCCAAAATGGTAACATCGGCCAACTACCCCTACCCATTTGCAATATAAGGTATTGATATCATAGGACCTCTGCCAACCGTTCCTAGAAGCGCAAAGTATTTTGTTGTTGTAGTCGATTATTTTACTAAGTGGATAAAGGCCAAAGCTTTATCCACGACATTAGCAAAAGAAATGAAAAAGTTTGTTTGGAAACACATCATTTTTCAATTCGGCTATCCGAGGGTATTAGTGGTAAATACTAGCACCTAATTTATTAACAAAGGGTTCCAAGAATTTGCTTGCACTTTGCACCAGTAGCACACCCATAAATCAATGGACAGGTGGAGGTGTCAACTAAAACCTTCAAAAATGGGTTGAAAAATAGTCTTGGGGAGGCAAAGGAAAAGTGGCCTAGTGAGCTTTCGACTGTGCTATGAAGTTATCAAACTACTCCTAAAAGAGAAACTAAAGAAATACCTTTCTCCATTGCATTTAGAAATGAGGCCTTAATCCCCATCAAAGTCATAAATCCCACCATACATGTGTAGATCTTTGATGACATGAAAAATGACCTCGGCCTAAAGGTGAAGCTTGACATGATCGAGGAGCATAAAGAAACTACTGAGCTTAGAAGAATGGCTTTACAACAATGAGTTGCTAATATGGCCAATTTAAAGGTGAAGCCTTAAAGGATAAAACATGGGGACCTCGTTGGTGGCCAGGGGCCTCATCGTTCAGAGTCATGATGACTGGAGGAGAGACTTCTGGGAGGAAGAATGCCTGGTGGATTGGATCGCCCAAAGGAGAGTGCCTGAAAGCTCAGAAGCAAAGGGTTAGGAGGCCCCCGGGATGTTTTTCCGGGGGGGGGGGGGGGGGGGGTCAGGGGGAGCCTCCGACGCCCAAGTCAGTGGTTGGCCAAGAAAAGGCAGAGGAAATAGCACACAAGAGCTGAAGAGTCTCGCCTGGTGATTTTCTCAGAGTCTGGGAGTGAGATCTCTGCCAACCAACCTCCTGCCAAGTATTTATTTCCTGGTATTTATAGGAGTGCCTAGCCCGTTCAGATCGCGACACGTGTTCGGTCGGATGTTTCCTGAATTTCTGGGCGTAGGGGACAGATAGCTGGTAGCAGGTTGCCTTGAGCCTTGTGCTGAGATGGGCCATGATGTGATTCTGATGGCGTCAGTGTGTCAGAGCGCCTTTTGAGGCGGCTTGTGACGTCTGTGAAAGGACGTGTCAGAGGCTTCCTTAAATGCTTCCATAAATGCTCCTGCCGTACTCCCGAGGTCCCTGGGTGAGGTCGTCCTTCAGTACGGACAGAGCCTCTTCGGGAAACAAGCCCTCAGTTCGGGGGTTCCCAGTTTCAGGGAGTTCCGCCTTCGGGGATATCATGTTCGGCTCGCTATGTCAGGTGCCGTTTTTCCGAAGGCGATCTGTTCACAACCTTGGGGGGGCAAGTAGTGTCCTCAGGTTTTCCTGGCGTGCCGGGCTCGGAGCTCTTCGGCTATCTCCCGAGGTGCATGATCACACCTTTTCTCGGGTAGCGCCAGCTTCTTCTGGCCATTCTTGTGGCAGGGAGTTCGGCCAGATAGAGGCGATAGCGTTTGGCTATCACATGCCCCCCTTTGGAAAGCCGAAGTGAAGACTTCGGTTTTGCATCTCTTTCCGAGGATGTTTATGGGAGTCTCTTTGGAAGCTTAACCTGTTCCGAGGATGCGCCTTTTGCCCGAAGATCATGGGCTCTTCGGCCTTGGCCTGTTCTTTGGTGTCTTCGAGGCGGAGCCTGTGCCGAAGATACACCTCTTGCCCGAAGGTCATGGGCTGTTCGGCCATAGCCTGTCTCTTGGCGTCCTCGAGTTGGCCTGCTCTTTGTTTCTGCAGGTCTGTTTGGCCAAGCGTGTCAGTCTGAGCGGCGCGTCCCAATTTTCCAGGGATGTCAGAGGACGTGTCCCATTTTTCAAGGGACGTTTGGAGGACGTGTCCCCCATTTTTGCGCAGTGTTTGACACGTGGCGCTTTGCCATTGGAGGAGAGTGGCGTCGGTTACAGAGGGCGCGCCTTTTCAGGTGCAGAGAGCAGTTACGGCGACGGTTCGCCTCCAAAGGGTACTTATGACGATGTTTCGGTTACCCACCTCTGGCTTATAAATAGCCTATTCCATCATAAGTTCCTTTTGCTTTTTCTTCTGCTCTTTTCTCTGCTTTGCCCCTGTTCTTGCACTTTCTTGCTTTCTGTGGCGGAGCTACCTTAATCAGAGCTTTTTTCCAGCCAACTTTCACGACGGCGTCCTCAGATTTTGGCAAATCTTTCGGTGGGTTTTTGTTTTCCAGAGCGTTTTGATCCCTCTGTTCTTTTGAGTTTTTCTCTGGAAACTGTTTTCTTCCGTTTTCAAACTCGTTTTCATGTCGAAAATGCCCATTCCTGAGAGCTGGCAGCCTCTTTTAGCCCATCCTTGTTGCACCACCCCTGCAAAGTTAGAGAGGTGGAAGAAAAAATTCTTTCTTCCCTCTTACGCCATTACTAGGCTGCCTCGTTCTAGCCATTATGCTTTTTCAAACCATAGTAAGGAGGTTACCGTTTTTCGAGCCCAGCTGAAGGCCGGTCTTCGGTATCCTCCCCCGAAGATGGTGTGCGAGTTCTGCAAATTTCATGGCATTGCTGTGAACCAGCTTCCCCCGAACTCGTTCTATTATTTTAACGCCTACCTCTGCATGTGTGGCATCTTCGGGATAGAACCCCATTTCATAATCTTTATGCAGTACTACAAGGTCTCTGTGGTCCCGAAGGGTGGCTTCTATTTCATGCTACCTCGGGGGTCCGGGAGCAAGAAATTCATGTTCACCTTCGCCACTAAGGATAGCTGGCGGGGGTGGCAACTGGCGGGGGTGGCAACAGAAGTTCTTCTTCCTGAAGATGGACGAGGCCTGGTCGTACGTTCTGACCAAATGGGCTCAGGGAACACTGGATGTGGACGTTGTTGACCCGAGGATGCTGCTGACCCCAGAGTTGGCTCCCGTGTTCGCGGATTTCGACGCCCGCATTCGGGCTGTCTCTGACTGGGATCCCGAGGTCGCTCCGCGCGCCCTTTACCCTTTTCCAATCAACTGGAAGTTGATGACCGAAGAGGTCCTTCGGGAATTAAAGGTGGTAAAGGAGCACGAGACTGACCTCAAGATGCCAGCTCCTGCCATCGCCGGGAAGGATTCCTGGTTGGTCAAGCTTCTTAAGGAGGAAATTTCTTTCGAAACGCTTGTCGAAAGTGAGTCATCTTCTACTCCTTTGCTGTTTTTTTCCTTGGACTTACGCTGATGTTTCTCTCCTTTTTCAGAGATGGGCGACGGGACTGCCGCCTATTACAAGTCCCTTTTCTCCGGCCAAGTGGAGAAGGGGGAGCAGACAAAGAAGGCGGCTTCCCGAAGGCGGAAGTCCGTTGGTGCTGGTCCCTCGTCTAAACGGGCGAAGAAGACTGTTATTTCCTCCCATTTGGAAAGTATTAGGGAGGGAAACGAGGACGCCGAGGTTGCTGTCACTTCGCCGCCTGATGATTCGGCCGAGGTCCCCTGCTCAGGTTCCTCTAGAAGAAATTCCCGAGGAGACTGCTGAGGAGCCTGGGACAGCCGAGATTCCGGCGCCTGAGACTGCTGTTTCCGAGGTCCCTTCAACCGACGTCCCTCCTCAAAGTCCTACTGCGTCGCAGGCCCTCCTTGATGTAGTGGTAGAAGTACCTTCTGCCGAGGAGCGGCGCAGGCGGAAGGGCAAGGGCATTTCGACCGAGGAGGCCGAGGACTCCGAGGACGTCGTTGTCGAGGTTCCACCAGGTTTGTTTCCAGACAAAGTGTACTTCCTTTGTTTTTTCTGGATTGCCTTCTTTGTCTTTAATCTCCTTCTCATTCTTGCCACGCAGTGGAGTTGACTACCCCTGACTGGGCGGCCGAACATGCTCGGAAGCGAGCTCTTCGGGACGCCAAAATCCCGCAAGGGAAGATACCAAAGGAGCCTTTCTGGACGTTCACGGAGGACATGAATTTGTACTCCGAGGACTGTCCTCAAATGGCGAAGGAAATTTCGAAGGGGGTGCTTACTGAGGCCTCCTTCAAGGCTATAGCGGCGGCCCATCCGGGGGATAACACTCTCGCCGCAAAGATCACCGAGCATGCTGCTCAGGTATATCCTTCACAGCTCTTTCCCTTCAATTTTTTCCTAAGTTTTTGGCTCTTACTGACCTTGCGTTTTATCTTTTTGCAGCTGCTGGGGTACGCCGGCTTTCTCCGAGTTCGGGTGGCCAGGGAGGTTGCCTTCCGAACTTCGGCCACTTAGACCATGAATGAGGCGAGGATCGCACTCGCGGAGTCGGCCGCCAAAAACCAGCAGCTGAAAGAGGCTGCTGAGAAAGAAGTGACTGCCCTTCGGGAGGAGTTCCGGAAGGAAAAAGAAGAACTTCAAAAGGATTCCTCCCAGAAGATCGCTGACCTCGGTGATCAAATAAAGGGGATGCTCGCCGCCAACGAAGATCTTCTCAAGCACAAGGCTGGTTCTGACAGCCTTATAGTGTCGTTGACGAGTGAGAATAACACTCTCCGGGCTGAGGTCGAGTCTTTGAAGAAGGGGTCCAAGGGGACGTTGGAGATAAAGGCGCTGAAGGAGGAGATTGCTGAACTGAAGGACGACCTTGACGACCTCGAGCTTGATAAGAACGAGTCTGATCAAATGGCCAAGGTTGCCTTTCAGGACGGCTTCTGCCTTGCTCGTCACCAGGTCCTCCAGAGGTTCCCAGATCTGGACCTCTCTTTTCAGGAGGCTCTAAACATTCCTGGGGGACCTCGGTGGGAATGGTCCAAGGTCGAACATTTGAACCTTCCTCCTTCAATTCCAGTGCCAAAGGTGGTGGAAAAGGGCGGGCCAGCGAGTGGCTCTTGGGACGCCGCGAACCCTTAGGCTATTTTTTAGGGCCCCTTTTCCTTCCCTTCTATTTTGCATTCCTTCTTCGGGCACTTCTTTACGGTAAAGCAGCTTTGCTCTTAATGAAGATTTTTTTGGCTAAGTCTTTTCTTGCAAGTTTCTTCATTTCCATTGTCCCGAACACGTTCGCTCAAGAGACTTCGGAAAACCTGCGATCAAAGAAACTTTTTTACCTTCCTTTGTCCCGAGTGCGTTTGCTCGAGAGACTTTCTGGAAAGTCTGAAAAAATTTGACTAAGTCTTTTTGCAGGCTTTTGCATTTCCATTTTGTCCCGAACACGTTCGCTCGAGGGACTTCGGAAATTCCTTAGTCAAAAAATTTTCCTTCTTTTCCTTTTGTCCCGAGCATGTTTGCTCAAGAGACTTAGGAAATCTTTCGAGAGTTGTTTTCCGTTTTTCCCGAGCGTGATGGCTCAAGGGACTTCGGAAAACTGTCTCTGCGCTTATTTCGGCGAGTACTTCTGCGACGTTCTTGTTTCCCATCTTTCCCGAGCATGATGGCTCAAGGGACTTCGGAAAACTGCCTCTGCGAGATTTCTCCATCTTTTCCCGAGCGTGATGGCTCAAGGGACTCTGGAAGGTCAATCTGCGCTTTATTACGGCGAGCATCTTCGCGGAATTCTGCTTTGCACAATTTTGGATACTTAAGAACTTTCCTTAAGAGCATTCTGTACTTACAATTCCTCCGCTTCATCTTAGGCGTAGAATTTTTTCAAGGCGTCTGAGTGCCAAGTATTTTTCAATTCTACGCCTTCGGCGTCGCCAAGTTTGTACACGCCTTTTCGTACTTCGGCGAGAACCAGATAAGGTCCTTCCCAGTTTGCGCGAAGTACTCCGTGGGACGGCCTTCGGGGTGCAAAGTCAGCCTTTCGGAGAACGAGGTCTCCCTTCTTGATTTCTTTTGGCCTGGCCCGTAAGTTTACAGCCGCGGCCACTCTTTGCTGAAAAGCTTTTCTTCTCAGCTCGGCTATTTCTCTGTGTTCGCCGACGAGGTCGAGCTTGGTTCTGAGGCCGAGGTCGTTTCCACCTTCATCAAATATTTGCACCCGTACTGATGGTCTGACTATCTCGACTGGGATAATGGCCTCTGTCCCGAAGACTAGTGAAAAGGGAGTTTCCCCTGTGGCCCTTCGGGGCGTCGTTCGGTAGCTCCACAATACGCTTTGGAGTTCTCCTGGCCATTTCCCTTTTGCTTCTCCCAGTCTCTTTTTCAGGCCATCTTTTATGGTCCTGTTCGATACTTCCACCTGCCCGTTACTTTGGGGGTGAGCTACTGGGGCGAAGTGCATCTTTATTCCGAGGTCGCTGATAAATTCCTGGAATCCTTTGTCTATGAATTGGGATCCATTATCAGCTACTAGTACCCTCGGTATGCCAAGTCTGCATACAATGTTCTTCCATACGAACTTCTGCACTTCTTTTGCCGAGATAGTTGCCAGCGGTTCTGCCTCGACCCATTTAGAGAAATAGTCCACTGCTACAACGCAGAATTTCACGCCTCCGGGTGCTGTGGGGAGTGGCCCAATAAGGTCTATACCCCAGACTGCGAACGGCCAAGGATAGTCAGTCGAACTTACCATCTCCGAGGGTGCCCTCTGGATGTTCGCGTGTCTCTGGCAGCTACCACATTTTCGGACGAACTGTCTTGCGTCCTTTCTCAGGGTAGGCCAGAAGTATCCTTGGCGAAGTATCACCGCTGCAAGGGCATCAGTTCCGATATGTGAGCCACACATGCCTTCGTGGACCTCTTCAAGGATCATTTCAGTATCCTCTTCAGCCACGCATCTCTGCAGCGGGTTTGCATATCCCTGCCGGTATAACTCTTCACCAATCAGGAAGAATCGGCCGGAGCGTCTTCGCAGTCTCGCAGCGTCGCCGGGGTCTTCGGGGAGCATATTTTCTGCGAGGTATCTCTTTATGGGATCTTTCCATCCTTTTCCCGAGGTCGCTATGCTCAGCACTGAGATGCTCGGATGGTCTAGCACCTCGGTGTATGTTTTCGACTTCGCCAAGCAATCTGCCTCAGTGTTATTCCGCCGAGGTACATTTTCGATCCGTACGGCGTCAAACTCTTGGATGAGCTTTGCTACCAGCTCGTGGTATTTTGCCAAGATTGGGTCCTTCGCCCCATAATCTCCTGCCGTCTGCCGAACTACCAGCTGGGAATCGCTGTGAGCCTTTAAGTTTCTCACGCCGATCTTTCTGGCCAAGCGTAATCCCGCTATGAGGGCTTCATACTCAGCTACATTGTTGGTGACGTTGAAGCTGAACTTGATAGCCTTCGTTACCTCCAGGCCTTCGGGGCCCCTGATAATTACTCCAGCTCCCTGGTGTTCGGACCCCGAGGCTCCGTCTACGTGCAAGGTCCATTCTGGCTCACCCTCTTTTGGATCTGAATGGCTCTCCTCAGTGGTGGGTATTTCGGCGATAAAATCTGCCAGTGCTTGAGCTTTTATGGCCTTCCGAGGCTCATACGTGATTTCGTGTTCGCCCAGCTCTATGCACCACTTGGAGAGCCTTCCCGAATGATCAACTCTCTTCATGACATCCCGTAGCGGCAGACTACTTCGGACGATGATGGGGTGAGCCTGAAAGTATGGTCGCAGCCTTCTCCTTGCAAGCACCAAGGCGTATATAGCTTTTTGAAGCAAAGGGTACCTGATTTCGGCGCCATGCAGGGACTTGCTGACATAGTAGACCGGCCATTGCTTTGGCCCTTCTTCTTTCACGAGGACCGAGCTCACAGCTTTTTCTGTGACGGCGAGGTACAGTACGAGGGGCTCTCCCTCCCGAGGTTGTCGCAGAGTCGGCAGGCTGGCCAAGTAGACTTTGAGTTCTTCCCAGGCTTTTTGGCAATCTTCATCCCAAGGATGATCATTTCTTCCGAGGTTGCCTTCCATTTTTGCTGCCTTTGTGAGGACTTTGAAGAAAGGTCGACACCTATCTCCGTACCTGGAAATAAATCTGCTCAGAGAGGTTATTCTTCCGGTGAGTCTCTGCACGTCTTTGACTGTGGCAGGAGTTCGGAACTCAAGCAGAGCCTTAATCTTCTCGGGGCTAGCATCGATGCCTCTTTTGGATACCATGTACCCAAGGAATTTTCCCGAGGTCACCCCGAAGATGCACTTCTTAGGATTAAGGCGGATCCCGAAGGCTCTAAGCTTTTGGAAGGTTTCCTCTAAATCTGCAACGTGGTAGCCAGGCAGCTTGCTCTTGACTATCATATCATCAACATACACCTCCATGTTTCTCCCCATTTGGTCTTTGAAGACCTTGTTCATCAGCCTCTGGTAGGTGGCTCCTGCATTTTTGAGCCCGAAGGGCATCCTGATATAGCAATATGTTCCTCCCTCGGTGATGAAGGCAGTCTTCTCTTCATCTTCGGGGTCCATCCTTATTTGATGGTAGCCACTGAAGGCGTCTAGGAAACTAAGGAGCCCATATTCAGCAGTTGAATCTACCAGTTGATCTATTGGCGGCAGAGGGTATGAGTCTTTCGGGCAAGCATCGTTCAAATTTCTGAAATCGATGCACATCCGGAGTTTGCTGCTACCTTCTTTTGTGGCAATGACCACGTTGCTTAACCATTCGGGGTACTTGACCTCCCTGATAACTTCAGCATCTAGGAGACGCTGGACTTCGGTTTTGACAAAGTTGCTTTTGTGGGCTGAGATGCTCCGTTTCTTTTGCCGGACAGGTTTTGCTTCCGGGCTTACTTTGAGGCTATGCTGTATTATGCCAGGGTTTACTCCTGGCATATCTTTCGGCGAGTAGGCAAACAGATCTTTATTTTCCAGCAGAAAGGATACAAGATTTTCCTTGTCACCTTCGGCCAAGCTCTTCCCTATTCGGGTAGATTGACCTGGGACAAGCTCTACTGCTTCCGTTTCTGCTTTGGCGAGATCTTCTTCTTTGCCTTTTTCTAGCGCCTTTGCCTCCATCGTTTGCGCGAGGTTGCTCGCCGGAGCTTTTCGTGCTTTTACAAACACCTTTCTTACCTCGGCTTGGTCTATGAAGACCTCTGCATCTCCATCCTTGGTGGCGAATGTGACAGTCAAGTACTTCACATCAGGGCGAATATGCAGGTTCCCCTGTGTCTGCCTTCCAAGGATGGCGTTGTACGAGGACGGGACGTCCATGACGATGAATCTCGCCATTGTGGAGGCGTACAACTCAGCTGCTCCGTCTACCGAAGTCCCTTTCATCATCAGCGGGAGGTCGATCCATCCGAGGACGGGGAGTTCGGATGGTCCAACCCCAAAAGTGGGCGAGGTGACAGGCTTCAGTTCGCTGCTGGAGATGCCCAAGCTCGGCAGCAGGTGCGAGAATAGGACGTCAGCATTTGAGCCATCATCAAGCAACACTCTTTTGACGTCCCAGTTCCCTATTCTCGCCATTATCAGCAGCGGGTCGTCGTGGGGGAAGACGACGGTGGAGCCATCTTTGCGAGCCAGCTTCTTTGATGGACTTTGATACTCCATGACTGCAATTTCTCTGGCTTTCCGCTTTCTTTCCGAGGATGGGAGCCCCGTGGTGATGGTTTGGATAACCCCTGCTGGTGGTGGAGGTCGCCTTTTTGGACTTCTATTTCTCTACCTGTCGGAGTCGTAATCCTCGTCTTCGGCCCTTTCTTCCTCCTCTTTTCTTCCCTTTGGGGAAGGCATCCGCAGGTACTTCCGAAGTTGGCCTTGTTTTATCAGCGACTCTATGTACTTCTTCAGCTGGAAGCAGTCTTCGGTGTCATGACCGTGGTCGCGATGAAACTGGCAGAACTTCTTGGCATTCTTTTTGTTATCGGCGGTCATGGCCCTTGGCCGCCGAATCTGCGTCCCTTGCCTTTCCAGCGCCATAAGGATGTTGGTCCGTGTGGTGCTCAGGGGCGTGAAACTTTGAGGCTTCCTTCCCCGCATCCTCCGAGATCGTCCTGCCTGTTCGGTACGATTACGGGCTTGCTGATTGGACCCTTCGGCGCGGTGGTTGTCTGATTTTGGCCCAGCCATTCTCAGCTCCTCGGCTGTCACGTGCTGTTCGGCCCTTCGGTAAAATTCTCCGAGGTTGTCTGGGGGGTCCTTTGAGAACTCGTAGAACAGCTGTGAGTCCCGCCGAAGGCCCTGTGTCATGGCAAGAATGCGGATTTCGGGCCGGAAGTCTGGGACGCTCAGGGCTTCCCTATTGAATCTTTCGACATAGTCTCGGATGGTTTCTCCGTTCCTCTGCTCTATGTCGAACATCTGCACAGGCATCTTCGCCGTTGGCCTGCTCCCAATGAACTGCTGGGTGAAGGCTGTGGACAACTCCTGGAACTCAGTGATGGTCCCCGGAGGCAATGAATTGTACCACGCAGTTGCTGGCCCTGTGAGGGTGACTTCAAAGCATTTGCACATGGAAGCGTCATCAGCACCGTGCATTATCATGTTGCGTCTGTATTTCGTCAGATGGGCCTGTGGATCAGTGCGGCCATCATATATCTCCAGTCGAGGCACTCTGAAGTCACCTGGCATGGCTGCTTCAGCGACGGCACGAGTGAAAGGGGAGTCATCTTCGCAGAAGGTCCCCGAGAGTCTGGCCCAGACAGGTTTTCTGGCCATTTGCTTCTCCACTCTATCCAGCCGTGCTAGTATCCTCTCCATTAGCACTGTGGCGCTATGGCCTTCTTCAGGGAACGGAGATCACCGGCGCCTCTTCGGGAGGCGAGTTCGGCGCTAAGGGGACAAGGACTTCGCCTCAGGCGACGAACTGCTTCGCTGTGAGACTCTCGATCGCTTGGACCCGGTTTGTCCCACAGGCCGTTTCCCGAGGGCTATATCTTCTGTGGATGATTTCCTCGCGAGGGTCTCCACTCCCCGAACTGCGATGTGTAGACTTGGGGCTTCTCTCCCGAGGGCGTGTCGGTGAGGGGGGTCTCTGGGCCCGTGCTTGCTGTGGCCATCTTCGGTCGATCTGCTGTGTCATTTCAGACACGACCGAACGCTGAAAGTCTTTCAGGAAGCTCATAGTGATTACTAGAGGGCGGTCTTCCTCGGGCACAGAAGTCTCTGGGAGTGTTTGCTCAGCAGCCGGTTGTGTCTCAGGCGCGGACGGGGACTTTGGGAGCCCCTTGTCCTTAGAACGCCGAGTTTCAACGACGGCGATCTCAGAGCGGGTTCCCACAGACGGCGCCAAATGATGGCCAGGGGCCTCATCGTTCAGAGTCATGATGACTGGAGGAGAGACTTCTGGGAGGAAGAACGCCTGGTGGATTGGATCGCCCAAAGGAGAGTGCCTGAAAGCTCAGAAACAAAGGGTTAGGAGGCCCCCGGAGTGTTTTTCCGGGGGGGGAGCCTCCGACGCCCAAGTCAGTGGTGGCTGAGAGAAAGGCAGAGAAAATAGCACAAAGGGCTGAGGAGTCTTGCCTGGTAATTTTCTCAGAGTGTGGGAGCCGTATTTTTGCCAGCCAGCCAACCTGTCAAGTATTAATTCCTGGTATTTATAGGAGTGCCTAGCCCGTTCAGATCGCGACACGTGTTCAGTCGGATGTTCCTGAATTTCTGGGCGTAGGAGACAGATAGCTGGTAGCAGGTTGCCTTGAGCCATGTGCTGAGATGGGCCATGATGTGATTCTGATGGCGTCAGCGTGGCAGAGCGCCTTTTGAGGCGGATTGCGTCTGTGAATGGATGTGTCAGAGGCTTCCTTAAATGCTTCCATAAATGCTCCTGCCGTACTCCCGAGATCCCTGGGTAAGGCCGTCCTTTGGTACGGACAGAGCCTCTTCGGGAAACAAGCCCTCAGTTCGGGGGTTCCCAGTTTCAGGGAGTTCCGCCTTCGAGGTTATCATGTTCGGCTCACTATGTCTGGTGCTGCTTTTCCGAAGGTGATCTGTTCACAACCTTAGGGGGGCGAGTAGTGTCCTCGGGTTTTCCTGGCGTGCCGGGCTCGGAGCTCTTCGGCTATCTCCCGAGGTGCATGATCACACCTTTTCTCGGGTAGCGCCAGCTCTTCTGGCCATTCTTGTGGCAGGGAGTTCAGCCAGATAGAGGCGATAGCGTTTGGCTATCACTCGTCCTCCAAGCTGCCTAAGTAGAACCATGATGACCATCCCATGAAGTACTTCAAGCAAACTAAAAGTAAGGAAGGAAATTCAAATAGGAGTTTTCACACTCACGGATGCCAAAGGAGTAGAACTAAAGAATTCTTGGCACTCAGACTCCTTAAAAAAATACTATACCTAAAAATACTTAGAGAAATTTTCTAAGGAGGACTAAGCAAATGAATGTGTGCAAGTACTTTTTGAACAAGTATTATCTAGTGCTTAGAAAAAAAAATTAGTACTTAGAAGAATTTCTTAGTACTTAGAAAAATTTTAATCATGTATTCAAAGCATACTTTAAAAAGTGTCACCAAATGAAGGGGAAAGAATTAGCTCTGGCAAAGACCTCTGAAAAAGTTAAGAGGAAATACAAAAATGACCAAAGAACTAAAAGAGTGAAAGCCCCAATGGGTAGAAACATCTTCATTACTTTGAAAAAGTACATGTACAAAAAAAAAACAAAAAATAGCTAAGACCTAAGGTATGCCTCAGCATTTTCATCTTAAGGCTTTTTGGGGGCATCTTCTGCGTAAGCTTCCTCAACAAAAAAGCTGCCTCCTTGGTGATCCTTATTGAGGAAGCCCCAGGAATTCTTTTCTAGACCAAACCGAAGGAAGGACAAATCCAATTTAGGATAATGGCTTAATATTTGATGTTGAGCTAGGTAAAAGCCATCCTGATAAGACCTATTGGTCATTTCTTCAAACTTAGCCTTCTCTTTCTTCAGATCGTTCATCTCCTTCTTTTTCTTCTTCTTGGACTTCTTCGTCTGCTCTATCTCAGCCTTAGACTATTTCTTTTCCTTTGAAATGGGCAACGTAAGCAACTAGGGCCTCTTTCTCTACCAAAGAGCCTCATTCGCGAAAGTCTAAATGACCAACTTCTCCCCAAGATCAGCCATCTTTGAGGAATAATCCTTGAAGAGCATCGATATTGCCTCTGTGATTTCTTGGTGAACCCCGGACACATCCTCCATGGTCTTTGCCAAAGCCTCCTCCGTCTAGGAGTGAATCATGGTCTACTTAGCAGTCCATGCTTAGAAGTAACCCCCATGGGCAAGCATCTGAAGAGCAAGAATAGAAAGATGAAATCAAAGTCTAAAAAGTGGGAAAATTTTCTAAGTACAAAAAAAGTAAAAGCAGTTACCTATGTTGCATGCTTGGTAATTCGAGCAGTAAGAATCCCCTTACTTGGACATGGCCTCATCAGAGATTGAAAGATGGCATTTTTCATGATGCCTCTTTCCATTTAACGCACCATCTTCTGGAAATCCTTGGAGAACAAATCCATGCCCTTTCTAAACCACCAAAATAGCTCCCTTGGTACCTTGCCTAGAAGGATCTTTGCTTCCCAAACTCGGTGCTTCCTTTTGTGATCGACAAACTAGTCAGGGGCAATAGTCTCTCCTACAAAATCCTTACATAATTCGGTTACCACATCGGTCCTTAACCAATCATCTATATAATCTAAAATTGTAAAGTACCCAAAACTCATAGATGAAAGGTTAATGACCAAACCTGGTGGGGGCACCTTGGTGATGATCTTAGTTGTATTACCTTTGGAGTCGTTAGAATCCAAAACCACTATAGAGACCGCATTTCTTTTCATTCTTGTTCTCTCCTCAACCTCTTCTTCACTGTAAATGCTAGGGAAGTGCCCAGAACATTTGCCATAGATCAACAAGGTGGAGTGAATGGCGACCTGTTGTTGATCAGCTACCTCCCCAATGACTTCGGGATGTGGAGGAAGGGAAGGAAAAGCATCCCTGACTTTCTTCAAGCTTGGCTCAACCAGGTTCTTCCCCTTCTTCCTCTTAGGGGCATTCTTATCCTTCCCCTTCTTGGTCTGCTCCATCTTCTTGGCTTACTTAAAGAATAAACTCTTGTATAAGTTGGTGGACCTGTCACCCATTTTTGTGAGAAAACAAAAACATCAATATGAGTACAGGACAATCCAAGCATTAAGTAACTAATGGAACTTACTCTCTACAAGTTATGAATAAGAAAGTTCCTCCCAGATAAGCCTAACTATTATAGATTCCTCCCCATCCATGCCTGACTTGGCCATATCGAGATTAGTTAAGTGTTCCCTTATGACACCTAGTTCCCAAAGTACTTCTTCGGCCATAAGATCCCTTTGAATGGGGTAGGGATAAGGATTGCATTCGGGTGGAAGGTCGGCCTAGTCTGGCACCTGCCTAATTTGGCCATCAAACTCCTCCAATCAGCTTTTAGGGTCCCCAGTAAGAAGTTTGGAGGGATCCCCCACATCGGCAACGAACGTTCCCAAAGCCCACTTCATCGGCACCTCTGCGCAAGACTCCGGCTTCTCCATAAAAAAATACTTCCTTTGCCAACCTCTCTAACTATCCTTAGTGGCAAAAGTGTAGGTGAACTTCTTACTACACTTCCCCTGAGGTAGCAAGAAGTAGAAAAAACCGTTCAGACAAGGTGGAGCATGTAATACTACATAAAAAGAAGGAAGTATAGGTCTATCTTAAAAACCCCGTACATACACAGGAAGGCATTAAAGTAAGAGTGGGAGTTCAGGGGAAGTTGGTTGATGGCTATGCCGTGAAACTCACAAAAGTCTTAGATCATCTTTGGTTGAGGATACCGAAAACCCACCTTAAGTTAGGTTCTAAAAATAGTTATCTCCCCCACTTGAGGTCGGTAGCTCAACTCACCTCGTTCGAGGACATTAACCTTGACATGTGAAGGCAAGTAGAACTTTGTTCACCATTTCTCCATCTTCTCCAAGGTGGCACAACTAGAGTAGGCATCTAGAGGACACCAACTCAGCAGCCCTAACTTCGGCACCCTGACTAGCCACCTATCCTACCTCAGAAACCTAAGCAGATATTTTGGGAAATGAAAAATAAGGAAAAGAGGAACCTCAGGTCAACCACCCACCAGACACTTTTGTAGAATCAAATGGATGCCATGAAAGGATGCTGGAAATCACTCCACTATAAAGACCGCTGTGAAGAGAGAAGAAAACTAGAGAAAAGATAGAGAGTGAAAGAAAACAAGATAAGAGAAAAATGAAAAGTAAGGGACTTCTACTTCAATTAGGCATATAAATATCCCAAAGGAGGCTAACACAGAGATGCCATAATAATTACCCCCTGTCGAAGAGACGCATTGATATGAAATTGGCCAATTAGGCAGTAACACATGTCAACCCGGAACATAAACCCAAAGCAAACCTACTAAATCATCAAATTCATGGCATAGGAATCAAAGAAACAACGTGTTCCCCCACAGAATTTGAAACAATTGGAGGGAAAAACTAATACCCTTAATGGCAGGAAAAAAATCCTAATAGAAGGCCTGAGTGACAGCTCAGCTTGCTCGAAAACAAAGACACAGCTTTGTCTTTACCCGAAATGGGGCATATGATGGCCGAAAGGCCATAACCCAATGACTCTTTAGAAAGAACCCTAGACTACCATCCTTGGATAATAAGCCACTCACCATCAAAAATAAGGAAGGTAATCCAAACTTGCACCACATTTAGAATACCCTCAGGACCATTGATAGAAACCACCACTATGCCTCCTGGTCTAGTAGCAGAGCCCAACCGCCCATAACCCTTAGAGGGCCAGCTAAAGATAACCTCTGTAAGGTATGGAATAGAGACCCTCATATTGGATCTTCCACATGTCCTGATCTCATTCTGTAAAGCCTAATGGCCTTCTACTTCACCACCCTATAAATACCCCGGGTAGGCTACCTAAGGGGAGATAAAACTCACCCACTATTTACTCTCATTTTCTTCTTTTAGCCTTTTTATCTGCTCTCTACTAACTTTGGTGTCTGAGGTTCCCTCCCTGATAATACTCTGGGGAACCCCCTAACCCTATTCTTGTTACTTCGTAGATACTTAGTTGAAGCTATCATTCCTCCGGAGCAGAAGATGTCCTACATAGAAGATTGATAAAATTAAACTTACCCTTGTTGACCATTGTCATTCCTATGGGACTTTTCAGGACCACCTCGGTTCCCTGGTACTTCTATTTGGATGCTCCATCTACAAATAGCTGCCATTCAACCTAGTTATTTGGAGACTTAATTAGTTCGATCAGTTCTTAAGACATCTCCATGATAAAATTTGCCAGTGCTTATGCCATGTCATCTTGGGTTTACACTAGATATTGATTTCACTCAATTCGACAAACCACTTCACTTATCATTCTAAGTGATCTGGCTTTAAGGGGATCTCCCAAAAGGATTAGACTATCCTCACACTGTCTGCGTATGTCTAGAATTAGGCCTTAACCATCTGCTCATATCTATTAATACCAGAATGACCTTTTGAAAGACCGAACACCTAGCCTTTACCACTTGGAGAGTTAGATTGACATAGTACATTGGCCATTGTTCTCAATCTTTCTCTCAAATCATGGCCATACCGATTGCCTCGAGGGACATGGCTAGTTAAAGGAACAATAGCTCCCCCTGCTTCAATTGCCGTAATATGGACAGTTCCTAGAAATAGCCCCTAATGCTTTGAAAGGCTCATTTTACACTCATTGTTCCATTAGAAGGCCCATTTTCATTTGAGGATGTTGAAGAAGAGCCTACTTTGTCTTCAGACCTAAGAGCAAACCTTTAGAAGGCAGTCAATCCTCTAGTAAGATGTTAGATATCCTTATGTCTTTTTGGGGTAGGCATATCTAGTAGAAACTTTACTTTTTCTAGATTGGCGTCTATCCCTTACTTTGAGACCATGCACCCTATGAACTTTCTTGCTCTAATTCCAAAATGGCACTTTTCTAAATTAAGTTACATATTTTACTACCATAGTCACATAAAAGTTTCACAGAGGTCATCAATCTGTTGTTCCAGAACCTTGCTCTTGATGATCATATCATCAACATAGACTTTAATGTTCCTCCTAAGCTGGTCATTAAAAACCTTATTCATGAGCCATTAGTATATGGCTCATGCATTTTTGCATCTAAAGGGAACTATGAGAAAACAATATAAAGTTCCAGTGGTGAAGGTGGTCTTCTCTTCATTTTCTAGGCTCATCCAAATCTAGTGATAACCACTAAAACTGTCCATGAAGCTGAAGACTTTGAACTCTGTTCTAGAATACAGCAAACGGTCAATGGATGGTAAAGGGTATTGATCTTTAGGGTAGACCTTGTTCAGGTTTGCATAATCAGCGCACATTCTCCAGGATCTATTTCATTTTAATCCAAGAGCATGTTGGCTAACCATTCCAAGTATCATATCTTTTGAATAATTCCTGCCTTTAATAGTTTCTAGATCTCCCTATGAACGAAATCCTGTTATTCAGCACTCATCCTTTTCTTTTTCTATTTAATTAATTGAAAGTTCAAAATCACTTTTGACTTATGAAAGTCACTTGAAGATCAATTCCTGTCATATAACTGGGGGAACCATACAAATATGTATATATTAGCTTTTAGAAAACAAATCACAAACTCCTTTACCTTGCTTGAAATGTCATTTGCTACTCAAGTACTCCATTTATGGGCCAATTAACATTCTTTATCTCAATTTTTAAGACAAGTGCAAGTACTTGATGTCTAGCATCCATTCAGTTAGCCTTGCTGCACTCCTTTGAAGGACTTTCCTTATACACCTTCATTGGCCAAAAGCCTTAAATACTCATGTCATAGGACTTCCATGTTGACTTTTGTAGTACATAAACCCTTACATCTCCTTATGGGCTTGAAAAATGAACGTTAGTGACCAAATATCCAAACAAATATAGAAGTGTACTTGAGACATCCTTGCCAATAGAACATTGTAGGCTAAAGGGGCATCTGGTACTAAGAATTCTGGTGCCCAGGAGTAAAGCACCTCTTTCTTGGTCCCCAGAATTACCCTTTTCAACATTAGCAGCAACTAAATTATCCCTAATATTGGGATCTCATCCCCACCTTTTATTGGCATATGAGAAGACCTTCGAATGTTGAGGGGCTTCAAGGTGTGGCTGAAAATGACATTAACATTGGCCCTTCTATCGATGTACGCCATCTTTATATCATAATTCACTATCCTAGCCATGATCAGTAGTAGATCATCGGTGAGACCAGGATATAAGACCTGTATTCTCTCTCAACTGCATGCCGGAGGCCACTATCTTGACCTAGGTAATATCATGCTCTTTTCTTTTTTGGCTAAAAGACTCCTCTATTATTGTGATCATCTCTATGACCCTCGCTAGTTTGTCATAGTCGCAGTCCCTTACATCGGGTTATTTTCCTGTGCATCTTGATTCTCCTATGTCATCCCTGTCTTGGTCTTCTTGACTTGGCTCATATGCCCCCTATCTGATAGGTGAGGCATCATGAACAAATTGCTTTAGCTTGCCTTCACGAACCAACTCTTCCAAAAATGCCTTAAGCTTCTTGCAGGTCTCCATATTATGCCTGTAATCCTTATGATACTTGTATTACTTTTGTGGGTTCTTTGATAATCGAGTAGTGATTGAACGAGCCCACTGTCACCATGTTCCTCCATTCAAGGGAATACAAAATTTTAGCTCTGGTCTTCCAAAGGGGTTTGTAAACCAAAATCAGTGGCCTCTCTCAATTCTTCTTATTAACCTCCTACTTGCTTGACTGGTCCTTCCTTGACATCTTTTCCTTCTTGTGGTGGATAGATCCTCTGCTTAGATGTAACGATATGCCCTATTGCAAAACTTTTCCATGCTCTAGGCAAGGTTTTCCTAGATGAATAGGAAAATTATGACTTCAAGAAGATCCTTTTCTTCAAAGCCAACAACTTGACGTCTAAGGAGAAGACAGGTTTTGGAGAGCCTCTAATTTAACTGTTTCCAAGTAGTCTTGGAAAGGCTCATTCTTCTCTTACTTGACATCTATGAGCTGATTAATTGTCTTATTCGAAGGCCAACTTTCTATGAATTGTCAAATGAATTCCATTGATAACTCATCAAAAAAGGAAATATTATGCACATGCTATGCACCTGAGTCATACAACATAAACATAATGCATGCACAATAATGATGTAGCCAAATTATACAAAATTCTAGATACCACTTAAGTTGTACAGTAAGACAGTTTCTTAAACTTGGGGTTTTAATCCACTATCTTACCAAATCCCAAGAACTAGCCTTTAACTCTTGGTAGTTAAGATAGGTTTATATAATGTAAGAGAGGAAAATTACCGAACAAGCTATTTATGCCCAAATGACCTGAGTCAACCCTAAAGTCAAACTTGCCAATGTAATAGTAATTCCACATTTATTGAATCCTAGTTTTAACCATTAAGCGGTCTTATGCCATAGTTTTTGTTCTTAATCAATTAACCATCTTTCAAATATAAAGAGTGAAGTTTTTAACCTAACTAGCTAGTTAGTATAGCCCTCAATCAAAAGTTAATGTGAGTCAATGATAGCTAGAAATAAAAGCAAGATAGGCAAACAATATTCTTAACACTCTAAATTCTTTGGTAATTGATTCAGTAAACCTACAACCAAGTTCTTAAATGAACTCTTACTCAACCATGCACATAACTAAACAAGTTTGACATCATCCACATAAAGATGGTAAAATACATCTATAATGTCCTAACTTTCACACAGGAAACTTAAGTACAAAACCATCTTCATTCTTATATGTAGAACACATGCATATATATGCCAGAATATCAAAATACAACAACACAGCAAGTCCTAAATCCTCATGCTGCCAGGACACTCGAGGACACAACCATTCACCTCATGTTCTACACTTGTGTACTGCATATAGTCAAAATAGTTCTTAGTATATATTAACCTTTAATCCTTAACATTAACCCAATTTAGGATTCATACCTATAAGCAACAAAAAAAACACACACACAACTAGATAACAAATTAGTTTTCCTTTTCCCTTTCCCCTAAAATAAGGTAAATAATAAGGTTGAGTTCTTAGTCTTGAACTACGTAAGAAGTGAGAATTTTTCCTACAAAAAAAAACAAGTTAGTCACAAGCAAACATATAAATAAGACTTAGACCAATGCATGACTATGAGGCATGGACACACAAACAAAACAAAACAATAAAGCTAAAGGCTTCCTAATACAAGCAATTAATTCAAGTCATACAATGAGCTCCTGAAACCATTCTTGGTTTGGCCTTAACTAGGTTTCTAGGTTACTTGTGGCCTCAATACGCTAGCATTAGAGTTACTGACTCAATTCATTAATTTATTACGTCTTTCCCCATGTCTTTAGAGTCAGATCCAAAGGCATAAGCCTTCACTACCCTAAATTGCTTATGCCATAAGCTAACTATCATATTATTCATTAATCTTACCAAAATTAGCTAGAATACATATAAACAAGTAATTAACCCTTTACCAATCAAACTATGACTAGAGCACCCAATTTTATATCTAATTAAGCAAGATTTCTTCCTTTTTTCCATACAAGTAGCACTTCCAGCCCAAGAAACCAATGAATTCTTTGTTCTCTAGCCAAAATCCTAAAAAATCCTTTATGATTGAGTTTTTCTAGACTTTAAACAACTCTACAATGGCTTCCTAAGTTGAGATTAGCCTTGCCTATGTCATCTGTAAGTTTTTGCTATCGTGTAGCCATTTGGAGAAGTCAATCTTGTTAATGGGGCTTAATTCCTGAATTAGTCCCTAATTCGTGTAACATGCTGCAAGCCTGCTTTGAATTTCTAACTATGTGCAACTTAGCCACTATAGATTGGCCTAAGATTTTTTAACTAGTTGCAATTAAGTACTCAACTTAATAACTAGCCCAACTAGACTATCACCTACATAGGTTCAATTTCAACCCAAGAGCTTCCTAAACGTAGTAAGTCATAAAACCATTCAATCTTAGAAAAATTTTGCACAATGTAGCTAGAATAAATCATTAATAGCTATTAATTTAATATTAATGTGTCCAATTAAGCCATCCTAATTCACTAACCTCATAAGAAAATTCATGTAATAGGTAAACCACTTATTCTTCAACGTCCCAAACCATGTTGAAGGTGCTCCGATAGCATCAAGTTAAAGGCCTTGCACATCATGGCATTACATGCCCCCTCCAGGTTTTATCATCATGATGTACTTCGCATATGAATGACTAGATCTATTAGTTATAACTACTCTTATGAGAAAAAATTTCATTTTGTCTTAACTTTCAGTGATTTAAACTATCCAATTACCCTTTTTTTTTTTGTGAAATGGATAACGGTACATAGTGTGGCATATAATATGAAATATTTATGATTTATAAGATTTGGTATACCTAACAGTAATAGTATTTAACATCTTTTATATATGTGTGTGGAAAAAATAACAAAGGGTTGCTATACAAAATTCAAAGCGACACTTTGTTTTGGATTAATAATGATGCATTAATAATGTTTATTTTTATATATAGTGATTACTTGACCAAGCTACATAATTATCAAAACTGTAAACTTTATGAAACTCATAACGTACTTTAAAAAACAATAATTCTTTTAAATTTAGTTATTTTTTAAAAACTATATTATTATTATAATTATTATGATTGTTGTTGGTGGTGTTGTTGTCGCTGTTGTTAAACAGTGTTAGTTTTGAAATGATGATGAAAAATATTGTAGAATAATACATTATTCTTAATGTAAAACAAATTGGCAAAGAATAGGGATCTAGTGGTAAGAAAACACGATAAATTGAACGAAAAGTTCTAATTCATTAATTCTCATTGCAAATTTGTACTCAACCTCCATTTCATTGCATATTGGTCCCAAACCTTTATAATTCATTACTTGTTAGTCTCCAACCCTAAAAAACTGAATTAACACAAAAATTTGATTTATAATGAGGAAAAATTGATAATTTAAATGGTTCATTAACTATTAAAATTTTATGATAGAGATTAAATTTATAAGAAAAAATTACCAAATTATTTGAATTCTCATTTGATATCAATTTTTTAAATTCTAATTTAAATTAATAAATTCAATGTGTAATAATTTTTTGTTAGTTAGTAGACCATTTAAACTAACAATTTTTTGTTTCTCTAAAGCGAGTTTATGTGCCAATTCAGTCTTATCTATGGCTAGGGACTAGTATGCGATGAAATAGAAAGATTTGGGATCAATATTTGACACAATGGAGGTTGAGGGCTAATTTAAAGTGGGAATTAGTGGTTTGACACTTTAGCTATATTTACCTTAAAGATGCCCCCAAGTAAGTCTAATATGCATCCTACTCATTATATTTATATGTATTTATATTCCAATCTTATCATTCATAGTATAAATTAAGTATGAATGCCTAAAATCTCATGTTCCTCAAAAAATAGAGATATGTACAAGTTAGATATTAGATATGCACAAACTTAATGTACAAAGAAAATGAGGGATTTGAACAAATAATGTGTGATATATTTACAAATGAGATCAAAGATATGCTACTGATATATGCATGAGTTCAACTTCTCGTAAAGAACAAGTGTCAATGCATCAATTCTCATTTCCTACTAGAATTTCAGATATATATAAATCAGGTGGAATATATATATGAAATTTGATGTATAAAGCAAGTGATGGATACATACAAATGAGATCGCTCAACTGTTATTAATATATTGTTTTTATTTATAAATAATTTTAGGGTAAATTCCTCCAATGGGTCCCTCAGTTTATTTTTGTGTCCTAAACGAGTGCCTTACCTTAAGGTTGTCTTATTAAAGCACCTTGCCTCATTATACATGTCCAAATTAGGTACTTTTTATCTATTTTATTGTCAAAACAGACGAAAATCATTAACGTGTCCTGTTTTTAGCCTAATCAACAGTGAATGGCACCAATGTGGAGCACATTTGTTATTGACATCGATGATGTGGCATTAATTAAGACTAAAATAATCTTAAAAATAACAATTCTGGTCCTCTAGCTTCTCTAATCAATAACTCTAAACCTAAACTTCTAAATCTACTATTTACACTCCTAATCTCATTCAATGAATAAGAGACAATTTCTAAACTTTAAACTTTTCAATTCCAATCAGATGAACAACTCAACCACAAAGTAAAATCAGATGAACGAATGAATTAGATGAACAATAATGAAGGATATTAGGATCTGATTCATTTCAGAAAAGTAAAAGAAAATGGAGAAAATGTGGCATGTTCATTGCGATTCAAATCTAATAGTGAAAAGGCTTCTTCATTGCTCAAATCTAAGGGTTCATGTTTGTTGGCACCTAATTTTGTTCAGACACTAACATTTGTTTAGTTTTATGTTAGAAAATTTAGTCTAGGGGGCATTTTTCTTTTTGCAAGGAGGGTGGGAAGGTGGCCGCGTGGAGGGGGGGAGATTTGGTCTTGTTTGGTCATGTTATAGCTTAGGAAGTTGGTAGGATCAGGTGCATTTAGACTATACTATTATTTCATAGAGGAATTAATATAGTTTAGGTCCTAATTTAGGGTCCTAAAGGTATTTTGGGGTTAGTTTACGTGAAATGCAAGAGTTTGGGTGTGATTACGTGAAATGCAAGAGTTTGGGTGTGAACTGTGAAATTTTAGAAATTTTTCACGCAAAAATGCAAATTTTTCGGCATAATTGCCAACTCCCAAGAGTTTAAGGCAAATCTGATAAATTTATAAAAATATGGGAAAACCTTGAACATTTTACGAAGTTTTTCAGCTAATTTGACAAATCCTGAATGATCTAGGTTAAATTTCATCAAAAACCTGAGCATGATCAATAGCTTAAGAGTTTTTGTCAACTTGAATTAGTATTTAGGTCAGAATGTATCCTATGAGATTTAAACCTCTAAAACTTCAATTTTTATAAGGTTTAGTCTCAAATTTTGGTTGTTAATCACTTTCATGACAGTTGCGAGAAAAAGCTAAAAATTTCAAAGCCGTGCTAGAAAGAAAAAGGCTAAAACTACAGCTTCAGCACCCTGATTTCTCGTAAGTCACCTCCTAAAATCCTAGACTTTCCCTGCCGCCATCATCATCTGTCACACGTAAACCGCTGCTTACAGGCATCGTTCTACTGCCGTCAGCATCTCCAGTCAACCACTGTCGTGTCGCCCAGCTTTGCAAGGCTTCCCTTGCGCACAGTGGCGTAACTACCATATGCTGGGAGGGGGCTTTTCCCCATCCCCCCCCCCCCCCCCCCCCCCCCCCCCCCCCCCCCCCCCCCCCCCCCCCC
This sequence comes from Aquilaria sinensis, assembly GCA_005392925.1. Lineage (NCBI taxonomy): Eukaryota > Viridiplantae > Streptophyta > Magnoliopsida > Malvales > Thymelaeaceae > Aquilaria > Aquilaria sinensis. The sequence continues at coordinate 218,841 of SMDT01002799.1, read as the reverse complement.
CCCCGCGGGTAATTTAGAAAAAACGTAAATATGGGGTAGTAATTTGGTGATTTTGTCAAAATGTAATGATTGAGTGTGCATTTTACCCCCCAAATATTGTGGAAAAATATAAAGATGGGGGGCAGTAAGGTAGGCGTTAAAGAAAGTAAGGACCCAGTGAGTAGTTATTCCCTCTACATTAAGCGGATATTCTAACATGGCCATGGCCTAAATGCACTATTAGTCCTCAAACGTTTCCAACTCATACGATTTGCTCCTTGAGCTTTAAATTAGTGTGAATTAGTCCCAATTTATAGCTTTACCTAACCGCGACATCGTCTCTCTCCTCCGGGCTCCACCGACTCTCCTCCGAGCTTGCCCCCCGAACCAAAAATCCTAGTTCCGCCACTACTTGCGCATAACCCACCGATCGTGGCATATAATCAATGGTAAGAAGCTTCAACGTTTGAGCGCCGTGGAGTTTAAGCACAGGATTCGCGAACTCTGACATCGTCGACCTTCTTCCTCCTACCCGCCAAGGTCGTCATCGCGGCTCCAGCAAAACTCAGGCCTCTATTCGTCCCATAACAAAATTGCGTAAATGGTCCCTAACCTTTAGTCATTGTTTCCTTTTAGTCCTTAATCTGTTGAATGTTCTATTTTGGTCCTACATCTATTAAAATTATTTCATTTTGGTCCTTCATTAGATGAAATTCATTAACTCAGAATAATTGTCTGACAGAAACTTTTAAAATTTTAATTTAAATATTCAGTAACTGTCTTCTAATAAATCTAAAAAATTTAATATTTTTTTACAAAATGGACAATTTAAATTAGTAGTTTTTTCTTTCTGAATGAAATAAATTCAATTGACAGAGAGAAAAAGGTGACTTGAATTTTTTATTAACTGTAAAAATATTATTATACAAATTAAATTTATTGTAAAATAATTACTAGATAGTTTAAATTATGATCTAAAAATTTTCTATAAAAAAAATACTTTAATTTAACAAATTTCATCAAATTTGGGCCAAAATGAAATGTTTTCAATAGATTTAGGACTAAAACTAAACGTTTTAATAGGTTCAAAACTAAAACTGAACATTTAATAGGTTAGGGACTAAAAGGAAATAATGACTAAAGGTTAAAGACCATTCATGAAATTTACTCAAGAGAGAATTGAAGCCAAACCCGGATCAAGACCCGTTTCCAACCAGCGTCGTACCCAGTTCTGTCCGAACCTAGTCCATCAACCATCTCCAATTTTGGTAAAACCCTCGTTTAGTCATTGGTCTTTTTTATTATGCTTTTTTAAGCGATAGCGGTGTCTGTTCTTTTGCAATTTAAGCACCCACAGCATTGTTTTCGATTCTCTTTTTTGTTTGTTTATTTTGCTTATATGAGCCATTAAATCATTTGGTCACTAACATCAAGAAAGATTAAAGGGTTCAGGGTAGGTAATTATTTTTCAAATAACTAATATAAGTTTAAAATTCATTTAATTCATATAATGCACTCCAAAGATCAAACTTTAGAGCATTCATTCCGTGTGGGTTTGATAAAACCTAATGATGAATTTAGGAAAACAATTAACAATAAAATTCTAAGATTCATATCCTGCTGATGTAAGATCCACGGTTTGGATAATTATTTAAAATCTTTAAAAGTACAATAAATAAAATAAATATTAATAAATTTAATATCCACATCTGGATGATCCAATAGGATTTATAGTTTAGATTAATAATTAACTAAAATATTTAGAAGAAAAATAAAGATAAAAAATATATTAAGTCCTTAGGTTCCTTGTCTGGGTGGTTTGATAGAATTTATGGTTTGGAAATATTAAAAACACATAAAATAAGCAAAATTGAGGACTAAGGTTAAAAGTCCATATTCGGGTAGTTCGATTAGGACCCATAGTCTGGAAATTAATTAAAATATTTAAAATCAATCAAAACAAAATTTAAGTCAAACTAAGGTTCTAATTTTTTATGCTAAAACAATGTTGTTTTAGCATAATAGTACTCTTAAACTCCTTAAACTCTTATAGATCATTTTAATGTATCCAATCGATGTAGGTATAAACGGATTTGTAATGATTCCTAAAAATATGCTGCTACAACTTGGTGACTCCACTAGGAAATCGCATGAGTTGCACTTATAAAATTTGCTGTGTTTTATTTTTGCATTGCTTATTCTTATGTAACTTGTGCGTTGAATTTACTTGTTGTAGGCATTTAATATGCATTTATGACATAAAACTCTACACCCGAGCTTCCTCATCTTAACCATATTCTTTTAAAGTGGAATTGGTGTTGTTGCCCTTGTGAGACCATGGTCTCCAAACCTTCACCAATTTCAAATAGCAAAATAGTGTATTTGCCTTCTGAGACAATAGGTTTTCCATGGGCCCATGAAACGCTACGACCTGAATTAATTCTCTTCTTACATAAACCCTATGGGTAAGAAATTAAGTTGTTGTTATATCAATTGATTTAGTGATGGGATTCGGGAACCATCATAAGCCTTTTGAATTTCGTTAAACCACTTGTATGCATATAGAATACCCCACTTAACCATAGAAATGGCCATAAAATTTTTGCCATTTATCAACACCGTAGGCATATTGTTACACCATTTTGTTGCATTGTTCATACACTTTTGCTTCAATTATTTCAATTATTTATTTTCTTTATGTTTTATATTTATTTTATGGCACTATTTTCTCTTCACATATTAGCTCATATGTTATTTGCTTCATCTTTAGCAAATAAACTCTTTAAGTTCTTACTAACTTTTGCTTTTCTTTTGTTGTCATTTTGATTTTCTCATACAAAATTTTTACATGCATCAAAATCATATATTTTTCTTATCAACAATAAGTATTGAAGTTTCTTGTTAGTAGATAAACGAGCTCATTCATTGCATGCGTACATAACTCATCACTCTTATGCATTCATACTATGGAAAATTCACTTCATTTAAAAGTTTCAAAATTTTCATCCAAAGTTGGTACATCTAAGAATGACATTGAGCAAGACAAATCCAATCTTCAAGGAGAATGCTTGGATAAGGAAAGTTTCTATGCCCTTTGTTGTGGACGGGAAAGGTATCTTCTTGAGAAGAGCTTTTGAGTTAGATCCGACCCGGCTGTCCACAGACACTTTTGAATGATAGGGAATTCTTTGAGTGAATTTATATCTTTGAAAGCTTTCCAAAGTAATTTAATAGTAAAAATATCCAGGATTTTGTCCAGAATCTAAAGTGTAATATTTGTTAAATGGACATCTATTATTCTTTTCCTTTACAATAAAAAGATGCAATGTGTGCATTTATAGCCTTTCAATAAAACATCAGTATTTTACAACTAATTCAAACTTTTTGCCATTATATCATGCATTTCACCCTTCTAGCCATTATACTTTCTTTCATAAACAAACATAAATTTGACAATGTTACTCATAGGTGGAAATGAAAACTAAGGGGGATTTTATGGCGGTGATCTTGAAAATGCTTTCAAATTTAATAAGAAGGATCTTAAATGTTGCACATCAAATTTTATCATACAAATGCAAAAGGAAGTCCGCAGTGGCTATCAACATCATTACAATAAGTTTTTTGTTAGTTTTTGAATAAGGTAGTTTTCATATTAAACCAATTTGGTCGTATTCTATGAATGCTCAACACAAGAAATGGTTCTCAGTTCTTGACAATGCAAATTCCCAAAAGGAAAGAAGTCTATCTCTTCCATGAAAAGGCAAAAAGGGAAACTCAAAATAAAGGAAGGATTGAGAACAAGGATGAGCAACAGGTATCACTTAAAGCCATCTATTTTAAGTTAATCACTATAGAAGGACTTGAAAATGTTGTCAAATTTAGTAAGTAGGATCTTAAATGTTGCACCTCAACTTTCATCATACAAATGCAAAAGGAAGTTTGCAATGGCTATCAACATCAATTACAATAAGTTTTTGGTTAGTTTCTGAATAAGGTAGTTTTCATATTAAATGACTTTGGTAGTATTCTATGAACGCTCAACACAAGAAAAGGTTCTCAGTTCTTGACAATGCAAATTCTAAAAAGGAAAGAAGTCCATCCCTTCCATGAAAAGACAAAAAGGGAAACTCAAAATAAAGAAAGGATTGAGAGCAAGGATGAGCAACATGTATCACTTGAAGCCATCTATTTTAAGTCAGACACTATAGGAGGACTTGAAAATGCTGTCAAATTTAGTAAGAAGGATCTTAAATGCTGCACCTTAACTTTTATCATACAAATGCAAAAGGAAGTCCACGGTGGCTATCAACATCATTACAATAAGCTTTTTGTTAGTTTCTGAATAAGGTAGTTTTCATATTAAACGAATTTGGTAGTATTCTATGAATGTTCAACACAAGAAAAGGTTTTCAGTTCTTGACAATGCAAATTCCAAAAAAGAAATAAGTGCATCCCTTCCATGAAAAGGCAAAAAGGGGAACTTAAAATAAAGAAAGGATTGATAGCAAGGATGAGCAACATTTATCACTTGAAGCCATCCATTTTAAGTCAAACACTATAGGAGGACATCACAATGAATAACAATGCCTTCATTTATCAAAACCGTGGCTCACAAAAAAAAAAAAAGATAAAAGCTCGCTGGGTTGTTAATTTCCAACATAGCCTACGTAAAAGTTAGAGCAAATTTTACCTTCCTTTTTTACACCATTCATGCTTGATTTTGTTCAACCAAGTCTTCACCTCTTAAATACTATTTTGAAAGACCATCATCATTTTAAAGCCAATTTCTACCTTTCACCTACCATATTTTACATCTTTGAGTTAGAAAGGGAAAGAATAATAGAAAATTTTAATAAAATACAAAGACCATAAGTTATTTTGTAAAACTCTGTAAATTGATGAAAGTTTTTCTTTAACGCTAAATCATTATTCATTAATGTGTGCGGGCCGAAAGTAAGAGAAAAGACCTAAGATTCTTCTTGAAAAAAGGCATTTTTGGGGCACACTGGGGGGCATTAAGCATTGAGCACCATCATGGTCACAAAGGAGCAAAGAAATTCTTGGATTATAAGGCCCAAGGCGAGGTAACAAATCACAAAAATTTCAAAATATAGGTTAAATGAGGTAAATTTGAGTCTAAAGGAGGAGTTAGTCATCTCTCATGCATCACGGCTTTTCATAAAATCTACACATTTAACCTATTGAGGTTTCTCACTTTTTTAAAAAATCATAAGTCATTCATTATGGACAACATGTCTATCATGCATAGTCCATATTCCTTTGAAACAATTTTAAATACAGGTTTGGTGAAGGCAAGTTTGAGGAATATCCATAAAGATCTCTAAGAAAGAATCTTTTAAGAGGTAAGGGTTAGCGGTATTATGGTGCACAAGTGGGCTTGGTTATTGGGAAATGGTTCAATTTTTATTTTTTCAAGGGTAGCAACAATTCAAGCCGACTTTGTTACAGTAAGACTAAAGGACACCAACATGGATATTCAGTAAGGAGTTTTCAAAGATCAAAATCGAGATAAGTTTTCACTATCAAAGAAATCATCATTTATTTTCATACTTACGGGCAAATTTGAGAGGTTGATATCCATGAGTTGTCATACTATTTTCCAAAGTAACTTTCATCATAAAGACTTGTGTTAGAGCAGTGGCGGAACCAAAATTTTTGGTTTAGGGGCCGAGCCCGGAAGAGAGCAATGGCATCGCGATGAGGCAAAGCTGCAGATTGGCACTAAGTCGTACTAATTCAAAGAAAATGGAGCAACTCGTACAAGTTGAAAAAGTTAGAGGACTAATGGTGTATTTAGGCCATGTTAGAATATCAGCTAGAAGGAATAATTACTCGTTTGGTCCCTACTTTCTTTAGACTATACTTCACTACCTCCTTATCTTTATATTTTTCCATCATTTTTGGAGAGGCAAGAATTCATATTTAACCCTTAATTTCTTTTGAATTGACCAATTAAATACCTATTATCTAAATCTTTTTAAAATTTTCAGGGCCCAGCAGCACCTCCTGCCCCAAAGGTGGCCCACCACTGTGTGAGAGGTTTTTTATTAAGGTATTTTTTTTCTCAAAGCTCATTTCAAGACATTTCACAAGGTATTTTTTTAATGTATCTCAAGATATTTTCAACTCTCAAAGGTCAAGGTTTCTTGTAGGACAAGTCTCTTTTGTCCATTATTTCTCATTTTATGCAATTTCTCACGTTTAAGATTTACTCATTTTGTAGAATCTTTGATTTTTTTTTTAAATTCACTAGTTTTGTAGAATTTCTCACTTTCAAAATTCATTTATTTTAGGGAATCTTCATCTTTCTTAAAATTCATTTTGTGGAATTTTTAATCTTAAGATTCACTTATTTTATGAAATTTTTAATCTTAAAATTCATTCATTTTGTGGAATTTTCAGCTTTTTTTAAAGTTTGATTTTTTAAAAAAATTTCTTATCTTCAAGATTCACTCATTCATAGAATATTCAGCTTTTTAAATTCACTCATTTTGTCAAATTTCTCATTATTAATATTCACTCATTTTGTAGAATATTCAGTCTTTTTTAAAAATTCACTCATTTTGTGAAATTTCTCACTTTTAGTAGTTACTCATTTTGCAGAATCTCTCACCTTCAAGATTCATTTATTTTGAAATTCACTCATTTTATGAAATTTCTCACATTCAAGATTCACTTATTTTATGGAATCTTCATCTTTCTTAAAATTCACTCATTTTATGAAATTTTTATTTTTAAAATTCATTCATTTTTGTGGAATTTCTTACTTTCAAAATTTACCCATTTTGTGGAATCTTCAGTTTTCTTGAAATTTACTAGTTTTGTAGAATTTCTCACTTTTAAGATTCACGCATTTTGTCAAATCTTCGGTTTTTTTGAAATTCACTCATTTTGTAGAATTTTTCAATTTTATGATTCACTCATTTTGTGAAACCTTCAATTTTTTTAAAATTCACTTATTTTGTAAAATTTCTCACTTTTAAAGTTCACTCATTTTGTGAAATCTTTAGCCTTCTTGAAATTCGCTCATTTTGTGAAATTTCTCACTTTCAAGATTCACTTATTTTATGGAATCTTTGATTTTCTTGAAATTCACTTGTTTTATAGAATTTCTCGCTTTCAAGTTTCACTTATTTTGTGGAATCTTTAGCCTTTTTGAAATTAATTCATTTTATGAACTTTAAAACTTTTAAGATTCACTCATTTTATAAAATCTTCAGCTTTATTAAAATTCTCTCATTTTGTGAAATTTTAACTTTTAAGATTTATTCGTTTTGTGGAATCTTTGACTTTCTTGAAATTCACTTATTTTGTGAAATTTCTCACTGTTAACATTTACTCATTTAGTTGAATCTTTGCTTTCTTGAAATTCACTCATTTTGTAGAATTTCTCACTTTTAAGATTTACTTATTTTGTAGAATCTTTGGCTTTCTTGAAATTCACTCATTTTGTAAAATTTCAAGTTTTAAATTCACCCATTTTGAAAATTCACACTTTTGATGGAATTATTCTAAGTTCTGTTGCGTTCTTGGAAATTTTGTTTGAGATAACAAGGAATGTTCGTCAATCTCACTACAAGGTAAAACTGAGGTTTCAAAGAGAATGTAATTTTCTTCCTCGTCATTTGGGTCAAACCAAGGTTTTAAATGACAAAGGTTTCTCTACCTCATCATATTTAAAAAAAGGTAAAACCAAGGCTTCAAAGAGAGCATGAGTCTCTTCCTTGTACATTAGGTTAAACCAAAGTTTTAAAAGAGAAAAATTTCTCTACCTCATCACATTTAAAGAAATACTAAACTGATGTTTCAAAGAGAAGGTAATTCTCTTCTTTATAATTTGAGTCAAACTGAGATTTTAAATGAGAAAAGTTTCTCTACCTCATCATATCTAAAGCAAAGCTAAACCAAGTTTTCAAAAGCAAAGTATTCTCTTTCTCATAATATAGGTTGGATCGAGGTGATAAAGAGACAAGGTTCTCTACGTCAAAGGAATTTAGAGATGGTAAAGAGTCAATGTGCTCTACCTCAAAGAAATTTAGATGTGGCAAAGAGATAGAGTTCTCTACCTCATGGGTTATCAGAGGTGGTAAGAAGACATGGCTCTCCACCTCAAATAAATTTAAAGGTGATAAAGAAACAAAGATCTCTACCTTAAGGGTTATTAAAGGTAATAAAAAGTCATGGTGCTCTACCTCAAAGAAATTTAAAAGGTGGTAAAAAGACAAGGTTCTCTACCTTAAAGGTAATAAGAGGTGGTAAAGAGAGAATTATCTACCTCTTAAATCATGATAAGAAAGGGTTCTCTACCAAAGATGAAAAAAATGAGAGAATAGTTTTTCTTTTTTATAGAAAGGTTTCTATGGAGAAAAGGGTGAAGAAGGTTCCTTAATCCCTTAAGAAAAGAGAAAAGAGTTTTCCTATTAGGTTTGAAAGTAAAAGAAAGGTTCTTATTATAAAAGAGTAAGAGAGTTCCAAGGCCTGATAAATAAGGAAGAAAGAGTTTTTTTCCTTAGACTCTTAAATGATAGAAGGTTTCCTATTATAAAGGTAATAAGGAAGGTTCCTTAGCCTCAAAGTTGAGGAGAAAAAGGTTTTTCTGCTCAAGATTTTTGACAATGGAAAGGTTTTCATTGTCCCAACGAAAAACAGGACCAAATCTAGTAACGGCTTTATGCATCATGTTCCACAAAACATGTAAAGGTGTGCCGTTATTGACACTCAATTTTATTCGGGCACTAATTTTTTTGTTTAGTTTTAGGTTAAAAAATTTAGTTTAGGAGGCATTTTTCTTTTTAGGGGCAATTTGGACTTTTTTTTCATTTTATAGCTTAAAAAGTTTGTAGGATCAGGTGCATTTAGATTATACTATTATTTTATGTTATAAATCTTTTAGGAATTTAGAATTGTCATTTAGGGTCAAAATAGGAATTAATATAGTTTAGGTATTAATTTGGTGTCCTAAAGGTCTTTTGGGGTTAGTTTAGGTAAAAGTGAAGAGTTTGGGTGTGAATTGAGAGATTTCAGAAATTTTTGGGGCAAAAATGCAAATTTGGGGCAAAATTTCTAATCCAAAGAGTTTGGGACAAATCTGGTGAATTTATAAAGATCTGGGAAAATCTAGAACATTTTACAAGGATTTTGGGCTAATTTGACAAATCCTGAAAGATCTAGGTTGAATTGAAATTTCGTCAAAAATCTGGGCCAGATCAACAGCTTAATAGATTTTATGGGCTTGTATTAGTATTTAGGGCAGATTGTATCCTAGGAGATTTATACCTCTAAAAATTCAATTTTGATAAGGCTTAATCTCAAATTTTGGTTGTTAATTACTTTCATGACACTTGCACTGTAAATGGGAGCCATTACACTAGAGAAAAGGCTAAGAATTTCGAAACTCTAAGATCTAGCAAGAAAAGGGATGAAACTATAGCTTCAGCCTCCTGATTTCTCGCAACTCACCTCCCAAAACCCCAGACTTTCCCTGCTACCGTCAGCATCTGCCACGCGCAACCCGCTGCGTCTAGCCGTCATTCCACCGCCGTCAGTATCTGTAGTCGGCCACCGTCGTGTCGCCCAGCTTTGCAAGGCTTCCCTTGCATGTCAGCTGCCAATAGTGACGCAGAATCAATGGGAAGAAGCTTCGACGTTTGAGCGCTGGATCCACGAAACTCAAGCCTCTGTTTGTCCCATCGTGGCCAGTGAACAGAGAATTAAAGCCAGACTCGGACCAAGACCCGTTTCCAGCGCACGCCGTACCCTGTTCTGTTCGAACCCAGTCTGTCAACCATCTCCAATTTTGGTAAAACCCTCGTTCAGTCATTGGTCTTTTCTGTTATGTTTGTTTTAGCCATAGTGGTCTCTGTTCTTTTCAATTTAACACAATCAGCATTGTTTTCAATTTTTTTTCATTCGATCATTTTGCTTATACGTGCCATGAAATAATTTGGTCACTAACATCAAGAGGGATTAGAGGGTTCAGGTTACGTAATTATTTTTCTAATAACTAATATAATTTTAAAATTCATTTAATCCATTTAATTCACTCCAAAGATCAAATTTTTTAGCATTCATTCTGTGGGTTTGATAAAACCCAATGATAAATTTAGAAAAATAGTTAACAATAAAATTCTAAGATCCATATCTACATCCGGGTGATCCGATAAGATTTATGGTTTGAATTGATAATTAATTAAAATATTTAAAAAATAAATAAATAGAAAAATAGATTAAGTATTTGGGTTCCTTATCGAGGTGGTCCAATAGGATCTATGACTTAGAAATATCAAAATCACATAAAATAACCAAAATTGAGTAGTGAGGTTTAAAAATCCATATCTAGGTGGTTCAATTAGAACCCATGGTATAGAAATTAATTAAAATATTTAAAATCAACCAAAATAAAATTTAATTCAAACTAAGGTGCCAATTTTTTTGCACTAAAATAAGGTTGTTTTATTATAACTGTACTCCTGAACTTTTCGAACTCTCGTAGATCATTTTAAGATATCTAATTAACCTAGGTGTAAACGAATTGGTAACGATTCCTAAAAATACATTGCTACAACAGTGGCGAGGCCAAGGGCGAGACGACAATTCTAGCCTTCATCAGTGTGGAAGCATAAAGGGCTACTGGTTCTAATTTCAAAACTCATTGAACCCATTGGTATAAAGGGCCGCCATATTTGCTCTTGAATTCTGGTGGTCTTTATGAGGTGGGTAAGATGTTGGCATCGAGAAATGGTGATGAAAACAATGATGAAGGCTAGAATCAACAAAGAAATGGTTGCAATCAGCAGAGGAAGGGTTAGATTCAAGCGGACGGCAATGGATTCATTTTCCCTATTTTGTGACACCACCATTCACCTTCTTCTTAGTCACCGTTTTTTAGGAACAAGAGAACAAACATCTTCAGGAAATCAAAAGGGAAATTGGGAAAGAAATTGGAAGGGAAATTGAAAGGGAAATCAGGAAGTAAATTGAAGGGTGGTTCACTAGAGTGGGAAAATCGGGAAGAAGAGACATGATAAGAGAGGGGAAATTTTTAGGACAGAGAGACTTAAGAGAAATAGCTAAAAAGGGAAGACAAGGTTGATTGAATATGAGATTTAAAACTTTTTATGGTTAAAATGATTTATTGGAAAAGTTTTAACCGACAAAATTGGTATTTTACATTTATTCTAATGTTAATTAATGTCACACTAGTAAAAACTATCTATTTTAATGGTGAAATGAACGGAAAGTACCTAATTGAAACACGTAATATGAAGTAGGATATTTTGATAGGACAATCTTAAAGAAGAGTACTCATTTAGTATATGAAAATAAGCTAATGAACCCTCAGTGAAATTTATCCAATAATTTTATAACTTCTTTCATGTTACTTTTTACATGTGTACCTATAATTAAATAATTTAGCTTAAAAAAAGTTGGGGGTAATAGGACAAAAATTGGGAGCTAAAACCAAATAAACTCGCCACTTCCCACCTTCAACTAATCATCTTCGCGTTGGTCGCCACCTTCACCCGTGTCTTCACTTACGCCGCCTTCGCCTTCCCATACTTGCTCTTCACGCGTCTCTTCCTCTCCACCTCTTGTTCCATAAATTCACCGTCCAAAATGCTGCAGGAGCTCAGAAGTCAGGACAGCATGGGACAGAGACCCCCCCACCGCGCACCATCCTCTCATCCCGAGATCTTGTTCCTTTATTTGCGGCAAAATCAGAAACACAGCCGGATCCATTTACCGATTCAGTCCAATCGACCATTTTTTTTTTAATTCGTTCCAAATAAATCACTTTTATTTTTCAATTACCCAATTTACGTAGACCATTAAATCGGACATTCCATTACTTTAATCACCAATTAGGCCTTCAAAAATTCATCCCCATATGAAAAGAGACAGAATTTATATCACCTGCAGTTACCTGTACAACTTCTATTTTTGTTCGCGATGGAAAAGTGAAGGGCAGATGACGATATAAGCAACCCAAGGGATGATGTTATAGGACTTACAGCCTCTATAGATATTGGGGAATGGGGGAAGGGAAGAGATAATTACATTCTCCCTTATTTAGTTAGACAAAAAAAATAAGAAAATGAGGAAGAGAGACCACTCTCTTTCCTTCACATATCGCGCTCATTAATTCAGTTTTATAATCCCTTCAAATTGAGGGAATGGTGAGCTTCCTTCAACTTTCATGCTATAGTCTCCCCTCCCCTTCTCTCCTCTTCCCGTAATAAATTATTCAAATAAAACATTAGCGGGAGAAGTAGCGGCTATTTAGGCAAGGTAATGGTGTCTAGCTATCCTGTCCCTGACTCTTTTGTATTTAACTGGAGCCAAAACAGTGTAACTAAGGCAAATGGCGTGTTAGGCTGTCTCCCCTCACGAACACCTTAGTGCAAAAAAGAAGTGGTATCCGTCAAACTTGAAGCTACATTGATTAGCATTAAAAGTTAAAAAAATTATTTAATCGTAACTTTTAATTTTAACGGTTTCATTTTCAACATACAATAAATTATGTAAAACTTTAATATTAATCACAAAAATTGTTTCCAAATTGAGCCTTTTTTTTTATATATATTCTCAAAAGCATTTACAAGGCTGGGTACGAACGGTTATTTGAAAAGTTAGGGATTAACGTATCTATTTTCTGATTCCTTAAGGGAGTCTGACCATATTTAAGACAAGAATATTTGACATTACAATGGTGAGGAAAGGGACCTGGTGTTTGTGTCCACAAAACACGTGCATTGTGCCATGCGACCGCCCAAATCTAACGACAACAAATGCCGAATGAATCCAAAATGTTGCTGGAACTCAGAAGTCAGAACAGTATGGGACTGAGAGCCCCCACCACGCACCATCCTCTCATCCCCAGATCCTGTCCCCTGTCTAAGCTTTATTTGTGGTAAAGATCAGAAACACACCTGCGATTTTACGACTCAGTCCAATTCGACCACCTTTTTTTAATATGTTCCAAATAAACCACTTTTATTTTTCAATTAGCCCAATTTACTTAAACCATTAAATTGGACATTCCATTACTTTAATAGCCAATTAGATCTTCAAAAATATTTCCCCAAACAAAAAGACACAAGTTATATCACCTGCAGTTATCTCTACATAAGGAACCAAAGGGATGATGCGATAGGACTTGGCAACAAGCAGCGGCTATTTAGGCAAGATAATGGTGTATAACAATCCCCTCCTTGATTCTTTTGTTTTTAATTGGAGCCACAACAGTGTAATTGAGGCAAATGGGCAAATGGCGTGTTAGGCTATCTCCCGTCATGAATAGAGCCTTTGGTGTGAAATAGGCATGAGCATTTAGTTGATTTGGTTTGAAACTGATCTAAGTATAATGATTTGATCTATTTTTGGTTTCTATAAAGTATATCTAAATTATCCAAATTACATGTCAGAACCGATCCAAATCCTCCGAATTATATTTTGATTTATTCGATTCCTCTTTTTAAGGCCTAGACACATAGTAAAGAAAAAAAAAAGATAAATATTCAAAATTTTACCTCACTTCCCAAACTTAAAGAAGGATAAACAATATATAGTTCAATATTAGTAGAAAACTAGGTTTTTTTTTACTCATTGATAAATTTACCATCAAAATAAATGTCAATTAAAATTTTACTTTATTTTAATTTTGAGTTGAGTTTTCTTTATGTTATGTTTTTATCATTAAAATGATTAGTCATGATTGAAAAGTAGCATTATACATGTTTAAAAGTGATGGATATTTTTTTCTTGGTAAAGAATAATTAACTAAAAAATTTCTCTTATCAACTCAAATTCTAATTTTTAATATTGGTGGGAAATTTATTTAGAAAAATTCACTTTCAATTTTAACACTTATGGACCAAATTACTTTATTGAATTAAATAACTCATGCTACAAAACTCAATTATCAATAATAAAAAGATATGATGAAAATAGAAAAATTGTGTTTAATTTATTTTGCTTTAAAAAATTGTACATAAAAAAACAAACAAAAAAGTTTGGGGAGTAAGAGAGCAAATAGAAAGAATATTAAGTAACTATTAAATTTAGGGTTCAAAACGTAACACAAGTCGAATTTAGTGACTTATATGGTAAAAGTTTGAAATTTTGGGATGAAAAATGCATTTAACAACAACCAAAAGTGAAACAGAGTTAAACTAAGAAAATGGTAACACTGGCCCTCAGGATGCGATCCACCTACCGAAACATGGACTAAACTTAAAAAACAATCAATCTAGTGCAAAAAAAAAAAAAGCAAAACAAAAAAGCTATGCCATTGTTGATGAATAGTGCACTTTCACTCTATTTTACACTATTCATCTACAATAACTTGTGTTCATCTTTAGAAGTATAGTGTAATAGCTTTATATATGTATGGTTAATATGATACTAGTAAAATATTTATTACAATTTGGTTTATTCGGTTTATTTGGTTTTAAGTGTATGATGCAATAGTCGAACATGAAATTCAATTTTAAGTCAAACTGACCAAACTAAAAAACAATTGAATTATTCCATCCAAATGTAATCGATCTTTTCAATTTTTTTGGTTTGTTGGAGAACACTAACCCCTAATGCAAAAAATAAGTGGTAGGGGTGGAACTTGAACACTACTAAAAAGACTAGTTTTTCGAATGGGCAAATTATTAATGACCTGACTGTTAGTAATTATTAACATGTTTGGCCGTTGGTAAAAAAATTAAAATTTACCAATGGTTAAACATGTTGGTAATTTACCAACGGTCCAATACATTTGCAAATCAACAATTTTTGAACAGGCAAATTATCAATGCGTCAGACCGCTGATAATTCCAACACGTCAAACTGTTGGTAATTAATAATGTGTTAAACTGCTGGTAATACCAACGCATAAGACCGTTGGTAATTGCCAATGGTCTAATGCGTTGATAACAGTTATATATCATAATACTAATATTATTATTATTACTATAAATATAATAATAATAATAATAATAATAAGAATAATAATAAGAAGAATTATTAGGAGAAGAGGGGATTATTATTATTATTATTAGTTTTAAAAATATAATAACAGATATTTAATATATAGAGTATATATATATATATATATATATATCTATATATTGTAAATGTATAATGATAAAAAATAATATATAAAAATTAGATATTTTAGAAAGTAAATTAATATTTTTAAAACATTTTTTAAAAATAATAATTATAATTTTAAAATATATATTATCATACACGCACACACACACACACACACACAATAATAATAATAATAACAACAACACAACAACAACAACAACAACAACAACAACAATAATAATAATAATAATAATAAAATGTATCATATATAAAAAAAACATGCACTTAAAATATATCATATATATACATTAAATATATATGATGCATAGATACATTAAATAATGTATCATATGTATCATATTTATATATTTTTTATTATAAGTAATAATAATAATAATATGTATATTTATAGTTATATTGATATTGTCAATTATATAATTTTTATATAATATTTATATTTAAATATAAACATACACACACACACACACACACACAATTTATAATGTGTATGAACATATATATGAACATATTTATATAATGAAATTAAAAATAATGGTTTTAATGTATATGGTGAGATTGAATCTCTCTAATATATTATTATTATTATTATTATTATATCTTATATTAAAAGCCCATATATTATATACATATATGTAAAAGCCTAAAAAACCCAAATAAAACCCATAGCCCATAATCCTAACAAAATCCATATAAATATCCAAACCTATCTCACCTTTCATTTCCTCCCATAACCCTTGCTGCCTCTCACCTTCTCAATTCTCACCTAGCTTTCTGCCTCTCTTCCATTCTCCAGCCGCCTCTCCTTCTCCTCCTTGGCCTCTGTTCACCCTTCGTTCGTCCTTAGCCTTGCCTTGTCGAGCCGCCTCGCCTCCTCAACTCCTTGCCTTGCCGCGTAGCCTCTTCGCCTCACCTCGCCTCCTTCCCTCCCCTTACTGCCTTGCCTCGCCTCCTCTCCTCGTCGCCTCTTTTCTCCTCACCGCCTCGCATCTTCTTCTTGCCTCACCATCTCACTTCCTCGCATCCTTGCCTCGCTTCATTGCGTCTTTACTGATTTCTATTTTGATTTTCTGTTGATTTTGTTGTTTTTGTGAATTTGTAGATCTGGTTCTTTGATTTTGTAGATGTGCTTATTTGATTATTTATTTGTGAGTTTTTAGTTAATTTTGTGTTTGATTTTTGAATTTATTATAATTTTAGGAAATTTTGTGAATTTTTATTTTGTCCTTAGTTTTGGGCAAATTTTCTTGAATTGAAGTAATTTTTCAAATTTTGAGTTAACTTTTGTGATATTTTTAATTTTTCAATTTTTGAGTTTATTCTGAATTTTAAATTTTTTTGTTAATTTCAATTTTTTTTAAAGTTCTATTTTTTTTTATGAATTTTAGAAAAAAAAATTAATTTTTTTAAAATTATATATTTTTGAATTTTTATTGAATTTTCAAATTTTTGTGTCCTAATAAAGTCTTAGTTATATAATTTTTAGTTAATATAACTTATAATTTTAAAATTAATCATTTTAATTTTTTCTTTTTTCTTTTTTTTTTAAAGTGCAGTTTTCAACTGCTCATCATTGAAAACTGCTTTTATTTTTTAAAAAAATTTAACACAATTTCCAACAGCTTAAACCATTGATGCTTAAATCATTGGTATTTAAGCATTTGGAAATTGTGTTGAATTTTTTTTAAAAATTGTAAATTACCAACGGCTTCAACTATTGGTAAATGCCAATGGTTCAAGCCATTGATAAATTATCAACGGCTTCAGCCGTTGGTAAATACCAACAATTTAAGTCATTGATAAAAGTTAAATCGTTGGTAAAAACCATATGCTCTTAGATCATTGGTAATTACCATCAACCCTTTTTCCAACAGCTATGTGTTGGAAATTACCAATAGTTTTAGATTAAGCCGTTGGTAAAAAATTTTCCTATGCGTTGATTATCAACGCACCGCTACCAACGGCCATGTATTGATAATTTTAAAATTACCAACACATAGTTGTTGATAACTGCCATTGGTAAATGTCTTCTTTTTAATAATGGAAGCAAGTCTAATTGACAAAGGTGATAGCATATTTGAATTTCTTTAAATTAAGAATATCTATTTTGCAAAACTAAAATAAATAATGGGAAATTCAGTAGCTTTTTCAAGCCGAGTGAGTGATCACAATAACGTCTAATCTACTTTTTTTTTTTATTTTATGAATTCCAATTCATTAAACAACCATCAAGGGCTAGGCATACGCTCAGACTCAATAAATATAACAATAGCCCTAGGGGGCTCCCTCTATTGTACCATCTAGCTATCTAAAGTAAGGCCAAGCCTAGCAAGTGCATCCGCCACACAATTTGCCTCCTTCACATGTGGACAACTAGCCGAGTGCTAAATAAACTCAAAAGCCATCAGATCTCCTTCATAAACCCATATGCCTCTGAGAGCTTTGCCGCATTAGAATGAATAGCCAAAACAACCTGTAGTGCTTCCATTTCGAGCACAAGGCATGAAAGACCAAGGTCACGAGCTAGCCGAAGTCCTTCCAATGCCGTTATACATTCCACAAAAAATGAGCTTTCAAGACCTGAGCAATTGTTGGTAAGCCCGTGAGCACTCTTGGTATGTGGTCTCGAAGGACTGCTCCTATCCCCCAATGATCATCTAAGCCAATCGCTGCATCATTATTAGTCGATTGTCGAAACCACAAAAAATAATTCTGGTATCACTGATAACTTAGAATAAATAAATTTATAATATAACAGTGAAAAACAAGTTAAATCCCAAGGAAAATTTTTTAACCGAAAGCTTCTTGTCAGAAAACTGAAATAAAAGGTTGGGGGTTTTCTTAAATTGAATGCTGAAATAAATTAACTGTAGAATTAAAATGAAAATAACCAATACAAACGCTCGGTTTAGGGTTGATTATCCATTTCAGTTACGCAGTTGATCATCGAAGAAAAGTACTTATTCAATCCAAGCAAATAACATAGGGCTCTTTTTAAAGCTAAAAAGAACGCAAGGAATTCAGCAGTAAAATTAACCAGAAAAAACTTCAGATTAATTTCTTAATTTTGAGTCACTAGATATTGAAAAGCAATTTCTAATAAACCCAAAATTAGCATTAAGAACAATGAAAAAAAGTTTATTCCAGTCAATAATCCATAAGCTTGAACAATTTAATCTGTCCTACTTCTTCGTATGAACTAACCAGAAATAAAAATAATCTCCAATCAGTTCACTTGCTTCTAATTAAATTCTTCACCTAAGCGGTTAAAAGAAAATCAAGTAGATTTGCAATTGCAGAATCAATCAAACAAGTAAGAACAAAAAAATTAATTGCAATAAATCTTAACAACAAAGAAGTAAATATTTGAGTTTAAAGAGAATTTAAGTAAGTAAAATCAATTCTCACAATCAGTATTGATGATAGAAATCGTCCCTAAAATTGAATCAGAAATATTACTCACTCATGATTGGAAGAAAAATAAAGAACAATAATAATAAAAACTAAAATTGCAAAAAAGAGAGATAGGGAGAAGGGGAGGGTCTGCCGGCAGCCCAATAGAGAGCCGAAGGCTGTTGCAGCCATTGGTCTAAATACCTAAAAAATAGTAACCTAGTATGCTAAACTCATGAAATCTCTCTAAAATTTCTATATTGTTACAAGAATACCCCACATCAATAAAAAGATTTAAAATAACTAGAAGGTTTCAAAGTTGTCAGCCAAGCAATGCTACAGAACAGTAGTAGCAACTTCAAGTTAAGATTCGACCTTGATTCAATCACTATTTCTTAAAACTCAAAGAATGAAAGCTATAGAGCTCCTTCTTAGCTTCGAAACGACACCTAAATAGCATAAAACGGACATCTACAACCAAAGATATGCCCAAAATACCATAACTATTTCTAAACCAGAGATGACTCATAAATCCTAAAAGAACATAACCAAATTAAAACTTGTAAAATTGCAAATTAAATTCACTTCCAATCAATTGAGTCCATATATGCTCTAAGCTACAAAACATACTCAAAATATATATTTAAGATTCAAAACATATTAAAACATACTAAATATGAGAGAAATAAATATAATAAATATAAGTTTATCAAATTCTCCTACACTTAGCTTTTAGTCGTCCCCAGTCAAAACTCAAAATAGAAACATACTTTTGAGCTAAACTGAGTAAGATAATTTCACATTCAAGGATCTTTAAAAACTTAATAGGAGAAATTAAGTACGCAATCTACTCGGCAATAGCAACTCAAAACTAAATAAGTCATTGAAAACAAGTTTTTCTTGAGCTAGCAACAATCACCGTTAAAAATATGGGGAAAAAAAAACATCAAACTTTTGTGCGAAGTAAAGAGAATAAACCAGGTAAATAAGAACTCAAAAAGTACAACCAGTCTTACCACAAACCCATGAAAAATAAGAAATTAGTTGAGAATTTATTTATTTATTTATTTATTAACTTTATTTTTTTTTTTTGTCTTTTTCTTGTGTTCCACTGTTTAGCAAATGTATAATAGGGGGATCCCATATCTAAGCTACTAACTCGACACAACTCCAAAGTGTTCTTTGATCATACTCATGTTCTTAGTACCTTTTTTAGCAGTGATTGACTCTTATTTTAGGAGAAGACCCCAACCTACTTCAATACCCAAAACAGCGGAGTTGCAATTTTTTTTTTCAGCAGAATGCAACAAGTCAAACAATTTTTATTTTTTTCTCAAGTGATTCAAATCATCCATCAACCGAACAAACCACATATTCAACTTAATAGGCTCATAATCTCACAAGATTTAAATCAATGTACTAAGTACACAAATTTGATGAAAAAATCAGCTTCTTAAGATAACCACAAACTAGCTTGATCAAAAATTATAAAAGTAATTTAAAAATAAACTTCGAGAGTTGCATAAAGACTAATAAATTACTAACTCAACACTCAAGCTAAGCATTCAAGAACCAAAAAGGTGAAATCATCTTAACAATTCAGATCGATGCTCAAAAGTATAAATAAAAAAATTTTTAATTCAAAAATTTTGAAAACAAAAAATTAGGGCTTAAGCTACCGACTCACCCACACTTAAATCAAAAATTATCCTCAATGTTCACAATAAAAGCATAGATGGGGAAAAGAAAAGGTACCGCCATGAAAAATGATTTCACAGTAATTCACAGCCTAGAATTTGACTTCAATTTGCTGCCCCATATGGTTCAGTTCATCTCCAGCTTGAAAGAGATATCGCCTGACCAAGAAAATCAGTTGTGAAAATAAAAAAACCTGAAAAATAAAAGCTAGAAAATAATAATAAAAATGAAAGAAAAAAATCCTAATTGTTCGTGGCACAAAACCACGCCTGGGTTGCCTCTCAAAAATGTCTTTCTTTATTGTCTTTAGCTAGACAACCCCTTCCTGCATCAACCAAGATGTTTTGAGAATCTCTCATGAAAAGGCTTTAACTTATGCATTTCAGTGTTGAACACTTTATCCGTTTTCAAACTTTTAAGCTCGATTGCACCATGAGTAGAAATATCAATAATAACAAATGGTTCAATCCAATTAAGCTCAAATTTACCAGATAACACTTTTCATCTTTTTCTATATTTGCAAAACACCTTTTGTCCAACCACAAATGATATCTCATGTTCTTGCTGCAACTTGACATTTCCTTTCTTACCTTTTTATGCCAACTTTGCTTGGTTTTCAAACTTTGTTCCTGATTCATTCTGCACCAAAGTATCAATTTTTTCAACAAAAGAAACAGAATTATCCTTGTCAATTTCCTTTAATGTGTCAAAAATATTGAACTGTACAATTTTCCCATCAAATTCCATTGTGAGAGTGCCAATATCCACATTAATCTTGATCTTGGATGTCTTTAAAAATGGTCTTCCTAACAAAATAGGAACAGTTAGGTCATTATTCTCCATATCAAGCTAATTGCCCCTAGGATGAGCATTCGATTTATCAGCTAATTACATCGCAACACCAGTTTCATTCAAAAGTCCAAGTTTCAAAGAAGTATATATTGAATATGACATGACATTAATTGAGGCTCCCACATCTAACATAGCTTTTTCTACCTTAAAATTGCATATTATACATGGTATAGTAAACATACCAGGGTTCTTACACTTCTGAGACAACTTTCTTTGGATTATTACTGACACATTCTCCCCAACTTTGATTGTCTCATCAACCTTCAACTTCTTTTTATTGGTGCACAACTCATTCAGAAACTTGGCATACTGCAACACCTGCTTGATTGCATCCAGCAAGGGTAAGTTGATTTCGATCTTTCTAAAAGTTTCAAGAATTTCCTGCTCGGTTTCATCTTTTTTTGATTTAGCCAACTTGCTAGGAAAAGGAGGTGGGATCAGAATTGTTGATTTTGGAAAAATTGGCTTGTTATTTACCTCCTCAATTAGTGCATCAGATTTTGATGGTTTTAGGCTATCTTATTCCTTTTTAAGTATTGCCATTTTTTATGTGGTGGTTTGCACCTCTTTGCCACTTTGAAGGATCACAGCATTAACATGCTCTCTTAGGTTGATTTTAGCTTGAGATAGCAGCCTCTCTTTTTCAGTTTCAATTTTGTTCAATGAGGCTGCCAGTTGTGAAATTTGGTTCACAAAGTCTTTAATGCTAGCTCTTGTTTCTTGTTGAAACATTTGAGTGTTAATGGCTAAAGCTTTCACAATATCTTCTAAAGCCATACCTGAATTTGGTGCTTGGTTCTGTGGTTGAAGAGCTAGTTTGTTGTAATTGGTAGATGGATACAGTGGTTGATTGTTTGGCTGCCCATATCTCACATTCGGGTGGTCTCTCCAACCAGGGTTGTATTGATTGGCATAGGGGTCATACCTTTTTGGTTGGTTAACAAACCTGCTTACCGCATTCACTTTAGGTGTTGTATTCTTTTGCAACTGTTGGCACGAGTCAGTAAAGCGCCCTTGAGTAGAGCAAATGCTACAAACTCTAGAATTTTGGACCTGTCCCAAGGCAACTTGTCTAACAAGAGAGGTTAGTTTATAAAGTTGAGCTTCAATACTCGAAGTTCCTACCTCATTTACCTTATTCGGTACATGGTCTACCCGTGCCCCCAAACTGTTGCAAGTTGGCTGCCATTTTAGAAATTAGGTCTTTTGCTTCCTCGGGCATTTTTTCTACAAGTGCTCCTCTACTTGCAGCATCCAACATACATTGATCCATGAACAGTAGCCCTTCGTAAAAGTACTGCAGCAATAGTTGATCAGAAATCTGGTGATGTGGGCAGCTCACACATAGCTGGTTGAATTTCTCCCAGTACTCGTAGAGACTTTATCCGTCGTGCTGTTGAATCCCACTGATTTCCTTCCTAATTATTCCAACCCTTGAAGCTGGAAAGAACTTCTCTAAAAATTTTCTTTTCAAGTCATTCCAGGTTCCAATCGAACCAGAGGGAAGGTAGTTAGTCCTTCGCCTTGTCCGCCAAAGAGAATGGGAAAGCTTTCAGCTTAATCTGTTCTTTTGTAACTCCATGTGGTTTCATGGATGAGCAAACTACATGAAATTCCTTCAAGTGTTTGTGGGGGTTCTTGCCTGCAAGGCCATGAAAAGTAAACAATAAATGAATTAATCCAGATTTTAATTCAAATGTTACCTCAATATCAGAAAAATCGATGCACAGGGATTACTGGACAACATTGGGAGTTGCCAACTCCCTTAGTGTTCTTGGTGCTACCATCTCTACAGTAACAAATGCTTCTTTTTCACTTTCTGAGTTGCTGTTTGTAGATGTTGAAGCTGCAAAATTGACCGCTTGCCTCTTTACTTTCCTGTTTGCCTTTGCTGTCTTCTTGATCTTTGGATCAAATACTAATTCACCTGTACGAGAAGATCTTGGCATAAATCAGTTTACTGAGAAAGAAAGAAAGAATAATAATAATAATAATAAATAAAAAGGAAACTTTAACAGAAAAAGAAATCTTTCCGGCAACGGCATTAAATTTTTGGTCGATTGTCGAAATTGTCAAAAATAATTATGGTATCACTGACAATTCAGAATAAATAGATTTGTAATATAGCAGTGAAAACTAAGTCGAATCCTAAGGGAAATTTTTTAACCAAAAGCTTCATGTCAGAAAACTGAAATAAAAGATTGGAGGTTTTCTTGAATTGAATGCTGAAAGAAATTAACTATAGAATTAAAATGAAATTAACCAATACTAAAAACACTCAATTCAGGGTTGATTATCCATTCTAGTTACACAGTTGATCATTGAAGAAAAGTACTTCTTCAATTCAAGCAAATAAATAGGACTCTTTTTCAAGCTAAAAAACCCCCAAGAAATTAAGCAGTAAAATTAACCAGAAAAAGCTTTTGATTAATTTCTTAATTTTGAGTCACAAGATATTGAAAAGTAATTTCTAATAAACCCAAAATTAGCATTAAGAATGACAAACAAAAGTTTATTCCAGTCAACAATCTAAAAGCTTGAACAATTTAACCTGTCCTACTTCTCTGTATGAACTAACCAGAAATAAAATTAATCTCTAATCAATTCACTTGCTTCTAATTGAATTATTCACCTAAGCGGTTAAAAGAAAATCAAGCAAACTTGTAATCGCAAAACCAATCCAACAAGGGAGAACAAAAAAATTAATTGCAATAAATCTTAACAACAAAGAAGTAAATATTTGAATTTAAAGAGAATTTAAGCAAGTAAAATCAATTCTCACAACCGGTGTTGGCGATAGAAATCATACCTAAAACTAAATCAAAAAGATTACTCACTCACGATTGGAAGAAAAACAAAGAACAATAATAATAATAATAAACTAAAATTGTGAAAAAGATATGGAGAAGGGGAAGGTCTGGCGGCAGCCCAATACGGAGAACCGGAGGCTGCTAGAGCCCTTGGTCTAAATACCTAAAAAACAGTAACCTAGTATGCTAAACTTATAAAATCTCCCTAAACTTTCTATATTATTACAAAAATGCTCCACACAAATAAAAAGATTCAAAATAACTAGAAGGTTTCAAAGTTGTCAGTCAAGTAATGCTCCAGAACAGCAGCAGAAAATTTAAGCTGCGATTTGACCTTAATTCAGTCACTATTTCTCAAAAATCAAAGCATAAAAGTTTTAGAGCTGCTTTTTAACTTCGAAATGACACCTAAATCGTATAAAACACACATCTACAGCTAAAGGTATACCCAAAATACTGTAACTGCTTCTAAACCAGCGATGACTCACAAATCGTGATTTTGAAGCTAAATTTGACCCTCTTAACATGCAAAATGAGTTTCATGGTCTGCATATGATTTGTAGCTCCAAATGTTAGCTTTCCAATGAATTAAGAATCATTCAATTTCAATCTCTGTAGCTCAACATATGATTTTTCTACCGAAACATCGCCAATCTGTCAAAATCTTGAAGGAACACAACCAAATTAAAACTTGTAAAATTGCAAATTAAATTCACTTTCAATCAATTGAGTTCATATATGTTCTAAGCTACAAAACATACTCAAAATATATATTTAAGGTTCAGAACATATTAAAACATACTAAATATGAGAGAAATAAATATAATAAATATAAGTTTATCAATTATTGAGTTTCATGAAGTTTTGTTGGGGCTTGCACCAAATAGCACGACCTTTGCACATTGGCTGAAGAGTCACCTAGGACTCTACAACATTAACACCCTTCTGCACCCTCTAGGCTAGCATAAACTAGGAGAGTTAAGGCTACTTAAAGACTACCCCGTTTCTATGGCTCTATAAAACTGATACTACCATAGTTATGCGGTCCCACTTAAGGTCCCGTCCTAAACTTAACAATTTGTCCACCCATGGCGCTAGTGAACCTCTTCCCACCTAAGTCACAAAACTAAGTTACTTGTCCCTCTATACACGACGAGCAACATGGCAATCCTTGAATGTAAGTAGTGTTATTTTCCCCTTTGAGCCTAGCACAATGAACAAGTATATAACTATAGTTTGTGCAAACACAGATTGACCTTTATTGGAAGGTAGTCATGGAGCATAAGCCACAACATATTCTTCAACTTATTGGGCACTAATAGGCTATTCCTTGAGATTCATATACATATGGTATCCATTGATAATTGAATAAACACCATTTGTAGTAAAGTGCCAAATGAGTTTATCCTCATCCTACAGATTATATAGTGGAATTCGCATAATGAGCGTTACATCTGACTCAAAAAAATATACTTGTAAGAGCTCCAAATTTCATTGTCTACTTAGATGATTAATAAACATGCTCATTGGTGAGAAATCAAGTTCTTGCAACATAATAGATGGTCGAAATCCTAGGGAGTCATGAATCCAAGGGTCATACTAAGCACTAATACTGAAAATTGTCACCAATACACCAATGTAGACCCAGCTGCAGCAGTTCATGACAATGCAAAATGCTTTGCCAAGTTAGTGAGGAATTGTCCTTGTACTGGCCTAGAAGGAAACCAAAGGTAGGAAAATATTTTGCCTTTAGGGTTCATGAAAAAATGATGAATGAATTTGAATTAACTTCTACCCTTACTTCACGAGCATTGCTTGGTTATAAGTGGAGAGTTTTCAAAACCCAAGACCTCTATTTTTCTTCCTAGTCAATAACCAATCCCATGACATCTAGTTTATACCTCCTCTCCTGTCTAAATGGGACCACCACAAATGGTTGAGACATCGTTGAATATCCTCCCAAATCCTTGTTGGAATTTTGAAAATCGGCATGACATAGATAGGAATTGCTAAGGCAACTGTCTTGATCAAGATTTCCTTGCCTACTTGGGACAGAATATGTGTTTCCACCCATGTACTAGGCAACTGATTTTGTTATTCAGATACCAAATGCCACCTTTT
Organism: Aquilaria sinensis; assembly: GCA_005392925.1. Taxonomy (NCBI): domain Eukaryota; kingdom Viridiplantae; phylum Streptophyta; class Magnoliopsida; order Malvales; family Thymelaeaceae; genus Aquilaria; species Aquilaria sinensis. The sequence goes on along the minus strand of SMDT01002799.1, from coordinate 192,865 downwards.
TCTAACATCCCACAGAGCATGGCAACCCCTAATAAGTATCAATACTGACATTCATCAGTGTCGAACAATCTCATAAAATTGTGACATTGGACTTTTTCCGTGTTAAGGCTAAAAAAGGCACCATATTTGTTAAAGTTGCTGCTTAGCCCAACATTCGGTCATACCATCACAAAATACCCATTAAGGCTGCATCATCCACACCTATTGCCATGCAGAAAACCAGGCAATCATCAATAAATAATAAATGAGAAATGGAAGGGCCATACTTACTTGCTTGCAGACCCAACAAGATTGCCTGATCTTTTGCCCTACTCAAAAGACCAAAAAGCCCTTCCACATATAACAAGAAAAGATATGGTAACATGGGATCACCTTGATGGAGTCCTCTTTGTCAAATGGCCTCTCCCTGTGGTCTGCCATTCACAAGGATAAAGTACGGACTAAAGATTTGTACCTCATAACAAGTCAAACAAATTACCTAGGGAACCCAAGTTTCAACATGATAGCCTCCACATAATCTCACTATATTTTGTGATAAGCTTCTAACATGTTTAATTTTAGTGTGCAAAAGCCTACCTTGCCAACTCGCCTGCCCTTTAGTGAATGCATGAGCTCATATGCAATTAAAATATTATCAAACATCAACCAACCCTTCAAGAAGGCACTTTGTTCCTCAAAAATCAAATAGTTCATAATCGATTTAAGCCTGTTCATTATTACCTTAGAAATAATCTTATAAATCACATTGAAAAGTCTAATAAGCCAAAAATTAGCCATAGTTTTAGACACTTTGATCTTTGGAATAAGTACAATTAGAATTTGGTTGATATCATTGATATTGTGATTGCCATTCAAGACATCCAAACAAAAATCCACCACCTTTAGCCCTACCACATCCTAGAACTTTTGAAAGAATAGTGTAGGTAACCCATTCATTCCCCGTGCTTTACTTGGGTGAATATTGAACAGCACTACCTAGACTTCTTTTACTGCAAAGGGTTGCTTCAAATGATCCATCATAGCTGTTGTGACTAGGGGTGAGCAACTATTTTGTTTTAATTAAAAAGACTGAAAAAATTGAAAAATTGAATTTTTTAAATTTTTTATGTTATATTTATTCAGTTTTTGGTTCAATTTTGGTGATAATTGATGTTTCCCACTCTGGGGTAGTCCAGTTTTGTTACCAAAGTTATGCATTTAAAACTCCCAAGATTGATATGTTCTGTAGGCCATCAAAACAATACCCTTAGTGTGCATACCCAAGTGGCCGTCTTGGACACTATGTAAATGCATGCATATTGGTCCAACCATTACACACATATTCACATTTTATGCACACCATGGTACCAAGGAAGGAAAACACTAGCACAAATCTTAATCTTGGCTACCACACATTAGGCAATCTTAATAAATGCAAGTGACCAACCACTGCACCTGAAACTTCTTCCAAAAAAACTGTATAATCTAGCTATGTAACCCCCTATTTTATTTGCTTCATTATCGAGTAGAGTCTTTAAGCAAACCAAATAATTTGGTTTTACATCAATAGCCCACCTATGGACCAAGTTATGGATTTTTGAAATTGGTTATAAAATTCTGACCAAATGAAAAGTAACTTAGCCAACTTTGCAATGTCATATCTTTGGCTACAGAGCTCCAAATTATGAAATTAAAAATCCTAGTTCAACCTCTAGATGTGCTCTAGTTTTAATCAAAATTTCATACCGAGATTCATTCTACACAGGGAGATATAGAACTTTGAGTGCAAAGTCACAATTTTGGTCACTTTATGACCATTTTGCCCATACAAAATTTCGTAAGTGTGCAAACACTTCATTCACAAGGGGTAAGCCCTCCAAGGCTATCCTATACATGTCCAATACACATAGGAATTACATGCTCTTGCATCTACCAACTTTATGTGGCCAAAATAAAATTTACAAGTAAGCAGCATATTATTCACACTTAGGCAACTTTGTACCATATCACATACATAGCCAAAACATTACTCAAATGTTCACTTACTTGTCTCATTTTACATACACTACATGTACATGCATACATGCACTACATAATGGTCTTAACCGATCTAAATACACACCCTAAGTTATAGGAGTGCCTAAGACACAATGGACTCTAGAAACAGGATGCTGGATAGCTATTGCGTAACACAATAAGCACCATTACTAAAAATACCAAATGTGCTCCTAAAATCACCAAACTTTCCATATCATAACTAGATACATGGAAGCTCATGTACCTGAAATTTTAGATAAAAAATCAAACGAAAAATATTAGTTTGAATGTGATCTTTCTGCTGGACCTGAAATGGCAGAATTGAGGGAAGTAAGTTTCATTATGAAACTTAGTAAGGGAAACACTTGGTGACCCTCATTAAAACCTGTATACAAAGGTACTAAAACACAAAACCAGAATGCATATATACAAGATATATCAACTAAATGCAGCAGCCATTCACAACCAACAAACACATGAAATGCGGTAGCAACATAAACCATAGGTTAGTCCATCAAACATGCAATAAACTTAAGTAAATCACTGTGGCAGCCCTTCTCAAGCTAATGTTTGTCTTAGGAGGATTTTAATACTGGTTAGTACTAACTTTGGGCTCTAGAAACCCTCACTTCACTGCCATCATTGTGCACTTCACACTAGGTCACAAAACCTTTAATAAGTGCACTCCCTTTATTAAGCTTGGTTTATCAAGCTCATGGCTCTCTTCCACGCTTAGCCCCAGCTCCATAGATGCTTGAAAATATAGTAAACAATCCATGAAAGAAAGAAAACCTTTACCAAGATGAATAGGCCGAATTTAAAGCTTTATCCTTGAAGTATTCAAGCAATAGCTCTAGTTTGCTTCCAATTGCTTCCTTTTGCCTTCAATTTCAATCTTCGAGGTAGGGTGGCTGTGGAGGAGCTATGGAAGAAGTGTGGGGGAGGGTGGTGGCTGGTTGGGTCGAATATGAGAGAATAAAAATTGAGTTTGACTTCTTAAATTAGCTTTAGGACACTAAACATCCTTATTAGCCTTAATCATGCTTTATGTCATTTTCTTTGCCCATAAGCATGATTTTTTTGTCCTAAACTTATTGGTCCACCTTTTGCCCACTTTTTTGACTATTTATCAAGCCATAGCCGCCTCCCCCATGGTGGGATAATGCTACACTTTAGTAGTTATAACCCAAGTATAGGTTGTTGCAAGTAATAAAATCTCGATAGTTTGAGTGTCGAACCACAGGGAAGTGAATTGAGAAATACAAATTATAAATTTTTAATAAAGAAGGTTTTCGTGAAAGGTTTGAACAAGTGTTGATTAAAAATTTAAATTCAAATTCAAATAAAATAGCTAAAGTTAGGGGATCTACTTTTAGTATATCAGTTATGATTAATTTTAGCCCACCTTACCACTAAGTTGGAATCCACACACGAATGAGGCCCCAATCGGGGAATTTAGTTAGTATTAACTTTCATTGATTTTAAAACGCCAACGCTTGCTAATGGGTTCAAGTATCCATCATGCCAACCTTTGTCTACAATAACTTAAGATTCCAATAAAAACGGCAGAGCCATGTTCTACAGAGGGAATCAAGTATCTTTTGTGCCAATGATTGACTATGATAAATCAAGACTCCCACTTAACAAGTAGGGAAGTTAAATAGATTAAGGAAGAAAATACCGTTACATTGTGATCCATTCAAATCAATCATAACTTTTATACTAAAAGCTTCATCTTTTCACCTTAGCAAAAGAAAGATTAGTTAGCTATTATAAAAGTAAACAACACATAAAAAGATGAAATGAACATGGATTGAAAGATTAAAAGAAGAACAAGAAAAAGAATGAGAAAACACTTGAATAGAGCTTCAGCATTGAAAACTAGAACAAAGCTAAAGAAAAAAATGCTAAAGATGATATAAGAACATAAAAGAGGCCTAATAAATGGCATCCCTTCACCTTCCCCCCAAGGTTTCTATTTATAAAGTTTTGGGGGTGGGTGAAATGGTAAAATGGAATAATGAAATAGAGGTAAATATAAATCAACAATGGCGGGTTGTAACTTCTTTTAATTTTTTGATCACTGTACACATTAGATCAGTTCTTCCTCAAAGCACAAGATTTGTAGATCTCTTCTTTAGCTTTGAATCGATAGCTTGTTCATTCAAATTGGATATTTGTAGCTCACGTTATGATTTTTCTACCAAAACTGCTATTTAGCACACGAAAGAACAAATGGTCTCATCTATAATCAAATTTCGATAATGAAAATAATCAAACTAGCTCACAAAATGAAGTAGAGTTGAAGATCAATGTGTTAGCTTTCAGATAAATTTAGAATCACTCAGTTCCGACATCTACAGCTCCATATATGATTTTTCTTGTAAAGGGTCACCAAATCACCAAGTGATGATTTTACGTACGTAAAAAAGTAATTATTTAATATTAATAAATAGTGAAAACGCATATGAATAGTGCAATATGTGTATGAATAGTAAGTCAGTGAATAGTGACATAGTGAATAGTGAATAGTGAATAGTAAAGATGCATGAATAGTAACCCGATGGAAAAAAAATGCTCAGAATAGAGAAATTAATCATACTCAAAGTGTATAATGATGATTTAAACCTTAATAGCAATACACTTATGAGTATTCATCACATTCCCCAACCAGGTTCTTGTTAGTCTCTAGCAAGTAAAGTGATGTACTAAATGAATACCCAAGTTTCATCAATTATTTTATACTATCAATCTCTATACAATAGATCATAAATTATTGAAGTAATGAGCTTCAAAATTAATGTTCTAAACAAATGGCCCATATTTCATAACGATTTATGCACTTTTCTATCACTTAAACAAGGGAAAAGTGTAAAAGATTATGAGTTACTGAGTGCAGTAAGTGTGTGACTGACTATCAGAAGTGTCTAAAAAATTTCAGTAAATCATACCAACATTTGTGATTTATCAAAATAAATCTAATTTAAGACTATTGCTTTGGTGGTCTTTCACACTATTACATTATAAAAGTTTTTTTTTTAACTTTTGCTTAATCCTTATTTGGAGAACCTCAGTAATAGGCAGCCATTTCCAAGAGCAAACACCGCTTGTTGTTTTTTTTTTCTTTTTGATTTTCCAAGTGATTTCAATACTTCTTGGTGTTGTCTTTTGTTTTTTTTTTTCAAATTTTTTTTTATTCAAATCAAGCTAAGATATGGTTTATTAGAAGTTCCAACAACCACATAGTTAGAGTATTCTTTGAAATCTAAAAGACAATAAAGATTTTCAGCATGTGTAAAAATATTAGCAATTCATAACTTAAACATCCTAATCCATTGTCAAAGTGAATAAAATTTGACTAAATCATCATGTCAAACAAGATTTCAAACATGTAAAATTTAATGTAGCTCATCATCTCAACAATTTCATCACCAAGCATAGAAATTTTCAAGATAGAAAATATAGATTACTAGTGAGTGTGTCATCTTGTACAGGTTCAAAAACCTACTAAAAAAAATGTTATGCATGTCACACAAACAAGGATGCGTATCAAGAGTGAAAAATTGCTCTTTACTTAGCCATCATAAACTAAGTGCTTTGTCTAATGGTTTTAATATCAGCATGAGAGAAAACAAACTAAAAAAAATCAAATATCAACTATTCCTCCCCCAAACCAGATTAAGACACTGTCCCCATGTCAAAACATAGATAAGAAGAGTGAAAAAGAAATTACCTGAAATGGTAGTTATTGAAAATGAAAAACTTAAAATAACTTAAACCAAAATAAAGAAAATGCTAATAGTAAAACTAAAAGACAAGATAAACAGATCCTTAAGTCCGGTTGTTCTCTTCCACAGTGCTTCATCACTTATTAAAGATTGATAACCTGTAAAGAAAAAAATAACAAAAATAAAATGACATTAATGTACAGCAGTTGTGATTGTGGCTCACATCTTCCACTGGTTTTACGTCCAATAACAGCTTCAATGCTGTCTATGAGTCGAGGATATACTTCCTGTCCAATTTTCTTACAAACTGGCAAACAAGGTTGTTTAAAGTTAGATTCCCAAGATGTAACGCTTTCGTTCTCTATAAAAAATCCTCCATAAACTGAGAAGTTCACATTGCACTAATCTACAAGAATGCGTTTCAAGAGTCAATCATATATTATCCAAAGAATCCTTATGCAGACCATTCTTAATGAATTTTCTTTTATCTTCTTGATTATCGGATATCGTCCCTAAAGAATGACATTTAGTATTACAATTTCATTGACCACATTTGTGACAAACGCATAACCTTTTTGCTCTTTACTTTTTGGTATAAACGCTTTTGCCTAAGCCAAGCATGCAGGACACAAATGCATCTGAAATTTCATCAACCAAACAAACCTTAGCTTCAATTAACCAACGCACATCTTTAAGAATACCTTTGTGCATCGAAACTCTTAATCTTTCACATCTAGCTTGATAAATCCTTTTAAGAACATTTATTGGGAGAGAGGGAAAGTATTTTCGCAAAGCAAAAAGAGTAGAATCCATTGGTGAGAAAAAATTAAGAGAGGAGAGAAAGAAATCAGTTATTATGGGAAACTGAGATAACCAACTTGAGAGCCACGACATACCATATCTGCCACTAACTGGGAAGAAATGGATCCTACTTTTTGACAATTTTCAAAGGCTTTGCAGAATACATGTTCGTCTTTAAAAAAAGAGGGCCAGTAAAATTCAAACTGCAAAATCTTTACAGCTGTTTTCTTGACAAAACACACCCCCTGCACATTTCAGAATTATAAAATTTAATGACACTTTTGACCTTATCCTCAGGTATGCATCTCATAAATATCTGGTCAGGACAATATTTGAAAAGATAAGAGTCATGCCAATAAAAATTTTTCACCTCAAGTAGAAATTTCTTCTTAACTTGGATACTCCATTAAGCTGGTATCCGTCCTGTCATAAAAAAATTGACAATATTAGCAAACCAAGTTACTATAGTGACAGAAAATAAAAATTCATTAGGAAAATAATCATTTATGGGTGTAGCCTCAATTGTTGAATTCGTTGTTAGCCTTAACAAATTGTCAACGACAACATTTTCAATGCCTATCTTATCCTTGACCACAGTGTTGAACTCTTGAAATAATACAATCTAGCGTATCAGCCTTGGTTTAGCATCTTGCTTTGACATTAGATACTTCATTTCTTTGGGCAAGAGCTTTAACTCCGATTTGGGTATTTTATTTTACTGTTCATCTTTTGGTTTCCAACATGTGTTTTCTTCTACTTCTTAGATATGATTTTCTACAATTGCATCAATGATGCAGACATCTTCACTTTCATCTTCCTTTTTAGGTGGTTGCTTAAGGAAGTTGAAAATATTTAACTCCAACGTCATATTCTCAAATGTCAGTTTCATCAATCCATTCCTGCAATTAATCAAAGCATTAGATGTTCCTAAAAATGGACGTCCCAAGATAATAGGTGTTGAATTCTTGATTTCCACTGGTAGTGTGTCCAAAACAATAAAATCCATAGGATATATAAATTTATCAACTTGGATTAACACATCTTCAATGACTCCTCTGGGCATTTTTACTGATCTGTCAGCAAGCAAAAGAGTTACTTCAATTGGTTTTAACTCACCCAAATTTAGTTTTTGGTAAACTGAATATATAAGTAAGTTTACACTAACCCCAAGATCAAGTAATACTTGTTCAATTTTATGTTCTCCAATGAAACATAAAATTGTTGGACAACATGGATCCTTGTATTTCAAAGTAATGTTATTTTGAATAATAGAACTTACCTGTTTAGCTAAGAAGGCTTTTTTTTTCACATTCAGTTTTCTTTTAACAGTGCACACATCCTTAAAAAATTTGGCATAAGAAGGTATCTGTTTAATCGCATCTAACAAAGGGCTATTGATCTTTACTTGCTTGAAGATATCAAGAATTTCAGGATTTTGATTCACCTTCTTAGTAACAGTTAATGCTTGAGGAAATGGAGGTGCGTGTGGAGATTCAATTTGTACTTCGCTTGGTAAAGGTTCAACCGCTTCTTTACGTTTAGAAGTTGACTCATTGTCTCCTTCACAAGGATCAGGAATCGATTTTTCAACAACCATACTGTTGCAGAGTGTAATGATTGACTTCACTTAATCCATGGTTTGACCTTTGAGATTCGCTTGTGCTTGAGAAGAAAATTGCCATTTCTCTTGAATGAATGAATGAATGAATGCAATGTATCTTCAAAATTTTTCTTAAAAGGAGGAACATATGGTGCATACCCTTGAGATTGTTGAAAATTTTGTTGGGTGTGCAAAAGTGGTTGTGATGTGCATGATTATCACTTTTCCAACTGAAGTTTGGATGATTCCTCCAACCAAGATTGTAAGTTTGTGAGTGTGGATTTTGGGTTGGTCTCTCGAAGTTGTTCAATGCATTGACTTGTTCATGGAGACATTTTTTGAAAGAGGGCAAGGTTGGACAATTGCTAGTGGAATGATCATTGGTTTCACAAATATGACAAACAATTTCTTCAACAAATTTCAATTGACCAATTTTCTTTCTTTCTAATGCCTTAAACTTTCTAGCTAGAGATACAAATTTTGCTTGAAGGTCATTATCTTCCCTAAGATGGTACATACCTCCATTAAATGCAAGGGATTGAGTCTTAGCTGAGGCCTCATAAGTACTAGTAGTGTCCCAATTTCGTGCATGTTCTGCTAGTATGTTTAGATAATTCATTGCATCATCAGGATCTTTATCCTCAAATGTTCCATTACACATTTATTCCATCATTTGCCTTTTCTTAGGTGTCAAACCTTCATAAAAATGTGAGACTAATCTCCATATTTCAAAACCATGATTGGGCATGTATTAAGTAAATCATTGTATCTATCTCAACATTGGTAAAAAGTCTCTCTTGGTCTTTGCGTGGAAGTGGTGATTTATCTTTTGAAATAATTTGTTTTGTGGGTAGGAAATTTTTTTTTCAAAAATTATTGTTGCAATTCATCCCATGAATTAATGGAGCCAGACCTAAGATACTGTAGCCAAGTTTTAGCTTTATCTTTTAAAGAAAAAGGAAAAAGCTTAATCCTGATGGTGTTCATACTACAGTTTAGGTAGTTATATGTTTGACAGACTTCCTCAAATTCTCTCAAATGCAAGTATGGATTTTCAGAATCAAAGTCATGAAAAGTTGGTAAAAGTTGAATAATACCTAGCTTGAAGTTAAAGTTACATGCATCAGCAGAAAAAATTAAACATGATGGAGTGCTATTTCTTATGGGGTTCATGTATTTTCTAAGAGTCCTAGGCTGATCTTGGTCATTATGTAGAGAATAGTTATCTTCTTGGTCATTAATATGTTCAGCCATGTTTGAAGAAGATGAACATTCCCTTACCAGTCTACCACTTGATATACGTGACCAAGCTTTCATCCATTAACAAAATAATAACAAGAAAAACAAATATCAATAACTAGTTACGTAGGAGGCTCAGCCTTCCATACAATAAACAAAAGAGATAGGAGGCTTAGTATTCCATTTAATAATAATAAGAAAAATAAATAAAAAGGAAGCAATATGAACAAAAAATAAAAGATAGGAGGCTTAGTCTTCCATATGATGAACAAAAAAAAATGAAACAAAATAAAAAGGAACAAAAAAAAAATTGAACTTGTATTTTAATTTTACTTCATCGGCAACGGGGCCAAAAACTTACTGCACTTTAGCAGTTATAACCCAAGTGTAGGTTGTCGTAAATAATAAAATCTTGGTAGTCCGAGTGTCGAACCACAGGGAAGTGAGTTAAGAAATACAAATTACAAATTTTTAATAAAGAAAGTTTTAGTAAAAGGTGTGAACAAGTGTTGATTAAAAATTTAAATTTAAATTCAAATAAAATAGCTAAGGTTAGATGATCCATTTTTAGTATATCAGTTATGATTAATTTTAGTCCATCTTACTACTCAGTTGGGATCCACACATGAATGAGGTCCCAATCGGGGAATTTAGTTAGTATTAACTTTCATTGATCTTAAAATGCCAATGCTTGCTAATGAGTTCAAGTATCCATCATGCTAACCTTTGTCTACAATAACTCAACATTCCAATATAGATGGCAGAGCCATGTTCTACAGAGGGAATCAAGTAACTTTTGTGCCAATGATTGACTATGATGAATCAAAACTCCTACTTAACCAGGAGGGAAGTTAAACAAATTAAGGAAGAAAATGCCGTTAATGCTGTGATCCATTCAAATCAATCATAACCTTTATACCAAAAGTTTCACCCATTTACCTTAGCAAAAGGAAGATTAGTTAGCCATCATAAAAGTAAATAACATGTAAAAAGATGAAATGAACATGGATTGAAAGATCAAAAGAAGAATAAGAAGAAGAATGAGAAAACACTTAGACAGAGATTCGATATTAAAAACTAAAACAAAAGTAAAGAAAAAAATCCTAAAGATGATACAAGACATAAAGGAGGCCTAAGAAATGTCATCTTTTTACCCTTCACCCAAGGTGCCTATTTATAAAGTTTTGGGGGTGGGTGAAATGGTAAAATGGAATAGTGAAATATAGGTAAATACAAATCAACAATGGCAGGCTGCAGCTTCTTTTAATTTTTTGACCACTGTACACATTGGATTAGCTCTTTCTCAAAGCACAAGATTTGTAGATCTTTTCTTTAGCTTTGAATCGATAGCTTGCTCATTCAAATCGGACATCTGTAGTTCAAGTTATGATTTTTCTACTGAAACTGCTCTTTAGCACATGAAAGAATGAATGGTCTCATCTATAATCAAATTTTGGCAATGCAAATGATCAAACTAGCTCGCAGAATGAAGCAGAGTTGAAGATCTATGTGTTGTATTTTAGATGAATTTGGAATCATTCAGTTCCAACATCTACAGCTCCAGATATGATTTTTCTCGTGAAGGGTCACCAAGTGATGATTTTACGTACGTAAAAAAATAATTATTTAATATTAATAAATAGTGAAAACGCATATAAATAGTAACTCAATGAATAATAAAAAATGCATGAATAGTAACCCAATGGAAAAATGCTCAGAATAGAGAAATTAATCATACTTAAAATGTATAATGATGATTTAAACCCTTAATAGTAATACACTTATGAGTTTTCATCAGATAACCCCACAATTCCACCCTTTGACTTAAGTCAAAAGCTTGAACACCGTAGGTTTACACTAAGACATTTAGGTTCTTAATGCCTTTAGTGTTTTCTTTGTCTAAACTTGTCTTTCATGAACAATTTGGTCCTCCAATAATACTTTCATACCATTCCCATAACTCTCCAAGGCTCTTTCTTGAGAGTTTTGCAATTAAGTACCCAAATTTTCAAAACCTTACAAAAGGTCCATAGGTTAATTGAAAAACAAGCAATCCTTAAGGGTTTTCTTGGGGGCCAAGTTACCAACTTAGAGCACTTTTAAGGAGGTGTTCATTATACCTTTTACCCCTTATACTTCAATCACTATAAAGAGAATTATACAATATAATGGTTTTTTTACCATTATGCCACACTTGTAATTCTCCAATTTTTGTGAAGTGGTAAAAACTGAAATTTTACATTAGTTTTTTGTTTGATTTTTGGTTTTATGTATAGAAAATTTGGTGATTGAAATAACTGAATTTCATATAAGTTTATAGGCCTATATTATTTTATGCATGAGCCCATTTTGTCCCCAGATCAGAAGCCCAACCTGCCCCACTTCGCACAATCTTAGTAGGCCTTCCCTTTCCTATGTAGCCTAAGCCAATAACAAACAAAATGCTAGACAATAACAAACAGGGTAGTTTGTCCTTTTCAGTCTTTCCTCTTTACTGTAAACCCTAATGAACAAACATTGGAGAATTATGTGAATGAGGCAGGGGAAGGTGGCTAGTAGAAGTTGAGTGTTACTTTCACCAACTTGGGAGAGCCGACAACCGTGAGTGTGGCAGGGCCAACTAGTAACGCAGCGCATTAACGAGGCGACAATGGGAGCTGTGCTTTGTTTTGGAGATGGCATGTGAAGGAAGATGCAAGTCAAATTTGCCGGAGTTAGCACCATAGTAGAATTAACATGAGATGGAAGAAAATGTAAGTGAATTTGGTAAATTAAACTTATGCATTTGATTGTGATTTTGTGAGTAGAAGAATGAAGATGGATGGAAAATGAATAGTAGTTAGGTCAACTGAACACCTAGCTTAAAATTCAAAAATAATTTGCATATGAGCGTTATACACCCTGATTTGAACTTGCAACCATTTTGGTTTTATTAAATTTGACCAAAATGCTTTGTTGTATGCCTTAAATGGATGGTTAGTTGGTTATGTATCCATGAGTTGCTTTTTGGATTTGGTTGATAGATTCTTTCAAAGGGTGTGCATTTGCTCCCTTAAGTAATTGAAACTAATTAGAATAGTTAAGTTATAATTGTGAGCAACAAAAGCCTTAAAATAAATTGTGAACACCAAAATTTTCTAGCCTTGAAAGTTGCAACTCTTGTTTTTGGGTGGCGTTGTAACTTTGAACAACTCTTTTTGATTGCCTGATTGCTTTTTTTTTCTTTCTGATTATACATTAATTGTGAACCATAATTATTTGGTTTATATTTTTATTTATATTGAGATTTTTTTAATATTCTAACATTTGCATTTCAGTAGAAAGCCTAAACTACAGGTGAGGTCATGTCTTGGTTGTGACTAACATGCTTATGGCTATAAAACCTTTTGTGTGAAACACATCACAAAGGGCATGTCATGCTTTAAAATTCTTTCCCGGCCATTTCATACTTTAAAATTCTTTCTCAGCAATTTCATGCTGTAAAAGTTCCATAATCTTTCTTGGCTATTTCATGCTTTAAAATTCTTGGAAATGACTACTTGTTCAAATTTTATACATGTACGTTATGTTTTGTCACCTTATTTATTGACTTGTTATTTATTGTTCATATAGGTTAAATCTTTAGGACAAAGTGGTGGCAGTGATGATTGTTATGGCTCTCCTAGTGAAAAGCTAATTTGGAACCGTATTTCAAGTTCACATAGCAATAATAGGCATGTTGGGCAAAGTTTACTAAGTTTTGAGAAATTTAAGGCACCAAATGAAGTTCAGGGGTAAAATAGTAATTCTGCATCCCAAAGAGTAGGTTTGAGTCCCAAGAGTTAAAAAATGAGTTTTTAAATCTTAACTTTTACTTTTAACTCGAGTTTAGTTCAAATAAACAAGATTTGACCAAGTTTGATTAAAGTTACCAAAAGGAGGGGACATATTTGTAACTTTTTAAATAGTTTGGCGGCTTGGGGTTTAAAGGAGTTTATAAGTTGGTAAAAGAGAGGGATGGCTGCCATTTGCTTCCTAAACCCGAGCTCATCCTTCTATCTACCAATTCTCCATCAATTCAAGCTCAAAACCAAGAAATTTTCATGAAAATGGAAGCCACCAAGGGTGTTTATGCCAAAAGGAGCTTGTTCCAAGTAGAATTTCAAGTTTTTGGAGCTTGGAACCGAGTTTTCCACTATCCCTTGTTTTTTATGCGAGGTAACACTTGAGTTCTTGGTAAATTCTTGTTTATTAGATGTTTGGAAGCTTGGGTTTTGGTTAGAAGTTAGTAATTTGGTGTTTTATGCCTTAGTTTGCTTGGAACTTAGGTTGACTTTGAGGAACTCGATTTTTGGTGGGAGAGTGGAGTGATTCTTTCTTGTGGATTGAATAAGAGAGTTATGTTTTCAAACTTGATTAATGCTATTGAATAGAGTTTGCTTGATGAAATCAAGTAGTTTTGGGCAATAGCATTAGTTAGTGGTCTGGTTTGATCATGGTGGACTAGTGTGTTTGGCTTGATTGGAATGATATTATAATGCATCATAGGAAGGCTTGTGATGGTTAGTTGTGGTCTTTGCAACGTGTACTACATGTATGTGAAGTTTGAAGGCTATCCATGCATGTTTGGTATGTTTGGGAAGTGTCCAAAGTTCATAGCAGCCAAATGGAAGTTTTCTGGGCATTTCATAGGATTGGCGACACATCACCAATCAATACCAGTTTCCATGATAGGTCACCAATACCTCAAAAATAGGCAGCACATCGACAACTGTAGCGATGCATCACCGTGACAGCATTGACACCTAGTTCTGTTTTCAGCATAACTTTTCGCTCAGGTGTCCGATTGAGGTGATTTTAGATTCCACGCGAAGCTAAGAGAGAGTACCATCACCTCCATACCTTCACTATGACTAGAATGGCCTAGGTTTATAGTTATTTCAACTCAAAATGAAGGCAAGTTTTAAAGGTATGTTTGGCCACAATAGAGCACCAATAGTGGGTGCAAGGTTTAGTGCCATCAAAAGCCTAGTTGAGCCTTTGTATTTAAGGCTTGATAGTAGGAGCCTTAGTGCACCTAGATGGGTTCTAAAGAACCTAGTAAATGAGTCCATCCATGATCATTGCCACTCCACTAGTGTGAACCAAATAATGGTGGATAGGGGAGCACCATGGATGAAGGCTTAGTGCACTTGTTACCTAGCCAAGCTATGCCTTGAGGCACAAGTGAAAGCCTAGTGCATCCTTGGTAGGTTAACTGGGTGGAGGCTTAGTACACAAGTTACCTAGTCAAGTCTAATGACTTAAGGAACTATGTGAAGGCCTAGTACACCTAGTGGATTTCTTACAGTGCAAGCAAGGAGCATCGACCATGTTCACTTGCGCAACAACTAAGGGAAGGCTACGTTACTGCGTCAGCCAGTAAGCTAAGGCTTACTAGGAGCAAGTTAGTGGCTACAACTCGCTAGGCACGGAGTGACACCCTGTAAGGAGGACTAGGAAGAGGAGAAGTCCCAAGGGACCTAGGTATATGCATATATTAGACCCTCAGGTTGCAAGCGTGCGCAGCAAGTTTCATATCTTTATATATGTGGAGTTCTTAGGATTTTTCTTGCAGGTTGAAGACCCCTTATTGAGAATCTTTAATTCTCTCTCCCTTACTTTTTGTTGTGTAGTTTTAGCCGTCGTTGAGCCAGCGACCATTAAGGGTTGTTGAGCTAGGCTTGTGAGCAGGTATTTGGTTTATTTGAATATTTACGGTTTTAGTTTATGGGTTGCTTGTTGGTTAAGTCATTATATTAACTACAGTCATCTTTTTAGCCTACAAAGGCTAGTGAAGCACAAGGGAGGGCTTACGAAGCTTGCCATTGGGATTTGCTTTAAGGTGGAAGCCTAGTTCGGGATCTCAGTACAGTCGTTCAGTGTATAGTTTTCATACACTAGTTTGCCTCCAATGCTCATGTTGAGTAGTTTACTCTAGAGTCGTTCTTGGGTGCGAGCATAGTTTACTATTGTTTAGATACTTGCACACAATTGATTGTGTGTAGTTAATTCCACTTAATTGCTTTGAATGCTTTGACAGTTTTGATATTTGTTTTTATCAAAATATGCCATGGTAATGTTTCAAGTGCCATTTCTTTATTTTATTGACTAAGTCAAAGCATAAGCTCATGCCTAATTGCATAGTAGGATTAAATAACTAGAAGCATAAAGGTTTTAACTAGTGCACACGTAATCAATTAGCCAATTATGACTAGTGTGGGACAAGTTCTTATAGGCTTTTTGGGTAGACCCACTAGGGGTTGTGTCAATGATGCTTCATCTCAGCCCCTTGTCGTGAATGACAAAATGCTTCTTCCATAATCACAAGCAGCAACAGTAGCATCTACAACAATAACAGCCTTTGCATCAAGTTCAAAACCTGAAAAATGTAAAAATGGCGAACCAAAAGAAGGGAAAGGCAATGACACCAAGGTCAATTGTTTGGCTTCACTTTGAGAAGGTAATAAATGAAAAGGGGGAACATAAAGCTAAATATAAATATTATGAGAAGTTGCTGCCAAGTCATCCAAAGGATAATGGCACTAATTTCCTTAAATCTCATTACAGTTCTTGTCTTGCACGTATTATTTTAGAATCTAAGTAATGTGAATTGGTATTTGTTTCTGGAAATGTAGAAGGGGATAAGGGACTAGGATGTTGGAAGTTTGATTAGAAATTGATAAGAAAATGGTTAACTTTCATGATTATTGTGGATGGATTGCCTTTCAAGTTTATGGATAATGAAGGATTTAGGCACCTCATGTCTGTTGCCTGTCCTAGATTTCATGTTCCCTCACACCATACAATTGCTAGAGATTGCTTTGAGCAGTATTCAATTGAGAGGAAGAAACTAAAACAATAATTTAAGAACACATGCCAACGGGGTTTGCCTAACCACAGATACACGAACTTTTTTTTTACAGAAAGTTAACTACATGTGTCTTACTTCACATTTCATGGATGAAAATTGAAAATTGCATAAGAAAAATTTGAATTTTTGTCCAATTATTGGTCATAAAGGTGCGATCATTAGTAGGGCAGTAGAGAATTGCCTTCTTAATTGGGGTATTGATAGGATATTCATAGTTACAGTGGACAATGCTAGTTCTAATAATGTGGCAATTGAGTTCTTGAAAAAAAATCAATAATTGGGGAATGGGTGTTGTGGGTTGTAAGTACTTGCATATAAGATGTATTGCACATATCATTAATCTTCTTGTTGTTGATGGATTAAAATAAATGCATGATTCTGTGGCTTGTGTTAGAGCTACAATTAAATTTGTGAAACAATCTCAAGCAAGATATGCTAATTTCAAAAAATGTATTAAGAGGAAGAAGATTGAAAGTAAGGCTTTGTTGTGCTTAGATATTAGCACGAGGTGGAATTCCACCTATTTAATGTTGAATGCTGCCCATAAGTTGGAGAGAGCCTTTGAGACATATATTGCTGATGATCCTCATTTTGAACTTGAATTAAATGAGTTGACTAGTCGAATACTTACATTTGACGATTGGGAGAATGTAAGAAGATTGGTCACCTTTTTTGAGAACTTTCATGACCTTGCTTGTAGGATTTTAGGTTCTTTATATGTTACCTCCAATGCCTTTTTTTATGAGATTTCTGAAGTTGATGGTCTTTTGCAAAAGTGGGGAACTAATGATGACTTGGAATTTGCTTTTATTGCTAAGAAAATAAAAGAGAAATATGAAAAATATTGGAGTAATGTTGAGAAGATGAATATGTTGATATATATTGCAATGACCCTTGATCTGCGACATAAACTGAAGTATGTTGAGTTTGCATTGAATGAGATGTATCAGTCAAAGAAAGATTTAGAAATTAAGTTAGCACAAAAGGCCAAAGATGCTTTGAATGAGTTATTCAGTTGGTATAAGAAAACATTGTAACCACAAAATTATGATTAGTCAAGTGGAATTAACCAAGTTTCATCCATGCCAGAATTTGAAATCCACAAAAGGATATGTCAAATTTTGAAGGAAAGGAAAGAAAAGTTCATGTCACTCATTAAGAATGATGAAAACAAGTTTGGTTTGATTAAGTATTTAAATTAGGAGTGTGAACCGGATGAGGATGACTTAGATGTGTTACAATGATGGAAAATGAATAGTGGGCATTTTCTTATTGATGTCTTAGTTATTTCTATCTCCATAGTTGCATCTGAATCTACATTTAGCACCAGAGGAAGGGTTCTTAATGCATTTAGGGGTTCATTGACTCCTAAGATGGTGCAAGCTCTTATATGTTGTCAAGATTGACTTAGGAGATCAATGCATCTTGTTGGTGTTAAGGAAGACTTGGAGAAGATTGAAAAATTGGAAGAAGGTACTATTATATATAGTTTATATTTAGTAGTCTAATATATGTTTTTTGTATAACATACTTGTGATTCTTCTTTTGTTTATGTCTTTATATCTATCCTCAGATTTGTCAAAAGTGGCATTGGCTAATACTATCATAGATATTTGAAAAAGAGATTTGGTGAGTTATTTATGGGAGACCAACATTTATTCTAGGCATGTATATTCCTTAGTTGTTAATTAAATTGTTTATGAACCTAGGAAGTAGTTTATTTAGATATTTACTTCTTTTCTATTCAAGCAACTTATCATTTCTTACATTGTTTTCTTGTAGGCATATTGGAATAGGATGGCTAGCACATTTTAGCTTAGCTGTTAGTGGTAAAGCAATACTCTTGTCTTTTAACTTGGCTATTAGTTTGAACTCTGAAAACAAGAAACTTGGACTTTCCTATGTATGCTTTGATATATGTTTTATGGACAATGTATTTTGTGATGAATTTGGACTTTCCTATGTTCTATACTATGATGAATTTATGGACAATGTATGTTGTGATAATGTTCTGATGTTGCCTAATAGTTTTTTAGACCAATTCCATTCATGTTTGTGCTCAGCTATAGGACCCTATAAAATTCAGTTATTTTGGTATAAAACCGAAAAACTGAATATAAATTTCAATTTCGGTTTTTTTGGTTTAGGGGCAATAATCGGTTATTTCTGTTACCAGCATCTCCTATAAAAAACTGAATAATTTCAATATTTCAGTTTCAATTATAATTGAAATACCTGAATACTCAGTCATAGGTGTGACCTTATACTCCACACTGTTGGGTTTCGGGAGCCAAACAGCGCAGCGGAATTTAACCGAAATCCTCCAGGATCCAAGTGAAATGGGGTAAACCGGGTGTTCGAAAATTTTCATACCTAATTTTCGATTGAGATCTCTCACTCAACTGTAGAGTCGAATCACAAAACCTGAACAGTTGACGTGTTCAGGCTCTCTATGGTATCCACACGAGCCTCTCGAGATCACCACGCTTCCACCACGTCCCGGTAGATGCGTTTCTCTTGCGCTCACAGTGCTAGCTTGCGTCCTCCAAGGAATTGCAAGAGAAGAGTGCGGCTGTCCTTTTTGGAGGCTAGGGCAAGGAGACCTGCGAATTTCTCACTTAAAAGTTGTATTTATAGTGAGACTCAACTTCCAGGCCTAATAGGTTTCAAAGCCCTAATCCAATTAGGATTTAATTTCGGGCTTAATAATGGCTCAACTTTTGGGCCCATTATTAATACGAAATTAAAGTGAAACCATAACCCAAATAATTAGCCCATGCACTCTAATGATCCAAATTGCTCTATGTGTGCGACCCAATAGGCTCTTATCACGTTGGCAATGATCATAAATCACATTTATGATCATAAGCAATGAGCGGTGTCTAGCAACACATCATTGCTACCCAAGTGACAAGATTGTCGATGATTCGACTATACCTTTATGATCATCACCGATATATGCCATTGTCCCTTTGTCCAAGATATCAAGACTAAGCACGAGACATGGAATGTGTCACTCTCGTATAGCCCAATCTTTGGTTTCTTGATTACCGAGTAGACTAACTTAAACTGATGACATTGATATCGCATATCAACTCATCCGAGCATGGCCATGCATTTTCTAAGTCTCACTCTATCAAGGGGCCCGAAGATATCGCTCCCGTTACATAGGAGGGACAAATCCCATCTTGATCATACAAATCCCTCCGCATGATATGTGACATACCCAATGACCTCCTTCAAGTTCACTCAGTTACGAGCAACAAAGGAAAGTATCAAAGTATGTGACTCACATGTAGGGAACCTTGATGATCTTAGGTCGAAGGACTACATATACCCTGATCACTATGGGAATCACTTATGACACTCATATAACGATCCATGTAGTGTTCTCATGGTGGGTCGGTCTAGTACACAAGTTCTCCAACTTGTACCCATATGTAGACTACATATCTCATATTAGTCTCCACATATGCTAGTCGTTATGTATTATTGCAACCCGCTCCACAATAATACTAGACCAGGGACTTTTAAGAATATCATTATTCTAGGGTTACAATTATGTTTGTTAAGTTACGCAGGAACAAAACAACAAACATAATTGCTGGATTAATGCCTTAATAAAATATCATGACTCAATGTGCAAAAATACAATCATCTCATGACTGGCTTTTGGGCACAAGACTAACACACACAATCCAGCACCTCCATCATCACCAAAGGTCAGGATAAAGTGAATAAGGCTAAAAAGTACTAAACTGCCAAGCTTGCCACTACTAACGCCTTATTCTACCACTCACCATCATTGTCCTAGAGTCAATGAATATGGTTATTCAAGTGATGGGGTGATGCATATGCATGGAAAAAAGATGAGTTTTGGTCACCCACTTGTAACCAAGTGATTCTCAATCTTTACTTGTACATTAACTCCTCTTACAACGAAAGGTCATTGTACTGCCATTTTAAAGACCATATAGTGCAAAACTGCTCCTCATCCACTAACAAATCCCCAGCTACATTCAACTTATGTTCCAACTCGTGCTTCTTCATCTGAATATGACCAAAACAAACCCCATTCCATACCTTTAGTGCCATTTGAACACTCATTATACACTAGTTAACACCTAATGGCCCTGGTTAGTTTGAGCAATTTTGCCAAGCTTATGATACTACTTGCTTGTACTCGTTATCATACAACCATGTCGACTCGAATCTTAAGGGCTTCTCTGGCCTCCTAGGTCTAAGGGAAGGCCATAAATGCAGAACTAAAGCATAATGGTCAGAAAACATAGCCTCCTAGAAAAATATTCCTCCACGCAGTCGTAGCTACTGCTTCTTCCAATCTGCACCATACCACTTCCCCTTCATTCTGCATGCCAGGCCAATTGAACTCTAGCCTTAAGTAGCCCATGTTAGATTGCTAAAAAAATCGGAGAACATCATCAAAAGCCACTATTTGCTTCTGATCTCGAGGATCTCTCCCTTTTTTCATCAGAGGATGATATTTCATTGTAGTCACCCCCACATAACCGTAGCAAGGAGGATCTCTCTTTTAGTTGTTTGAGGGTGCTCTACGTCAAATGCCTACGCCTCCTATCCACTTCACCATACAACCCATTTATCCTCTATGACCATGACTTACTCACCACCTCAACCTCTGTATCAATGTCTGATTTCAAAAAACTCAAAAGTCAAACTTGAACTTCCCTCTTCCATAGAAACACAACACTAACCAACTTCCCAATGCTACTAATTGCAAACATCGATGATAAACCACAATCCTATTTCACCTTCTCCACAATGACCCTACTAAGAAAAAACCCAAGCATGATTTTTAAAGGGCTGATTTGTCTACAATGACCCTACCAAGAAAAAACCCTTCATCGCGCCGCCTCTACCTAGGTCAACCTCTTCATCTGCTGCCCGATCTCTCCTCTTTTGTTAAGGAGAGATTCCGCCACATTCTCATTTGCTGTTCCATAAGATTTTAGCTGATCCCTCATGACAACCACCAAACCCACTGAGCACCAGGTGAAGTGGTATGATATGCTCCAACAACAAGAAACCTAACCCCTCATTCTACTTAATAAGGTCTTTGGTTGTTTAGATGAAAAAAATAATCACAAACAATTCAAATCGAGTTATAAATATTAGTCTAACTAATTCATGACTTTGGACCATCAATACCACTGTGGGTCTGTGTAGAAGGGGACCTAGTCTTTTGCCCCTTTGATTAGGCAAACAGTCTAACTAAACCACTCATTTTTGGTCTTTGGCTCAATTATATCACTGAAGTTTTTTTTTTCACAATTACACCATGAAAGTTAGTTAGTTTGGCCAAATCACCCATCATAGTCATCGAATTGTGCCAATATCACCACTAGATTAAATGGGTAAAATATGTTGTTAGATGTTGACCTATTTCGCTGTAAATGTAATAGAGTTAACACGGAAATAAGAGAATTGGTTGGAGGTGACCTGGACATAAAAGAGAAGGAGCGAATTGAGCCAGAGACCTAACATGAGTGGTTTATTTAGAATTTTCCTAAAACCAAATAATTGAGGGGCCGGTACGAGCAATGAGCGACGGTTATGAGGAGTTTGCAGCAACACGCAACATTCTGTTCCTGCAGACGAAGTAAGGCGACGGGACGCGGGAGAGAGAAAGAACTTGGACTTTTCTCTCTTCTAATCTCTCGCAGCTTCCCTCCCCTCTTCACGTCTTTATTTTGCACCTATTCAGAATACAGAGAAATCAAAATTAGATATAGTTCGATTCTAAAGGGGAAGCCGGCAGATTTCTCGTTCCCGACAAATCTCTGTTCATATCCGTCTGTACATATCACAAGTAGAAGATTGAGTAATACTCACTTCATAAATCGTCATTTCCTATTGTTTCTCTGATCTGGGTTGGAATTTTTTGGATTATTGATGGGTTTTCTGGTGGATTCACAAAAAGGCGGTTCATGGGGTGTTCTTAGGACTGTGGTGAGGCGCAAGCAGGTTGATTCCGCTCATTCCAAGCCTGCTCATCACCTTCAATTGGCCAAGGAGTTGACCGTTCCTCATCTTATTGCAATAGGTCTCCATCTAGCCGTGTTATGTTTGTTTGTGTAATTTGTTTTGTTTTTGCTGAATCATTTCCGTGTTTTCTGCATCATGTTGGCTTGTTAAGCTGCTAAAGGATTTTGCTTCAAGTAGTTAGTTTTGGTTTGAATCATCATTGTTTGTTATCTGTTTCTCAAGTCAGCTCTCAATTGTTTTGGAATTTGCTTTGAGTTTCCATTATTGTCTTGTTGCTGAACTTGTCTGCTTTTATACCATTTTATAGGTGTTGGCTCAACAATTGGTGCTGGAGTTTATATTCTTGTTGGTACAGTTGCTAGAGAGCTTGCTGGACCTACTCTTGCCTTCTCGTTTTTAATAGCTGGAATCGCTGCTGCTCTCTCTGCATTTTGCTATGCAGAGCTTTCGAGTCGATGCCCATCTGCGGGTAGTGCCTATCACTACTCGTACATATGCGTAGGAGAAGGGTAATTGATCTTACACTTGTTTCATTCCTAGCTGTTTTGCTTCCTGAAATTTGTGAGGTGAACAATAGATATGTAAATTTAGGTTTGATACGATGATGCAAGCCTTTTGTTATTGCGTTTTGGGAGTTTTCTCTAACCTTGGATCTAAGAGTTTTTTTTTTCCAGTGTTGCATGGCTTATTGGTTGGGCTTTGATCCTGGAGTACACAATTGGTGGTTCAGCTGTTGCTCGTGGCATATCCCCTAATCTGGTTAACTGAATTTTGACTTTTCATTTTGTTCCTCCTTTTAATTCCTCTTGACAGTGAGAGAGTGTTAGCTTCTGTTTCTAATTGTCTAAGTATACTGTTATTTTGCAATCAGGCATTGCTTTTTGGAGGTGAAGACAGTTTGCCCTTTTTTCTAGCTCGCCATCATATCCCAGGGCTTGGTGTTGTGGTTGATCCATGTGCTGCGATATTGGTTTTTGTTGTGACCGGAATGCTGTGTGTGGGGATCAAGGAGGTAGTTTTAATATCTTTTCTGGAAGTTTCCTTGTGGCTGTTCTGTGTGCTATTTCATCTGCACTTTGCTTCTCTTCCAAATATCATATTGGCAAATTTTAGTTAATGATAGCTCTCTTCAATTGATACTGACACTCCCATATCCTAAAACCTCAAAAATCGCCTGTAGAGCACACTTGCACAAGGCATTGTTACGATGGTAAATGTATGTGCCATGCTATTTGTTATAGTAGCTGGTAGTTATCTGGGATTCAAGACTGGATGGAAGGGCTATGAACTTCCTACTGGGTAATGAGTATTCTATGTCATATATGGACTTTTTATGTCAATCTCAATAGTTGGAATTGGAGTTGGAGTTGAAATTTTCCTTGTTTTGTCTTTAGGTATTTTCCCTTTGGAGTAGATGGCATGCTTGCTGGGTCTGCAACAGTCTTCTTTGCATATATTGGCTTTGATTCTGTTGCCAGCACTGCTGAGGAGGTACTTATGTTTACTTTCTGTAATAAATTAGTTACTGTGGAATCATCAACCATGAGTAGGTGATGGAAATTGAAATCCGCACTGACATTATGTTGTAATGGTAGGTGAAGCATCCTCAAAGGGATCTGCCTCTGGGTATAGCTTTAGCACTTTCTATTTGTTGTGCACTATACATGCTGGTTTCTGTTGTGATTGTGGGGCTGGTGCCATATTATGCAATGGATCCTGATACTCCCATATCTTCTGCCTTTGCAACCCATGGGATGCAATGGGCTTCGTAAGTTATCCTGTTTCTTGGAATCTGGTTTTGCTTATCCTTTCCAATTATTTATATTCAGATTTAGAAGCTTTTTCTCCTTTCTTTCTTTCAGCTATGTAATAACCATTGGTGCTGTTACAGCTCTTTGCTCCACATTGATGGGATCTCTTCTTCCTCAGGTAAAGCTGTGAAACCTTTCCTAAATTTTCTGTTTTGCAATTGTTAGCATTGGAAAGGCATTAAAATTTTCAACTGTTGTGCAACAATGATTAACATCTTTGGTGTTTCAACCGACATGAATGATAAGATGCAACTGATTCTCCATGCATTGTCAGGTTTGCTTTATGTGCATAAGTCATATGTATCATCCATGTTTCTGGTCACACCTTAATTTAGGCTTTTCAAATTCTTGGACCTAGATTTATCTCCCTTAACACCCCCCTTCCATCTCTCTTTTAGCTTTCTTTTCTTCTTTCCACGCCTACTTTAAGTGGAAATTATCTGAACACAACTTTCCTTTTGGTTGATTGGGAGGACTGCATAGATGTTGATTAATTAGCAATTAATCTAATATTTCCCCCTCATAAGTATAGATAATTGATTTATGGTTCACTAATCTCTTGCGTGTTCTCAGCCTCGCATACTGATGGCAATGGCTCGAGATGGTCTGCTGCCATCATTTTTTTCAGATGTTCATAAACATACACAAGTTCCTGTGAAGAGTACAATAACAACTGGTGTATGTGCTGCAACCTTGGCATTCTTTATGGATGTTTCACAGTTAGCGGGCATGGTAAGTTTAACCTTGAACTGGGAATTGTTTTTACTCCTTAGTCCCTTCTTTTCTGTTCACTTTACTGAGCCAAAATTTTGGGTTCAGAAGTTTAAATTTTCTATAGGATAGTAACTGTCTGAAAATAGTTTGAGAATCATGTGACTCGCTGCCTTAATTTAATCCATAGACTTCTGTACATCTTCTATGCTCTAGTTCATTTAAGTAAAAGCTAATAGATCTACTGGGCGGAATAGTCAAGGGAACTTCGATTATAGAACAAAAGTGTTCATGTATTCAGCCTCATTAGGTGGACCACTCTTTGTTTATTTAATTTGAATATGGAAAGAAAAATGATAGTCAGATCAATAGTGTGGTTGGATGCGGTTTGCTGGTGATAGCACTACTTTACGAGCAACATTCTTAGCCAGTAGTCTGGGTATCTTTTATCCTTTCCTGTTCCAATCGTTCCTTAAATACGTGATTTTAAATAACTTGCTTTCTTTAACAGGTCAGTGTTGGCACACTTCTTGCCTTTACTATGGTAGCAATTTCCGTGTTAATACTCAGATACGTTTCCCCAGACGAGATCCCCCTTCCATCATCACTTCAATCATCGATTGATTCTGTAACACTTGGGTATGAAACTGTTGTCAAGGTGAACAGAAAGAAGCAGCTAAAGATGAGTGCATCCGAGAATAGCACAAGCCCTTTGCTTGGTGAAGGGAGTGTGACTTCTGGTTTTTCTTTTGTTGAAAAACAGGAAGCCCAAGGCAATTGGTGTAAGTCACTTATTTGCCTACTTCCATTGTATTTGAGACACACATACCTTTCACCATTTATTAATAGCGTAACTATCAGTATGGAAGCTGGCCGAGTTATCAGTAGGTTGTCTCTGGTGCATGAATTTGTGGTGGGTGGGGCCACTGTAATGTACTTCCTACTTTTAATATTTCAATTACGTTGCATGGTATATAGAGATAGGAAAATGCTAAACATATTAAATGTTTCTCAAAATTCTCTTACTAAATGATTTGGCTGATAATGACAGGAGACAGGAGTTGCGTATAGTATCAACCTGAATTTAAATTGTTCACAAATTCTCACATCATTTAATAAGAGAAGTATTTTAAACTTTTACTAACACTATATATTACATTACGTTTGCATATATACTATCGTAATAAGAAGTTAAATCTTGTCAGCTAATTGAGCCTTAGAAAGCTATCAACTTCCAACACTTTGGTTTTCATCATCATGGTATTATTCCATCCTTGTTGGCTCTCTTCATCTGACTTCTACTGGAACTTGGGTATGTGCAGTTATCCTTGAGGAGGATACAAGGAGAAAAGTGGCTGGGTGGTCAATAATGTTGACCTGTATAGGCGCGTTTGTCCTTACATATGCGGCTTCAGATTTGAATATTCGACAGTAGGGTGATGGTTATTACATTGCATTTACTTACAAGTGGATGAGTGTCTCTCTTTGATGCTTCTGCCTGCACTTAGTTATCGGTGGACAATTGTTACCACAGCAAGGAGAGGAATTTGATGGAGCTTATTTTAACTTGGAGCTCATTCTACCCCCCATCTATTGGGGTCTGGGTGTGTGTTTATTGGTGGGAGGATGGTGGCTTTTACCCTTGGAATATATTTCGTATATTTCATTGTTTTCTGTTTGAGAAGAAGCATGCAAAAAGTTCCTTGATTTTAGGCAAAACAGAAAGTGCTAGATGATGCCTGTTAGAATTATGCTGGGCATTTCTTAACGCAGCAATTCAACTGTTCCTTTCTGCAACTTCTTAGTTGTTCATTATTCACCAGTTTTTTAGCATTCTGTGTTTTGATATGTTCCCTTGTAATTTACGTAGTCTTTTTGTCGTCTTCCAGCCCACTAAGGTTTATGTTGTGCGGAGTTGGTGGTGCTTTGCTTCTGTTTGGTTTGATTGCACTGACATGCATAGATCAGGATGATGCACGGCATACCTTTGGTCATACAGGAGGTACGTTACGTAAATCAGATCTTTTCTCTTCAAAACTTGATTCGAGAAATTTCCAGTGGCTGCATCTACCATTCTCTTTAGGGTTAATTACAATTTACCTTCCAAGGTTTAGGTGATATTACACTTTGCCCTCTCTTTCAGAAATATAAACTTTGCCCCTTGCTTTTATTGCACTGTTTATCAGCAACTTCGAAATCTTAATTTAAACTGTACGGTAATTATCTTCCAGTAATTTTAGTTTGTATTGTACTTTTTTACAGTTAATGAACATTTTAAATTATCAGTTTTTTCTTTCTGTAAATGTGAAACTGTTTTTTTAAGAGGGTAGTGTCAAGCAAGGGGCAAAGTGTATATTTCTGAAACAGGAGGAAGTAAAGTGTAATATCACCTAAACCTCAGGGGCAAGTTGTAATTAACCCTTGGTTTTACTGTAGTCTGGTTGTGCCTCTTGTCTTAGGATTTGAGGCTGTGGCATGGTAGAAAGGTTTCTGTAGACGTATGGTCATCTGACTGTGCACTCCATGATGTTTCAGGGTTCCTCTGCCCGTTTGTTCCTCTCCTGCCAATTGTCTGCATTCTTATTAACGTTTACTTGCTGATTAATTTAGGGTAAGTTCATTTGCTTACGTCTTCGAATCCCAGTTTTTCGATGCATACCTGTTAGTTCTAGTTCCAAGTGTCATCGGGTTCTCATATGGTCTGTTTCCCCCAACTTTCAGAACTGCCACCTGGGCCCGTGTTTCTGTATGGCTTGCAGCGGGAGTTTTTGTCTATGTGTTCTACGGGCGTAATCACAGCTCACTGCTCGACGCTGTTTATGTTCCCGTTGCCCATGTCGACAAAATTTATCGAACAGCTGGGGATGCTTTGGCGTAGTTGCAGAACCGCAACTGGGTGAAAAAGAAGGGAGAAGAAATTCAGTGCAAGAATTGGAAAGGCATCCAATATGCGTCTTGTTGTATAATTGCTTCTATTCTTTTAGGATCTATTGCGTTATTTATGGCAGGAAGATCGGTTGAAATCGGTCATCTTTTTTTCTTTAAGAATTGGTAACATCCAATTTGTGTTGTACCTTCAATTATTGGTTGGGACCTCGACTCAGAAAATGTGTATAATTGTAAAGGTGAATGAATACTGAGGTGCCAACGTCATTTCGGAGAAAAGATCATATTCAGTTCTAAAACTTTGCAACCGTTTCTAATTCAGTTCTAGAACTTACTACTTTTTTATTGAAGTCCTATGGCGTTCCTAACCTCTAACTTGTTAGTCCTAATTTTGATGATCCGCCGCATGGCTTACGGAAATTCCAATGTGGCACTTATATTCTGTTAACTCTCATGGTTGGATCTAATGTGGTCCATGTACGGCATGCAATGATGGACTTACTTGTAAGAAATTAAAATTTTTTAAAAATTTCTTCACGAACACAAAATCATGAATCCTTAACGTGGAATTAAAGAAAAATTATTATTTTTTTCATCACTATCTTTCCAGCAATGAAGAACAAAACAGTCGCAACTTTCAGCTTCAGACAAGATCACTCAAATGCCCTCATTTGTTCCACCAACAACCAAGGCCTTCCTCGATCAATCACTTCCGCTCTGCCACATGAATCACTTCCGCTCTGCCACATGATTTCCAGTGAAGTCTGAAGTCAATGGGAAACTATTCATCTCTTATCTCTATCCTAAATTGGGTTACCATGTCAATTTATTTATCTTTCCACAGCCCAAGATTATCTTCCCGCAACCAACAATTGCTGCTAAGAAATTAGATTTATCACTCTTATAAGCAATAGAAGCAGCAAAATCCACAAATTAATCTCGCTTTTGTAGAGAAGAGACACGGCAACCACCGCACAGTAGAGGAACCAGTACTAAACATGTTGAGAAAGGAGGAGGAGATGGAAAAGGTCGTGCACTGCCATTACGAGCTGAAGGCAAAGGCGGCGAAGACGATGATGAAGGCCAGGGCGGAGCAGGCAGTGACAACTTCTTTGTCGGTGCAGATTCACCAAGCTATAACAGCAAATCAGAGGCGGCCATCACACAAGATGGCAATACCAACGGAGATGGGCTGAAGAGCGCTGAGTCATTATAGCCCTAAAGTTTTTAGGATTTTAACAATTAATTTAGTCAATTTTCATATAAAAATTATGTTTCGTTCTTCATTGTTGATGAGGAAGAAGACTGTAGTTTTTATTTAATTACATATTAAGGAGCCACAATTTTATGTTTGTGAAGAAAGTCTCATGAATTGATTTTGTACAAATAAATCCATGATTGTAGACCTTACTTGTGTTATTTAGGTTCAACTACAAAGTCCATTGAAGTTAGATGCCATGTCAAAATTTTTGCTACATATGTGAAAGGACATCCAAGCTAGAACTAACATGTTAAATGTTAGGATAGTTATAGGACTTCAATAGAATACTAATAAGTTTTAGGACTGAACTAGAAAAGGTAAAAAAGTTTTAGGACTAAATATGACCTTTCCTTGAAATTTTGCCCAGTAATGGTCATTGGCAAGTGTATGCATTTTGCTGTCACACGTACCATAAGCACAAATGGGCCATGCTACGTGTCTCATGCTCTTGCTTGTTGAGCAGGTTACTAAAATTAAAATAAGAGAAGAAGGTGTTAGTATCTTAAAATTTGTTTCAAGTGGGTAACTGGGTAGAGTTGAATTGTGTAATGGTGGGTGTCACAAGCTAAGGAGCACCTATGATAACATCAAGCTCACATTTGGCCAACCAAGCTAAAAATAATGCAAGGCAACAAGTAAATATGTTGAAAGTAAAGAGAATACAAGCAATTTATAGGACAATACCTCAATCCATACTTTATTATTCACTAAAGTGCTAGGAAAATAGAAGTTTGCTTATGTGTGTGCCCAACTAAACTAGGCTCACACTACATGGAAATGCTACACAAAATGGTTGCGGTTACACCCTAATTGCATTGGGACTAAGTGTTAATTGCTCTGGACACCTCAACTGTCACTCCTGGCCCACCCAGCTCTCATAACTACCCACTAACTCGCTAACTGTCCTAGTATGCTCCATATGTGCAAGACAAGCTCAACTACTGTAGACCAGCATAACTGTCAACATGTGCAGGTCACATGCTCGCCCCAGTGTGCTCTTTACCCTATCCCAACAGTACCCCCAATAGCAAGCTCCACAGCTTTAGCATACAAATCACATGATGCTCCTTGTCCAAATGCCACATGAATAACCCTATGAAATAAAGAGCTCTTTGCCTAGGTGCTCCCATTTAGGGGTGAGCATGGGTTGGGTTGGTTCGGTTTTATGGTGGAACCGAACCAACCCAAAATGGCCTTGGTTCCAGAATTTTTCTACCCAACCCAAAACTGAGAACCGAACAGAACCAGAACCATGGTTCTGGGTTTCTCGGTTCTGGTTCTCGGGTTTGTCGGTTTATATCATATACCTATAACAACACCAAAATTCAATAAATCTATATCCATAATCAATTTTATGACATATTCAACATAATATACAATTAAATTAATATTTAAATATAAGTACTTAGATACATTTTAAAGAGTTTAAAATGTTGTTCTTACAAAATTGGTTCAAAATAGTTGCTTGTGGGGCATCTTTTATCTCAACTAGTTCGCTTCATTCCAGTAATTCTAATATTGGTATGACATTCAATATAGAAAACTGAGCCTTTAAGATCATCTTCTTCAGTATCAAAACCTAAAATATGTCGATGTCATAAATTTTTAATTTTGCATGACTAAATGAAAAAAATATCATAATTGTGTCGTAAAGAGTGGTCTGGAATAAAAGATCGAAAGCAAAATGACTTAGGAGTAGTGGGTCTATGAAGCAAAGTGATTTAAGTGAATATGGAGAAATTTCGTAAATGATCCCACAACTTCCATACTGTTTTAATTTGGAACATCAGTTTAAGAGTTTAATATACTAAAAAAAAATAACCATCATAATACTTCAAAGAAATATGTGTTTGTGTGTGTGTATAGATATATTAGTAATACTATAATTTCTATTATATATATATATATCGGGTTCGGTTCTACCTTGGGTTGGTTTCATATGGAACCAGAACCAACCCAAAAACTGTCGATTCTCCTATATGTAGAACCAACCCAAGAACCATGATCAATTTTTACCCAACCCAACCCAACCCAATGGGGGTGGTTCGGTTTAGGTTTCGGGTTTACCCAACCCATGCTCACCCCCTACTCCCATTAGGTAAATCATGGAGTAAGGGCTAGCAAACCACCCTTAGCAAAGGAATTTGTCATCCCCAACAAATCCAAATACTTCCTCACTTGCTTCCCAAATAGCCACAAGCTAGCCTCATTCTCCTAGGTAACCTTGGAATGAGGCAACCTTTTCCACTTCACCAAGTAGAAAGTCTTGATTTTTTTTTTTGGCTTTTCCTTCAACTCGCATGCTTAAATCATGTTAATCTCATGCTTAAACTAACCTGAAACATTAGCAGAAGTACACATCCTTTGTTGCCTTGAAGTCTTATTGGAGTTAGAGTGGTAAGGCTTCAAGAAGCTAATATGGAATGTAGGAAGTAGCTACAATCTCTCCGATAGACTCAACATATAGGCTTACATGGCCCCTTTTGGGCCTGCCTAGGAAGCCTATGGGAACTTGTCCTACACTAGTCATAATTGCCTAATTGATTACTTGCACACTAGTTAAAACCTTTATGCTTCTAGTTTTTTAATCCTACTATGCAATCATGCATGAGTTTGTGCTTTGACTTGATCAATAAAATAAAAAAAATGATACTTAAAACATTGCCATGGCATTTCAAAAAAATCAAAATTTCAAAGCAGTCAAAGCATACAAAAATAGCTGTGGAATTAACTCCATATAATCAATTGTGTGCAAGCATCCAAATAAAAGTAGACTATGCTTGCACCCAAGAGTGACTTTAGAGTAGACTACTTGTATGTGAACATTGGCAAACTAGTGTATGAGAACTATACACTAAACAACACTACTGATGTTACCCACTTCGGGGTAGTTCAGTTATGGTGCCAAAACTGTGCATTTAAACTCCCAGGATTGGTAATATTCTGTAGGCCATCAGAACACTACCCTTAGTGTGCATACCCAAGTGGCCCTCTTGGGCACTATGTAAACACATGCATATTGGTCCAACCATCACACACATATTCACATTTCATGCACACCATGGCAGCTAAGAAGGAAAACACTAGCACAAGTCTTAGTTTTGGCTTCCACACATTAGGCAATCTTGTTAAGTTCTAGTGACCAGCTACTGTACCTGTAACTTCCACTAATAAAATGTATCATTCTAGCCACATACCCCTGTTTTATTTGCTCCATTATCAAGTAGAGACTTAGAGAAAACCAAATAATTTTTTTTTTACATCAATAGCCCACCTATGGACCAAGTTATGGATTTTTGAAGTTGGTTACAAAATTCTGACCAAATAAACAGTAACTTAGCCAACTTTGAAACATCATATCTTTGGCTACAGGGATCCAAATTTATAAATTCCAAATTCCAGTTCAACCTATGAATGTTATCTAGATTTGGTAAAAATTTCATACCAAGATTCATTCCACATAGGGAGATATTAAACTTTAGGTACAGGGTCGAAATTCTGGCAACTTTTGGACCATTTTGCCCATACAATTTTTCCAAACCATGCAAACACTTCATTCACAAGGGGAAAGCCCTCCAAGGCTATCCCATACATGTCCAATATACATAAGAATTACATTCACTTGAATCTAGCAACTTTATGTGGCCAAAACAGAATTTATAAGTAAGCAGCCCCTCATTCACACTTAGGCAGCTTTGCACCACATCACTTACATAGCCAAAACATTACTCAAATGTTCACATACTTGTCTCATTTTACATACACTACATGTACATGCATACATGCACTACAATATGGTCTTAACTCAGCTAAATACACACCCTACGTTACAGGAGGTCCTGAGACACAATGGACTCCAAAAACAGGATGCTGGACAGCTGCTGCACAACACAGTAAGCACCATCACTAAAAATAACAAAGATGCTCTTAAAATCACCAAACTTTCCAGATCATAACTAGACATACGTAAGTTCATGTACCTGAAATTTCACAGAGAAATTCAAACGAAAACTATTCATTTGAATGTTCTCTTTCAGGTGCTCCTGAAATGGACAGAAAGGGGGTAAGTTTCTTGAATAAAACTTAGTAAGGGCATATCAATAAAATCTTCAAACTCCAGCCATATACCTGAAATCCAAAGACACAAACAAAAAAATACAATACAAACACACAAATATACACATCCAAATGCACAAACAAACACAGCAACAGACATATGAAATGCTGGCAGCAATAACACATTAGGGTTAGTCCATAATCATTCAATAAAACATTAAGAATTCACTATGGTAGCCCTCTTCAAGCTATTGCTTGGTCTTAAGAGGTCATTAGGTCTTAGTTAGTACTAACTTGGGCTCTAGAAACCATGAATTTTACTGTCATAACAGAGCACCAAAGCTGTAGGGTTGAAACCCTTGGTGTAATTTCCCCCTTAACCTAAACTTGGTTCATCAAGCTCTTGGCTCTCTTCCAAGCTTAGGGTCTTAGGTTCATGGATGTTTGGGCATCTGTATTGAACAATAAACAGCCATGAAACCCAGATAAAACCCTTACCTTTTGCTGGAAATTTGATGAACCTTAATAGAACCGAAAATAGGCTTTCTTGCACTCTTTGATGTCTTCTTTGCTTTCTCTTGATTTCTTAAGGTATGGTGGCTATGGAGGGTGGTGGAAAAGGTTAAGGAAGAGTTCTTAGCTACTGGAAACCAAAATTTAGGGAAAATGCCAATGAAATGAAGATTTTTCTTCATTTATACATCATTTTGACCTTGGTGGCATATATGCAAATTTTTTGAAACTTTGGCCAACACTTGGACAGATTATTTCCAGCCATTTTGGCTGGGAAAATGACATATTTTGACCTCTTCTAACCTTGGTCAATAGTCATTTTCACCTTAGAAAAATCTAGGACACTTAAGCACCTTAGTTGTCATTATGCCGTAAATGGCAAACTTTGCCTCTTTGAGCACTTTGGTCCCCAACAATATATTTAATTCCTTCCATGTTTTTTCTTCATAATTCCATCCATGTCCTTTCCATAGCCATATTTATAAATTTGTGCAATTGGGTACCCAGTCTTTGTAACCTTACAATTTAGTCCATAGGTTACTTGACAAACAAGCAATCCTTAAGGCTTTTCTTGGGGCCAAGTTACCAACTTGGAACACTTTTAAGGAGGTGTGGATCCTGCCTTTTACCCCCCACACTTCAATCACTATGGTGAGAATTACACAATATAATGGTTTTTAGCCATTATGACACACTTGTAATTCTCCCATTTTGTGAGGTGGTAACAACTGAGATCCATAACTAAGCTTCCACCTTAGAGAAAACTCCCAGTGGCAAGCTTCAAAGCCCTCCCTTGTGCTTCATTAGCCTTTGTTGGAAAAAAAGATGACTGTAGTTAATACCATAACTTAACCAACATATGAACCACAAACTAGAATCATAAAGATTCAAATAAACAATATGCTTACTCGAAAGCCTAGCTCAGCAACCCTTAATGGTTGCTGGCTCAATGACACCCAAAATTGCACAACAAAATCTAAGGGAGTGAGAATTGAAGATTTTCAGTAAGGGATCCTTCAAACTGCAAGAAAAATACTTAGGACACACATATAAACAAATATATGAAGTCTACTATGTGCGCTTGTAGTTTGAGGGTCTAATATATGCACATATACCTAAGTCCCTTGGGACTCCTCCTCATCCTAGTCCTTCCATGGGCGTCACTTCGTGCCTAATGAGTTCTGGCCACTAACTGGCTCTTTGTACACCTTAGCTTATTGATGCAGTAACTTAACCTTCCCTTGGTTGTAGTGCAGGCGAACATCGTGGATGCTCCTTGCTTGCGTTGTAAGAAACTCACTATGTGTTCTAGGCTCCTACATAGTGCCTTGACCCATTGGCTCACCTAGGCCACTATGGTACTAAGCCTCTACTCAAATAGGTGCATTAAGCTCCCACTTGGTGTCTTGAGCTAATAAGCTTATCTAGATCACCAAGGTACTAAGCCTCACCACTTAACCTACCATAGATGTACTAAGCTTTCACTTGTGCTTCAAGGTACACCCAATTAGTGGTGCTCTATTGTGGCCAAACATGCCTTCACTTTGAACTAAAATACCTTTAAACTTGGGCAATTCTAGGCTTGGTGAAGGCATGGAGATGATGGTGCTTTCTCTTAGCTTTGCGTGGAATTTGGAATCGCCTCAATTGAACACCCGGGCGAAAAGTTATACTGAAAATACTATTGGGTGTTAAAGCTATCGTGTTGACGTGTTGACACAATACAAAGCCCCCTGGAACTTTCACGAAAAGGTTGGTGACATTGGTGATGTGTCCCCAACTGTTTCATGCCCATAAATTTTAGATTTCACACCATAGCTACTTTGGGGCCTTCCAATGGCCCTAGGGACACCTTGAAATGCCTAAAACCTTCAAGTATACATGCACTAGACCACAATGCACCATTTAAACTAATCCTATAGTGTCTATAAACACCACACAAATCATCAAAAGCTTACTAGTGCAATATGTTCATCACCATCCACCAACTATTACCATTCATCAAACTACTTGAATTTAACAAGCAAACAAGCTATGAATGACATCAATTATGCATGAATCATAAATCTCTTACCTCAATTAACCTTGAACTAGCAACAATCAAGCACCACAAGCATCAAACTCCAACTTCCAAAGGTTCCGCTAGGTTCCAAGCAAAATACATGGCATATGGCACTAATTTAGCACAAACCCAACAAAACCCAAGCTTCAAACAAGTCAAGAAACATGAAATCATCAAGGATTGGAGCTTACCACATGCACACACTATGACCAACAAGAAAAATGCCTCTTGAAGCTTCAAAATCACAAAACAAAAGCAATGCAAGCTTTCATCCACTTGGGCACCAAGAAAAGCTTCTAATTCCATCAAGAACTCATGGATTGAAGGAAGATTTGGCAAGAAATTGAGAGGGAAAGAGAGGGCTGCGAATTTCGGTTGCAAATGGGGTGAATAGTGGCAAGAAATTTGCCCCCAAATGTGTTTTAAACATAAATCCTTCCCCTCCCCGAAAACTTTTTTAAAAAGTTACAAATTTATCTCTTCCCCAAATAGTAACTAGGTAAATAAAAACTTTGGCAAACCTTGCTAATTTGGGTTTTGGGTTTTGAAAAGGTCATTTTTACTCTTGGGACTTGTCCCGACCCTCCAAGATGCAAAATGACCATTTTGCCCCTGGGCAAACTTAGTTCAATAAACAACTCGGAACCTACTAAACCTTTAATAACTTACTTGATTTTTGCTAATTCACCTCTAATTAAGATATCTAAGCTAGAGATTTATGAACTTACCTGGCTCACTGAGCATTCCACCAGGAGGGTTATAACATGGGCAGCACTTTCTACCCATTTCAACACCTCAAATTGCCCATCATAACATGGAATCAACCTCTGGTGTGTTGTCTTGCTACTTATTCATTTCCACATTTAGGGGGTGAGTTTTAGCAACACCAAGTCACCCACATGAAACTCAATTGAGCAATTACCTTTATCCACATATTTCTTCACATGTTGTTAGGCCCTCTCAAGGCTATCTTTGGCCTTATCCAACATCTTTTGTCTTTTCTGGGCAAATCTATATGTAGTGGGACACATAAACCCCAACTTTTGCTTAGCAACCTCATTGGGAATCAAGAGTTGAACACCCAACACCAACTTGAAAGGACTCTTTCTAGTGGAGGAAAAGCTCTACAAGTTATAACTAAACCAAGTTACATCAAGGAATTCCAACCAGTTTCACTAACTAGTTGACGTAAATGCCTCAAGTACATCTTAAGCAACCCATACACATTCTCTGTCTGCCCATCAATTTGCGGGTGATTGACGGTGGAGAACTTCAACTTGGAACATAACAAGTTGAGGAGAGAAGTTAAGAACCAACCAGTAAAGCAAGCCTACCCATCGCTAACTATGTCCAATAGCAACCCAAAGTTTTTCACAACATGTTTGTAGATTAATCCTGCTCCACACTTATTAGTTCATGACTTAAGAACTGCCATGACAACCCCATACTTAGAAAATCAATCCACCATAACTAACAACCGAAGCCATCAACCTTACGGAAGCCACCAATAAGGACCATAAAAACCAAGAGCCATGATTTATCCAGAATGGGTAAAGATTGGAACAAGCTTGCCAACTTTCATGCTCCACCTGGTCCTGTTAACAAACGAAGCACGTCTTCACATAAAGCTTGACATCATCTATCATCCATGGCTAGAAGTATTCTCAAGCCAATAAGATTAACATTTGCTCATGTCTAGGTTGCCTATCCCACTTACTTTCATGAGTCTCCTTCAAGAGTAACTTCTTTATATTGCTCCCACTAGGACATATATCCTATCCCCCTTAGTAAGTAGCAAGCCATCTTAATCCAATATCATCGCATACTACCATCAGCTACTTGTTGCACTAGCTTTTGGCATGTGGCATCATTTGAAACAGCAACTTGAATATTTTACCCAAAGTTTGTCAAGATATATACTAACACTGCCATGAGTTCCACAATATTCCAAATCAATGAATGAACCACTTTATTTTGTGCCCTAGCACAATGCTCCTACACAAAATCATACTCCATGAAGAATTCTTTCCATCAAACTTGCCTAGTGGACAACTTATTTTAGGCAGTGAAGAAGATCTTGGACAAATTACTCTTATTCACTCTAAAGGTTACACCTAGCAAGCAATGCACCATAACGACCATTTCCTTTTCATGTGTTGAAAATAACAACTCAGCCTTGCTCAATTTCCTGCTTTCAAAGGTCGTGAGGTGTTTGTCCTGCAACAACATGCCCCTAATAGGCTTATTTTACACATCCGTATGCAGCTTAAAAGTTTTGTCAAACTCAGGCAACTTAAGCACTAGCTCTAATGACACACACACTTCAAAGCCTCAAATGTGACTCACAAGCATCTATCCACTCCCACACTTAAGCTCTCTTGAGTAAATCCTTGAAAGAGCCACCATCTTCAAATAACCCTAAATAAATCATTTGTAGCAATTTGACAAGCCCAAGAATCAACAAAGATTAGCCATCTTTAAAGGCACCTCCGGATGCACAATTGCGTACACCTCACGCTCATCCATGTGAACCCTACCTTTGATTGTCTCTATTACTTAGGGTCAAAGGCATGGATATGGGACTACCTAGAAGCTTGGTGTGTGGAAGGGTTAGGGCCTGGGATAATGGGCATGGGATGGCTAGGTTGCTCTTGAACATGTGCATAGTATTCTTTTGTTGTAAATGGTGCACATGTACGGTTATTATTTGTAGGTAAAGTAACTATGTCTTGATGCTTTGACTATGTTTATGAATGCCTAGGCAATGTTTTGATGCTTTGTTACTTTACTATTTGAGGCATATTAATGCATGTGTTGCATATTAGACTAAATAACTAGAAGCACAAAAGTTTTAATGAATGGACAAGTAATTAACTAGCCAATTATAACTAGTACGAAATAGGTTTCCATAGGAAATCCTATTAGTACCTCACAAGGTGTTACCCACTCTGAGGTAGTCCAGTTATGGTACCAAACTTGTGCATTTAAAACTCTCAGGGTTGGTATGTTCTGTAGGCCATCAGAATAATACCCTTAATGTGTATACCCAAGTGGCCCTCTTGGGCACTATGTAAATGCATGCATATTAGACCAACCATTACACACATATTCACATTTTATGCACACCATGGCAGCAAGGAAGGAAAACACTAGCACAAGTCTTAATCTTAGCTACCACACATTAGGCAATCTTATTAAGTGTAAGTGACCAGCCACTACACCTGAAACTCCTTCCAAAAAAATGTATTAATCTAGCCATGTAACCCATGTTTTATTTGCTTCGTTATCAAGTAGAGTCTTTAAGAAAACCAAGGATTTTTTTTTTTACATCAATAGCTCACTTATGGACCAAGTTATAGATTTTTGAAGTTAGTTACAAAATTCTGACCAAATAAACAGTAACTTAGCCAACTCTGCAATGTCATATCTTTGGCTATAGGGCTCCAAATTCAGAAATTCTAAATCCTAGTTTAACCTCTAGATGTGGTCAAAATTTCATACCAAGATTCATTTTATACAGGGAGATATTAAACTTTAGGTGCAGGGTAAAAAATCTGGCCACTTTTGGACCATTTTGCTCATACAAATTTTCATAAGTGCGCAAACACTTCATTTGCAAGGAATAACCCTCCAAGGCTATTCCATATATGTCCAATACACGTAAGAAATACATTCTCTTGCATTTAACAACAATATGTGGCCAAAACAGAATTTACAAGTAAGCAGCCTATCATTCACACTTAGGTAGCCTATCATTCACATTACTCAAAAGTTCACATACTTGTCTCATTTTACATACACTACATGTTCATGCATACCTTCACTACATAATGGCCTTAACTCCGCTAAAACATGCACCCAAGTTACAGGAGAGCTTTAGACACAATGCACTCCAGAAATAGGATGTTGGACAGCTACTGCGTAACACAATAAGCACCATCACTAAAAATACCAAATATGCTCCTAAAATCACCAAACTTTCCAGATCTCAACTAGATACATGGAAGTTCAAGTACCTGAAAGTTCAGATTAAAAATCAAACTACAAAGGTCAGTTTGAATGTGATCTTTTTGCTGGACCTGAAATGGGCAGATTTGAAGGGAGTAATTTTCATCATGAAACCTAGTAAGGAGAACACTTATTGTCTTAAGGTAGTGTAACCCTTGGTATCACCTGCATCCAAAGACACTAAAACACAAGAAAACACAATGCAAATATCCAATATAGAGCATTCAAATGCAGCAACCAAACACAAAGAACAACCATATGTATGCAGCTGCAACAATATGCATTGGTTAGTCCATAAAACATGCAATAAACATATGCAAATCATTATGGTAGCCCTCCTCAAGCATAAGCTTGGTCTTAGGAGAGTTTTAACACTAGTTAGTACTAAATTTAGACTCTAGAAACCCTTAAATTCACTACCATCACTATGCACTTCATATTATGTCACAAAACCTTCACTAAGTGCACTCCCCTCACTAAGCTTGGTTCATCCAGTACTTTGCTCTCTTCCAAACTTAGCCCTAGCTCCATGGATGTGTGAATAATACAGTAAATAGTCCATGCGAGCAAGAGAACTCCTTACTTTTGCTGCCATCATTGTGCACTTCACACTAGGTCACAAAACCTTCACTAAGTGCACTCCCTTCACTAAGCTTGGTTCATCAAGCTCATGGGTCTCTTCAAAGCCTAGCCCTAGCTCCATGGATGCTTGAAAATACAGTAAAGATTCCATGAGAGCAAGAGAACTCCTTACCTTGAGTGTATGCCGAAATTGGAGCTTGATCTTAGGTGCACTCAAATCTTAGCACCAAATAGCTTCCAATTGCCCTTTCTTGCTTTCAATTGCAACTAATTGCAAGCTTGGAGGTATGGTGGCTATGGAGGAAGTATGGAGGTGGAGGGGCTGCATTTTTGTTGCTGGAAGAGACCAAATGTGGGAGATAAAGACAAAGATAACCACTTATAAAGACTTTAGTGCACAAAACACACTTAACTAGCCTTAACCATGTCTTATGTCATTTTCCTTGCAACAAGACTATGGTTTCTTAGTCTTAATCTCTTGGCCCACATTTGACCATCCTTATCTTGCTTTGGCTACCTTTTCTTGAGTGGGATAATTCCAAAATTTCTCCATTTCACTTAAGTCAAAGACATAGACATCCAAAGGCCTACACTAAGACATTTAGGTCCTTAATGCATTTTGTGTTTTCTTTGTCCAAACTTGTCTTCCATAAGCAATTTGATCCTCCAATAGCACTTTTATACCATTCATATCCTTCCCATAACTCCCCAAAGCCCTTTCTTGAGAGTTTTACAATTGAGTACCTGAATTTCCAAAACCTTACAAAAAAGTCCATAGGTTGCTTGACAAACAAGAAATCCTTAAGGCCTTTCTTGGGGGCCAAGTTACCAACTTAGAACACTTTTAAGGAGGGGTTGATCATGCCGTTTACTCCTCACACTTCAATCACTATGGTGGGAATTACACAATATAATGGTTTTTGATCATTATGCCACACTTTGTAATTCTCCCATTTTAGTGAGGTGGTAACACAAGGGGTCATTACTGTCTCCAAGTTCCCTATTCTAATCCTAAGTGTCATCATTCACTACAACTTAGACACCAAGATTCGATGAACTATACTGCTTGATACTAGCATGTCATGAGCTAAAGAGTTCTAGAATGGGAGGAGCACCAGCAATCGCATCAAGCCCACACTTGACTAGCCAACCCAGCAATAACACAAGGCAACAAGCAAAAACATTGAAAGTAAAGGCAACACAAGCAACCTACAGGGCAATGCCCCAGCCCACACTTTTATTACTCTCAAAAGTGCAAGGAAAATACAAGTATGCCTGTGTGTATGCTTAGCCAATCAAACTAGAGTCACCCTACACACAAATGCTATAAAAATGGTGGCAGTTACACACCAACCACCTAGGGACAAACATTAACTACTCGGAACATCTCAACATTCAATCTTGTCCTACTAAATGCCCATAACTGCCCATTAACTTGCTAACTATCTTGGAAAACTCCACACTTGCAAGACAAGCCCAACTAAATTAGACCAGTATAACTGTTAGTATGTGTGAATCAAATGAGTGCTCCAGTGTGCTCCAGCACTCACCCAATCCCAACAATGCCCCTAACATGCAAGCTCCACAACTCAAGCATACAAGTCCCACGATGCTCCTTGTCTATATGCCACAAGAACACCTCCAAGTAACAAGGAATGCTCTGCCCTATCATTCCCATCAGGTAATCATAAAGTAAGGGCTGATAGTAGGTGTCTTCTATTATTCTAACCATTCTCTTCATTGATAAAATCAAATTTAATCTAGGGATTTTTTCAACACCAATGGCCAACAAAAATCACTAGCAGTAATTTTACTAACTTTAATGTAATATCACTCCCTCTATCACAAATTATTCATAATATTTTAATATTTAGTAAATTACTTTACCATTGTATGCTCCAAATTATCATTTAAATATTCATTTTTTCTTTCTTGATTTATGTGCTAAACTTTCATTGCAAAAAATAGAAACAATATTTTTTTGTCTTTTTTAATCTTCATGTCACACCATAAAATTTAAAGAATTCTCATCGTAGACCTCAATATCAAACCTAATTTTTTGGAAGGGGGGGAGGGGAGTTTGGGTGTTATGGGGGGATGAAAGTAAAATTGTAGAAGCAAAATTGCACTACAATAAAATCTGTTTTTTATGACATTTGTCATATGTTGCAATAAGTTAAAAAAATGTCACATGAGAGTTGTTGTAACATTTTTGCGGAATGTTGCACAAGTGTCACTATATTCAATGTCACTTAAAGTTTAAGTGACATTTGAAAGAAATGATGCTACACACTTATTATAACATTTATTCACATTTGGCATGACATTTGTATGTATCATGATAATTTTTTTTACTAACATTTATTAA
This sequence comes from Aquilaria sinensis, assembly GCA_005392925.1. Taxonomy (NCBI): domain Eukaryota; kingdom Viridiplantae; phylum Streptophyta; class Magnoliopsida; order Malvales; family Thymelaeaceae; genus Aquilaria; species Aquilaria sinensis. Next base: position 150,307 of record SMDT01002799.1, on the reverse strand, counting down.
ATGATACAATACGCAAATCACTATTTCAACATACATGTGTTAAAATAAGTCAGTTAATGTTAGACTTATAATGACATTTTTCTACTGTCACATTAATAGAATCTTCGGTGACATTTAATTTATGTTAGTATTCATCTTCGTATTTGCTCAATATAAAATGTACATGTCATTTATATATCCCTTTTCTCCTTCCATTAGTGCTATAATAATAATAATAATAGAATTTGAGAAAAAAAATAAAATATTATTAAATACTAAAAGAGTGACATCAAGTTATCTGAAATATAATAAATGTAAGAAGCACCAGAGCACTTAACTATTTACGTGAAGAACCAAAGTATGAGAAACAAGCATAAAGTAATAGGGGCAACTAATCCTAGAACTTATCCTACAGGTGCTTAAAACAGTAGAACATAGAAATGTTTTAAAAGATAGAGTACTTGATGGATCATTCCAATCTCAACACATATTTGCAAAGGAAAACAAAAGGAAAAATTTTATTTTAACCGGGTACTGATATCAAGGGGTAAGAAAGTTAACAACTTTTGAATCATTTACCTAACAAAAAAATTTTGATTTTTTCCCAACACTGGTAGATTAACCATGAGTATTGTCAAATTTGAAGCCTAAAAACATGTTAAATTTTGGCTATCATTAATAAAAGAACTTTAATGGTAAGAGATATATAATTACTTCAATACTAAATAAAAACAGAGAAGTCACGACATTGAGAAACCCATGCATAAGCAAATAGCTATTGCAAATACAAAATCATGCCAAAATAAGACTAACAGAGCAAGTAGAGAATCGACACAAAACAAACAACCCTGCACTATGTCCGCAACAAATCTAGCAAATAATCCTCCCAAGACTCCAACTATATCTAATAGATAATGAAGTAAAAACAACAAGCACCAACCTCAAGAAGATTGTTGGAACCCAAAATTTAGACCACAAAGTTCTGACTACCTTATAACAATGACCAACAAAAATAGCAATAGGGTATTTGCATTAGTATTTGATTTCAGCCAACTCCTTGGTTTCAAGCTTCAAGGATGCTATCTCCACATCATAGGTCTTCATCTTAGTCTTATATTAATTACAATTACACAATGTTCACATTCAAATTCATAATTGCCCCTAATTCTATTTGAGACTCAATATTTAATAAAATTTTTGTTCCTGTCTTTTATAAATAGTATTGGCAAGGATCTTAAATGAACATTTCAATTTCTGAAAATAAGAAAACAAAAGAAGCAAGGCTTCCATCCACAAAAGAAAAAAGAAAAAAAAAAGAAAACTATAGCTCAAGAATAAAGAAAAGGATAAAAGGTGTAAAACTACAAGGAAACCAGGAATAAGTTTTTTAGTTGATTAATGAACATATCTGTCCTAGGGGTGAGTTGTCAATGCATCTTTTCACAAGTTCTGTCAACATATCTACGTTTGCCATCACCATTGTATACTTTCCTTCTACTTTTTGTTTTTCCTGCCTTAGTTGCTCATTTTCACGCACAATATCAACATATGGCTTCTTAAACATGTTGGGAGAAACTCCAAAACTCATTCCACGAACACTTCCATTATTTTCTTGTCTAAGAACTTAAGATAGTACAACTCCTTCAATTGGAGCAAAATCATCTAACTGGGCAAAGGGTTCACCTTCAGTATTTACAGCTTGTGCATTCATAAGATGTTCAATATTTTCGTACATTATATCAAATTTACAAGTAAATAATTCTTATTGGAGAAGAATTTATTATAGATGTAAATGAAACATTTGCATACAACTATCAGTAATAGACAAGTAAGAAAAAAAGAGCAACAAGAAGCCCTAATATACATACATAAACTGAAAATAAGAAAAAACTTTGTAATGCCTGTAAATCATGCAAAATGTTAGGCATATTTTGGAAGCATTGATAGTTTGGCAAACGTGTTGTCAACTAATGAATTAACATTGATAGTACTATTCATATTAAATTTAATCAATTAAGTGAAGCCAATAATAAATAGTCATATATGCTTAGGAGTACAAAATAACTGAAATTAGAAAGAAGCAGAGCACAAATTAAGATAAAACACACATTTAAAAGCCTAATTTACAAACACAAATTGACTAACAAATAACAAATTCAAAACATGTACATGACTTTGTAATTAAGTAAATATAAAGGGAAATAGTATATATACGTAAGTTCTGCTTCATTAGACACTGGCCTTCCATCTTTATGCTTGTGCCAATTAAGATACAATTTAGCTCTATTAGGTCGTTTTTCCAATTCTTTTAAGTTGCCACTCAAAAATTGATCAATATTAAAAGTGTTCATATTCAATAAAAATTAGTTTACATACAACATATCTAGGTTGGTACCTCTTCCTCAGCATGTCGAGCAAATGAGATAGTACCTGAGGTTTGTACCATCTTTAGTTCCTTTATAGCTTTCTTACCATGTTCTGATTTTTTCTACAAGTGTAAAGAACTCATGAAATTACACTAATGTACTAGACTTTTTTACCATTATAATATGTTGTAGTAAGGGTAAAAGAATATCACACATGCCATTTCTTTGAGTGCCATCTAGATGCAAGTGCTTCCCATTGATCTTGATGAGTTCTAGGATCTTTGTTAGCTTTGAGGTCAGCTAAAGTCTTATATTTGAAGAAATTATTGATGTATAATGTAGCCTTAAATACCTTTAACAGTTTACCAACTTCCCGAAGAACCTAGGTTTTTCTTCTTGGTTGCAAATTAAATTTTGACTGCCAAAACATAATACTTATGTATCTTATATTATGCCTATGTAGTAAAAGAGTATTTTCAATGCTACTTTGAGGAAGTAGGTACCTTGACAATTCTCGAAATATCTTCCTTGATGCTAGCAAGAACTAGTCTCCAATGATCATACTCAAGAGGCGTTAAATTGGGATCTCTTGCAATATCATCTACACACTGGTTATAGACATTAAATTGTTTTGGGAGCTCTTGTCCTGGTAATCTATTCCAAATATCTGTAAGTCTTGTTGGCACTCGAGTTCTTCGTGGTATTGAAGGAGTTGCTATAGAAACAAATAGACTTGAGTTTTTACGTATCATAACTGTAGAAGTATGTATGATAGTAAAACAAAGTACAAAGTACACAATTAGTATAAAACATAGTACTTATTATCTACATTACCATCACCATTCATGGTTATTTCAACACCTCTAGAGAATGTTATGTCATTGTCAACTACAAATCGATGTGACTCTGTTTGGCTATTGGCTTGTGGATTCTCTTGAACAAATTTTTTTCCACCATGTGAATGTCGTAGACAATTAGGCTGGGATGAAACTTGAGATTCAACAGGTGCAAGTCAATTAGGTGTAGCATTGTGAACACTTGCTATTGTTTTGAGAACATCTACTATATTTTTCTTTTTCTTTTTCTGTATCCTTCTTAACATTTTGTGCCTGTTACAAAAACAACAGACATTCAATCTTCAATAGTGAAAAGCAAAACAGAAGTAACATGTATAGATTCTCAAAGGTTGTATTCTTTTTTGGGAGAATGAAAATTCAGTAATAATCATGAAAGCTAGTCCCGAGCAATAAGAGATGACCCAGTATTTGAAGCACTAGACTATTGTTGCTAAAAAGGTTACAGTGGTTGATCAGCAATATGAACTATGGTAAATAAATCAAACAAAATAAAATAAGTAAACAAGTTTCAACCTATTATTACTTGCTCCCAATAGAATTGGTTCTTTGCCAAAAATTTAAACTCCAAAGATTAGGGATGTTAACGGATAACCGGGCCGACGGGGATCTTATTGTATCCTACTCAACGAGTCAGTTTTTTTTTACAATTAAACGGATTTGGGGTGGATATGGGTTTTTTTTTTCACCTGTTGGATATGGGTACAATGCGGGTTTGGGGTCCACCCGCCCCATATCCTTCCCATATATGGATATGCTATTATATATTTACCAAGGTGTTAAACTTATGTATAAGGCCTAGACTTTTATGTGCATTCCCTTGTTGGCTTATTGTATTGTTTTTCACTATGTTTATGATGTACTGATTCTGGAGTTCAACTTTTGTAGTGTGTTGGTATGTTTAGAGTATGAATTTATGTGTAGTGCTCCATTGTGGTGTCTGTTCTATTTTTTTCACATACTTATAATGTTTTTGATGTCTTTGATTGACGTAATTTATAGTTTCTTGCTTGATTTTTTTTTTGTGTGTATGATTGTAGAAGTGTGGTGGATGGACAGGTTTTTACCCAATCTTACTCGCATAAAAATGGGTAGGATATGGGCGCCAAAATTATTCACCTAACGAGTGATAGGTAGGATAAGGATAGGGTGTCTAATGTAGCGGGTAGGATGTGGTATTACTATCATCCTACCCAAATTTGACCCATCGACATCCCTACCAAGGATAAGCTAAGAAGATAGTAATATAAAAAATTAGGTGAAAGCTAATCTCACTGTCCCAAAAGGCTAAAGTGAGACACCTAAAAGAGGAGCTACATGTTTGTTCCCAGCCCATTAGTATTAAGCAAACATTAAACCTAGGTAAGCTAGAGTTGTGAGAACCTACTGTGAATGTATAGGAAGAAGTGGAAATATTACCCAAACACATATGAGCAATAACAGAAATGAGAAGAAAAACACAGACCAAACACTTGACTAATTAGAACTGCAACTCTGATGGAATAAAACTTATTTGCCTAGATGATCAGCAACATCATAGTTACTGATTCGAACCTAAATAAACAAAGCAGTAGACAAAATACAAGGCCATCCCATTACCAAACTAAACACCAAAAACAACACAAAAATCACCAAACAAGTTAAAAATCAAGTTGTTATAAAAAACTTCAACAAATGTTCTCGAATTTGGGTATTTATGATCTTTATGATTCAAGAAAGGGCAAAAACATAAATGAAAAAAACCAAATTGAACAAATAGAGGCAATAATTGAAATTGCATGAAGTGGATTCTGCAAGAGAAGAACAAGAATGATTTAGAAACAAATTAAATAAAAAATTAGCAAGAATTGCTAAGATTAACGAAACAAGAAGATCATCGCAACCTCCTGCTTGAGTCCAACTGACAGAGATAACAGATAGGTTGATTAGCTTATCTTGATTGCAGAGGAGAGTGCATGCAGTTATGGCTTGGGCAAACGACAACTGAGAAGTAGGACAAGCGACGGACTGAGAAGTGTGTGTGTGTGTGTGTGTGTGTATATATAATGCAATGTTATCAAACACGCATATTATATAAATTTTTCTAAAATTACTATTTTAACTACGCAATTACAAGTGAAGCGTAAATATTGTACTTGAAATGAATGTCACCTATTTCAATTAAAATTTGAATATGTATGGACGTATAAAATTATAATTTAATTTAGAACAAAAGTTGGTTTAAAATGTGTCTTTAATATTTGGGAGGATAATGTGTGTACATATGGTAGATATTTGAAATATGATTATAAAAGATTAATTGCTCAATTTGTACAGTCATTAAAATGTTATGCTTAAGAATAGGGATGGCAAGTGGGTAGGTCGGGTTGAGTTTGGGTCAGGTCATTCAGGTACTAATTTAGTTTAGACACTAATTTTATTAATTTACTCTTTAAATTCCATAAGATACCTAAACAAAAAATATTCTTGAACTACTTTTTCAATTTCACCATGTAATTACAGCCAAGCTACAGATCCACTTACAGGGATAGGAGCCTCTCTATTCTCTGGAGCTCCATTGAAATTTCTTTTGTTTCATCGAAATTGATGGTTAAGAGGTAAAAATCTACGGTGACCAAGAACATAGGATTTCGCTTTATTTTTCAACCACTTTAAGCAAGTTTTAAAGCCACATGAAGGACACCCAAACTTACCCTTAACATTCCAGCTAGATAAAACTCCATAAGTAGGGAAATCATTAATAGTCCACATCAAAGCTGCATATATTCGAAAAACATTTCTTCCATTTACATCATATGTATCATTGTCATTTTTCCATAGCTCTTTTAATTCATCAATCAAAGGCTGCATAAACACATTAATCCTATCTCCTAGTGACTCTTTGCCTGGAATAAGTAAGGACAAAATAAGAGAGGATTGTTTCATACACATCCAAAGTGGAAAATTATAGACTGTTAAAATGACAGGCCAAATGCTATACGTGTTGTTCATCATTTGAAATGGATTAAAACCATCACTAACCAACCTACGCCTAACATTTCTGGGATCCACAAAAAAATCTTTAAACCAATCATCAAAATTCTTCCATGTAATAGTGTCAGCTGGGTGTTGTAATTTATCATCTTTTTCACACTCATCAAAGTGCCACCGTATTGAAGTTGCTATTTTAGAGCACATGAACAGCCTTTGGAGTCTTGGTATTAAAGGAAACCACCTCAATATCTTTTTTGCTTTACTTTTTTGCTTGTTGATGAGGTATCCCACCTTGATGCACCACATATCAAACACTTGTTTTCATGTGCCGTTTCTTTCCAGAACAATATACAGTTGTTTGGACAAACATGAATTTTCTTATAACCAATAACCAAATCATTGATCAATTTCTTTACCTTATAACTTGATTTTGAAAGTTTATCTCCTCAGGTAAAGTCTCCCTTAATGTGTCCAGTAGCTCTTTAAAGGATTTATTGCTTCATTTGTACATGCACTTGTTGTTAAAAAGATCTAAAATAAAGGATAATCTGATGTGCTTCCGGCATCCTTTAAATAACTCTTTATCAATTTCTTTCAACAACTCATAAAATTTGAATGCTTCTTCATTTAACTTTTAACATGTTTGGTTCAAAATTATGATCATCATCCTAGGAAACACCACCTTCAAAATGACTATGCCCCATAAACATATCCTCCCTAAATTCATGTAATGGGAATTGTCCTTCTAGTCCATTTTCATAATCAACTGTTGTTGTTACTTGTGGACTAGAAACACTATCTTCCCCATGGTGATCCCAGTAAGTATAACTTAGAGAAAACCCATGATCTAGTATATGCTCCATAAGGACTTTTTGACTAACTTGCACCAAGTTAACACACTTTTTATAGGGGCATGGTAGTATACCATCGCTTGAATACTTATAAGCAAACTCCAAAAAGTTTGCAACTCCTTGTAAGTACGTTGCACTTACTTTGTCAGACTCCTGTATCCAACTTTTGTCCCCCCAAATAATTCTTACCTGCATATAATTCAAAGAATATAACCATTCATAACTAGTATAGGTGCTTCAATTATATATACTATTAGAAACCCAAAAACTGGATAACATTTCTGTTTTTAAAAGTGGATAGCTGCATGTAGTTAGGGAAAAAAACCTAGAGTGAACTTGAGTAAGATGTGTATTGTATATATTTGAAATCTGTAGCTTTTCGTATAGAGTGTTAGCAATGCATGTATATTTGTGCTTTCATGTTAGCTCTGTTCTCATAAAAAACTAGTTAATTTGTGTTGTCCTTTTGAAATTATTGAATAAATTTGCTTAGTAATGGCAGGTATGAATTTTTTCTTCCTATAAAAGGAAGGCTTAATGGTTAAACTTCTTTGACTGGCTATTTGACTTTTTGTTTTGTATTGCATCTTACTATGAGAAATTGTGTCTAAGTTTGTGAACTTTTTTATGACTTGTTTGAACCAAATTCTTGGTGAAATAGTGGTTTTTAATGGGAAATGTAGACTTCCAACTTTATGCAAGTTTGGAAACGAGTTTTGGGAGGTTTGGGTGACCAAGTTTGAGTTTAAAGCATAAAGTTGCTAGGTTTAGTTTGCAACAAGTCTTGTTTGGCTATGTACACTTTCTAAACAACTGGTCAATGAGGTACAAGAACATTTTTTAACAAGTGCGTACAAAATCAAAATTTTCAACTAATTTATCTGCAGAATTGTGCTTACTGGTAAGGATGCTTGACCATAGTTTGACTTTTGAGTTAAAAGCCTCATTTTAGGCTAATGTTTAGGGAACAACAATGATTTTGAATTTGGTTTTTATTTGAAACATGAAATTTTGGTTTATGGTCTTAAATTGAAGTCTTTGCCTAAAAAACTCATGGTTACCGAATTACTACAGATTTTGGGACTTAATTTCAGACATGATTTTTCCTGTCGCATGGTTATTCATGGGAATGTCTCAAACTTTCTTAAAAAATAGGTTCGTTTGATTATTCAGAACATATCTAAAAGCATTGGCCATCTTCCAATCAAGAGAAATTGCTACTGAAGTTCTAGAACCAAGATTGTCATAAATGGTCAAACATGGGGTTGATTTTTTGTTGTTGCATGTGTCTCGGTTTGAATCTTTGCACATAGGTTTTATTTCATATTTGGGGTATATTACAAGTGTTTTTTCAAATAAAGGACCAATGCATATAAGTCTAGTGCATTTATTATGGTTTTGCAGGCATTCGACAGAATTGGGATCAAAGAACAGTTTTATGTGAGTCATGTGCATTCTAATTTAAACCTTACATACAAGTTGCTTTTGGTGTTTAAGGTTATCACTTTTTTTTAGGAATTCTAGGGGAAAATTAGACTGACGTCCCTTTAAAAATTGATTTGCTACTCATTTGAAAATGTTCTTCAGTTCTTGTCTGCTATTGTATGGTTGTGTTGTGTATGTGTGCTTGATTTTGGAAAGCTAGGCTACCTCAATTATAAGTGAGGATAGTGAGTGTGATTATGTAAAGTCAGCTAAGGTAGGCTATGACAATATATGGCCTTGTATAGCTCTGATGCAATTCTTTTACTGTTCAAAGTCAAACTTTACCTATATTTATAATCTCATACAAGTTTCTCTAATGCATGCAGGCATGGCTGCAAGAAGATTAATGGACTTGTTGTTGTAGTATTGATAGGTAAATATATAAGTAACTATCAAGTAAGTGCAGCTATATTTGTGTTAATTAGTCTGGCTTACTTGATGGTGTTGAGGATGAAATATTCATGTAATCGAAATTTGATACATAACACATTACACAAGTTAAAATTGAATTGAATTCTATATTTGTACAGTTCCATTAATAACTGTATTGGCAGTTGATGAGGATGAAGATTATCTGTTTATACAATGTTAGGTAGCAAAAAAGTTATCTGATGCAATCTATATATGGTGGAATGTCATTTTGTTAGAGGGCATCTAGTAAAACAAACCTTATGCTACTTGTCAATCTATTTGCAAATGTAAATATTGGGAAGGCTTGAAAAGCTATAATGTTAGCTGATCTAGAAGAGAAGAAAGAAGCTAACAACAGCAATGAAAACTTAAATGTTGAAAATGCCTCATCCTCTCATGCAAGTTTTTCCATGGATGATCACCAAAAGAGAGAAATCATTTCAGCTAGGACAGAGACATATAGTTGCAAACATTTTTTGGATGTAAATCTTGTTTCACGCCACTATGTTTTCTTTTTAATTTATAATTTTCAGTTTCAAAACTACTAACAAAGATTATGTGTGTTTGCATGATTTTCTCAACTACTTGATTTTTTTTAATTCTCAATATCTAATTTTGAATTTCAACTAATAACTAATTATCTTTGTCGTCTCATAACAGATTTTATGGATAAGACCAAACAAATATCTTTAAAAATTTCCTCATTCAATTTCAAATGTTATATGCATATCATGTAGAGTGCTACTATATGAAACTATTCCATCAATTAAAAATGGGCTCGTTGGAGGAGACGATACATGTTTCTCACTTTGCACTAGTTCAACTTTGACTAGACCTATATTAGATCACATGCTAATGTCACTCTTAAAATAAATATGTCAATTCAGAGGGTTCGTGGCAGTCATTCCTATATCCAAATCCTTCCAAATGTATGTTAACCGGACCCATAGGTAGCGGGTATCACTTACTTACTCATTTGTAGTAAATTCAAAAAATTAAAAGTTATACAAATCAATGCTATTAGTTAGTATTTTTTTTTCTAAACACCTTTCCATCTCTATATCTTCTTTACAATTTCTCATAGCTTTTATGTGGTGTAATTATTTAAAGAGTTTATTGCAAATATTATAATTTTCTTATATTCCCTTTATCCCTTACGCATATGTTATTACATTTGATTAGGTATCATAATTCATAACAAGAATATAGATACTAATTACTATGACTACTACTACTACTACTACTACTACTTATACTACTATTATACATATCACGTGTGTAAACCTAAAAATCATTAAATTACACTTTAACACAAATTAAAAATTGAACTTACATTAACAAAAAAAAAATATGAATTATATACAATGAGTAATTGTTACTTGTAAAGTAAGTTGGTTGCAACTGTCCCTACACATAGACTGATATTTTTACCAATATATAAACACATGTCACAAAAAATATAATTTATTGTGACAGTTACATGAAGTGTCATTTAATTGTTATGTGATAGATTTATTGTGACATTTATGAAAAATGTCACCATCAAAATGTCACTAAAACTACTTTTTGTTGTAGTGTTGTGACGTTATGCCGTTGAGCCTTTATGTTTTCTTGGTTCTACATTATTTGCCACTTAATTTTTTCTTTAAAATACATTATAAGTATTATGTCACATAAGCATATTACACATATTTCTTGAATGTTTTTTTATCAGAAAATAATAAATATACTTTACGCAATAGAAATGAATAAATATGAAGAAGTTACTTAATCTGGGAGATAATTCAGAAATCTGGCTTATTTTAGGATGTGAGTAGTAGATTTATTCTTAGGTTTTTCTTTTCCTACTTGCTTGGAACCAAGCCTTTTTTCCTTGGAAAGAGGTTGAACAATGAACAAACAAATTTGACACTAGTAATTTTGTTCTACTACTAAAACAACTTATGTCAAGTTCAAAACCTCATAGCTGCGTCAACCACTGCAAATGAACAGACAAATTTGACCACTAGTTTTGATGGCCACTTGATGAAAAAGATGTATTATTAACCAATTACATGAGGGAGTTCAAAAACAAAATGAACTTAGGAAGATTCTCGAGAGACAATTTAAGAATTGCACCAAATACAAATATCAACATGAAGGCTAAAAATATTTTGGCAACATAAATAAAACTGATTCTATTATGAGAAGCCCGTTTCACGTGTTGCAAGACTTCATGACTCTGTCAAGCTAAGAGAGATAAAACATTTAGCTCTAGCTAAAGATTCATTAAACTAAAGCATACCAAGAAGGCAAGTAAGGTGTAACAATTAACTTGTATGATAAACTTGAATTAGGTCATAAAACACCATTTCAAGGCCTCAAAAGGGTAAGATAATGTAAAATAGTTACTTGAGTACTTCAACTTCAAACAAAAAAAGAAAAGGCTTTTGAGTTTGATAAAGGTCGCAAAGCAGAAAGTTGCTTAGAGTTACTGAAATATTAGTGCGGTCGTCATCACATTTCTGTGTCTTATCCATTAAAACATTCTAAAAGCTAAATATGTATCGTACACAGTCATAAGAAAATTAGGTAAAGCATTTGTAGGGAATATTTGTCTTAGTATTCACACAGCTAGAAAACAAACACACAGATATCTACATGCCCCAAAATCATACTAGATTATGATCCCAAAGAAAACCAACAAACATTTGGCTTGTTGTTAAATCAAATCACATCAACTGATTTGGCATGAACATTATGTTGCTTAGAATATAATCATCAATATATGCCATTCAAAAAGGGTGACTTCACTTATATCTAATAATTACAGACATTAGTAAGCATTACCAATTAACATTCTGATTAGTCAAACCAATTCTTACTTTGCTTCAACTCATAAAACATGGCCCTTTTGATTTTTCATGAAGTCTAAGGAGGTTTAGTTTTTAGTGGTTTTGCTGAAAAGATAAATAGGTAACTCCAGTAAATTTTTAATTTTTAAGGAAAGAGAGAATTAATTTTAGACTTCCAAAAAAATGAATAAGGGTAAAGTATTATAAGATAGAGGAGGAAGTTTTTTACCAGATTCATTTTAACATGAGGGATAAAAGATTGAATCAGCTTCCCATTTAACTGAATTGCAAGATTTCTTAAACTTGCTATTTGAGACCTAGGCTTCAAGGCCACCCAGCACAAAGAAAGAAAGAAAAAACACAAAAAAATGGAAATTGTGTCCTACCCTCAATGATTAATCAAGTTACCTAGAAAATGCAATTGATGTAGCTGAAAGTAGGAAATCGATGTTTAGTATGATGATTCATCTTTAGTTAGCATTATCATTGTAAAGTATATTTACCACTATTTAACTATCAATAAAAAAAGTAACACAGTGCATTTTCCATTGTATAAGGCGTTCAACAGCTACCGCTAACTCACACTTTTGCTTTTTTGCCTCAATAAATATTACTTCCCTAAGTCCTGAGGTCTTAAGTGAGCAAAGTCTCCTAGCAAAGTTTACAAGAGGATAGCAGGGATTCATTCACTACCTTTACATTAGCGATGGGCAATTGAGTTTGAATTGGCCAAGTTATATCACTTTTGCTAGTTCCTGCATACAAATGGATAGCGTGGAGACAAATCACGACCCTCATAGACACATCAAGAACCAAAAAGTATAGCCGAAGCTTATAGAACACATTTACCCGGCAAATCTACTTCTCTAACAGTATGTAATTCCCAATCATCCCCGAAGGCAACGAGAGGCACCTTAGGGCCGAAACTAATGGGTTCCTCCCCTTTCTTAGCTGCTTCAACATATAAAGCAAAAGGAGCTTTGCCATCTAACTTCCTATTAATCAATGACATGGTGAATCTTGCTTTGGTACCAACCGCAAAATGATGCTTTTTACCTGAGCTTTTACACAGAACCTCCATAAACTATGAATTAAAAAATATGTCACAAGCACAAAATTAGAATCCATTCATCGCACAGTAGCTAATCTTAACACAACAAGAAGACATCACCAACACATTGACCAGTTACATTACTCCTATCAATTTGATGCAGCCAAAAGAGAACAATTAGAAAGAACAGCCAAAAAACTAGTTCACAAATTAAAAAGGGTCTAATCCATCTTTAATTCTAAAGAAATATATTTATCTATAGGTACATAGAACTTGGTTACAAATGTAAACATGTGAAGTTCATAGTGGCCAAATTTGATTCTCTGTTCAATAATTGCTTCTAAGGAGCTCTATAATCGAACTTAGTATTCGACAATTACACAGTAAACCCGACTTTGGTACTGACTACAAACAAAACGCCATTTACCATGGCTTTTAATTAGAACCGCAACAAACTATACACTATTCAACCATCTCACAATTGGCAATCCTAATGCAACAGGACGCCAAGCAGTGGCGAATCCAGGATTTTTGGTTCGGGGGGGCAAGCCCGGAGGAGAGTCGGCGAAGCCCGGAGGAGAGAGACGATGTCGCGGTTAGGTAAAACTATAAATTGGGACTAATTCACACTAATTCAAAGATCAATGAGCAAATCATACGAGTTGGAAACGTTTGAGGACTAATAGTGCATTTAGGCCATGTTAGAATACCCCCTTAATGTAAAGGGAATAACTACTCACTGGGTCCCTACTTTCTTCATAGCCTACCTTATTGCCCCCCCATCTTTATATTTTTCCACAATATTTGGGGGGGTAAAATGCACACACAATCCTTAACTTTTGACAAAATCATCAAATTAATACCCCATATTTACGTTTTTTCAAAATTCCCAGGGGGGCAACAGCCCCCCCCCAGCATAACGTAGCTACGCCCCTGACGCCAAGTACCAACACATCAACCGAGCTTCCTACTCATATCAATTTGATACAGCTAAATGAACACACTGTTCATAAAATGATTAGCACAATTAATTAGGGTTCTAATCCATTTGGAAGATCCACCATCTAAAACTGATTGCCTATGTAAAAGCAATAAACGATTTGAAGTATAAGCAAGTGAGAGAAATTGAGAGAGAGAGTTACAGGAGGTGGCTGGTGAAGATTGACTTTTGAGGATTGTTTTGGCATGGGAAAGAGAAGCCTAGGCAGGACTCGGGAGGAGTGATACATCAACTCGTTGTCATCTCACTCTGGTCGCTTGAAAAATTGGATTGGATCATGAGTTGACCATGATTGGACTTTCAAACTTGAGATCCCAACCATAAACTGTGCCCAACCTTAATTCCTAAAAGTAGGGTTAAATACATTCATGGTCCCAAACCTATAAATGCTATTTCATTTTCATCCCTAATATCAACTTTGTTCTTCTCTCATCCATAATATCATTGAAGCATTCCACCCAAGTCCCTAACACCATTAAAACTAGTTTACATACCCGACAATACCACGGGATTCATAGTCATATTGAGTGTTAGAAAATACTATATATTTAAATGTTATATAAATATTATTAAAAAAATGATTATTATAAAAAAAATTATTCATGAAAAAAGTTTAAATAGAAATACCTAGTGTTGCCACAAGCCCAAAAAGTTTAAAATAGAAAATAATGTAATAATCGATTTTAAAAAATGAAGAATAAAAACACTATTCATCTCAATTAAAGCATTACAAGTAAAAATAAATAGGTGGTAATATGCGTAATGAACGTAATAATCACTAGGCATAACCAGCTAAATATATATTTTTAACATTATGTGGTCAGTTTATATATCATTTTTCTAATACATGGCTATGCCACAGCTGCCTAAATGATGAGAAAACTATACATGATAAATAATACCTTCCTGCCACCTAATTTTACCCATGCAGAAAGTTTAGAGACACAGTTAAATCCTCTAGTGCTAATATCATTAAGACCAAAACAACTTTTAACATTAATAAAGGTTACACATGCCTCTGAGCTCTCTACTTCTTAGTTATGATTTTATTAATTGTACTAATTACCTTCACAAAGCTTTCTCCCACGTTTCTATGATATCTCTCAGGCTTGTTACGCTGCCTTTTAAAAATTCTAAAATGTAAGAGTCATAATGGAAAGAAAATGTCATTATAATATCTTACCTCTTCTAAGAGACTAATGTGAATAAAGACAACTTCAAAATGAGCAGATACGTGTACAAGTAATAACCTTTACAAGCAACCAAAGCAATATACAGTGTGTTCATTTCAAATATGATCCCTCTTCATCTATGTAAAAACATTGAGGAGCCCATGCTTTAATGTGTTTGTTTCAAATTTGATGTCACAATACAATAAAAATTGAAACAAAAGGATGATGCCCTAGCAATACAATTTGTAAAAGAGGCATAAAATTAACTTTCTAGCGCATTCAATTGGAAATGGAAGTTTATTTCTATTTAGCTCGGTGAATTCGTGGCATGGTTTTGACTGAACGATGAAAGCCTGGATTGAACATAAAGTGCGGATGGTCGATGTTCTTTCCCTTTGTAAACCTCCTTCGTAACTACATAGCTCAATGTGTAGTTGTAATCCAAATATTTCTCTAACATGAATGAGCGGCCAATGAAAGAAGTAGGTGATTGAACTTGCTCATAGTAACAACCATAAGTCTTTAAACATTACGGTAAACCTCTGGTTTTTTCTCATCTAATTCTAAAGTGGGTAATCACCCAATTAAGTTGATAGCCCTTATGTCATCTTCCTAAATGTTTTTCTTCAAGGCATCTAGAGTACACCTCTTGTTCCCTGCGTGGTTTTTCCGCTTCAAGCATGTAAGATATGTAACATGCCGATGAACTTATCTTAGAAATGGAAACGATTCATATTTTTGCAAGTGATTAGCATGAGGACCATACAAACTGAATTATCGACTGGAAACATAAACATAAACAAAACCATACTTCAAAAAGATTGTTAGATACAATACGACATTTTATATCTAACCATTGCGAACACAAGCCAAAGAATAGCCTATTATCATTTATATTCCTTTCCCTTAGTGCTTGAGCATTAGATTGAACATGGCTTATGATCAAAAGCAATATATGCCTCATGGGGTGGCACAATAATAAGAAGGGAACGTGTTAAATGAAAATATTGTTTGAAGGTTAGCCGTTAAGCAAATGTCACAAGATTCATAATTGCAATTAAGCATTTTACAAATAATAGTGACCATAAATTGGAGCAAAACTAATCAAATCAGAAGTAAAGGATCATACTCTAAGGAATTGTCTAGCAAGCCCTTGACAGAGTCACCTAGATTATGACCAAGCTTCTTCTCTTCCTCCTCCAGCTCCTTGAGCCAAAGAATAGCATGAACTCGCCATTTCGTAATAATCCTATTGGAGCTTCTCAACAGTGTAGACCTTAGTGTTCCCCTTGGGCAAAATGATACATTTCAGCCTTCTTTGAATCTTTCAGATAACTCCCTCTAGCTCTAAGCTCTTTCAGTTGATTCAGCAGCACAGATATATCCAGCATTCGTTCGCTCGACCCCCTGACAAAAGCCTTGCACTTTTTCTTAGTCATAAATTCTTTCACCGTACCCTACATTCAGGAATCCTATCTAGTATCTATGAAGCATGAGAGCTTGACAAAGTTCTTGCCTTGCAGGATGTTATTAACTTGCCCTTGTACTTCAAACTCAAAAGATCTTTATTGATGAACAGAGAACTTTTAACAGCAAAATGAGTTTCATATTGTCAAAATAAAGAAGAGCATATGAGACCATGGCAATGACATAAATATTTAAGCAGTGAGCAGATAAATTCAAGTAAATAGTTAAGCCATGTAAAGTAAATAAAAAGAATTATGTAAAATTAAGGTCTGGCAATAACTTCAAACTTCTAGGTATAGCAGCTCTTTCATATGAGTAACCAAAAAAAAAAAAAAAAAAAATGAAAACCACATATATTCATGATTGAATAAAAGCAAATATGATCAGGGGAAGTATATAGAGAGATATTTCATTCCCTAACTAGAGTGAGATAATCTCTTATTTTTATTAAAAGCTAATACTTGTTCTTTCGTAAATATAAAAAATCCAGCAAAATTAAGCAAGCATAAAAGAATAAAAAAACAGAAATCAGAAGTTTGTTTAAAAAAATTATGGAGAAATTAGGTGTTCGATTGGCCAAGAGAAATAAATACAGTGAATTTTCTCTAAATAAAAAGGAAACATCTTGAACAAAACCAGGCATGAGGGAGCAACACATAGCAGGCAAGGGCAAGTAGTTTCATGATCCACCAGTAACCTACCCTGGATGGGAATATAGAAATTAAAAAATATGGAGTTCGATAAATAGCATATACTAAGCTTGGCGGCAAAAAAACACTCAAATTCAAGACAAAAAATTCCAAGCACCATATGGGATAATGTTACCCAAGATATTGGAGGAGCATCTACAATATGAATTGTTACCAAAGCAGCTGCACAAGGTGGAAATCTCTAGGAAAATACACAAATTAAAAAAATTATGCAAGCAATGAGATGAGATTATGCAAACTTGAGAAATCAAATGAAAAAAGAAATTTTTTTTTACGAAAGTCGTCTAATATTCAACCAAGAAAGTAAACATATCTAAACCTGAAAAAAATAATAGATGCCAAAGATTTAGCCCAAAATAGTAACACAACTCCTCTTTGGTTTATGAAGCATATTTCAGAGTCAAAATCTAGTAATTTAGCAAAAGCTTTGGACACTATTAGCTGAGGATGACACCTGGAATCAGAGCTAAATTTTTTAGCCTTGTTCTCCCCTAAGCCATGCTATGGGTTTGCCCACAGGCAACTAATTTAACAACTACTAAAGTTAAAGTTCAATAACATACATCAATCCACTTAACTTACTACTATAACTTATTGCAAAAAACATCCATTTTCACAGAAGTAACTATAAGATGGAGCACTTGACAAGCGAAATACTTTTGTTCTCTTGAAGATATGGTCGAATAACTACTACATCCCATAAGGCCACTCTAAAAACATTGCAATGTAACTTCAAACATAATTAAATGAAAGTTAGCTGATAAATCACAAATACAATCATATCATCAAGGAAACATCAAAAGGAATTCCAACGTTTATGGTGGATTAGTGGATTGCTTAAGTCAAATATTTTCTTCACCAATGATTAAATTGCGAAATAGCAAACAAATGCACTGCCCTTTTGTTTTTCATAAAAAGAATCTCATATACTAAATAAATAAAAAAATGTCAATTAAGTAAAAACATAATCCAATGAATGCACTAACCCAATGCATGGCCATACAGATCGCCATGGCTTCGCTCTTATCCGTTTAGGAAATATCTGTGATAGAATATGACCAAGAACACCAACACCCAATGCAAAGGTGAAGACAAACCTGAAACAACTCATTGTCAACTACATTGACAGGAAATAATTTGTATACATCAAGCATTCAAACTACGTCTTTCACCTAAAAGAATGTAGAGATGATCTAGGACCTCTTAGACATTCAATGACAAATCACAAATTATTTCCTAAAGCAGCCAACTACTGTACTGTCAGTTATCCAACTTTTTTGCCTAAGAATGATGTAAGAGAAATACATCCCCACTGACATGAAAGGCTTAAAAGGTTTACATATTTCATTCATTCACATCCAGAAAAAAGGAAGTCACTTGAGGGATGGAGATTCGAGAGCTTACAGTAGCATACCTGCAACAGATAGATAGTGCTCCATTATTTGAGGAAAAGAACTACCTGTAATTGCTTGAAGGCCCATTGCTATTGTCTAAAAGAACAAAAACATAAAGCAAAAATTAGATACATTTTCTTTTTTAATAACCTGAGCACAACAAAGTTACATGTAAGTTGTTAAAAAACGTTACAAGTATATATATCAACACCATACCCAATGGACCAATTTAGGAATCTTATCGCAAGTGTGGTAGTACATTAAATATTTGTATAAAATATAGTGCATTGTATACAGATTAAAAAGAAAACACCGTCTAAAAGTATGCCATAAAATCTTTACTTCAACTACAGAAGGCTATTTTGTAATAGGTTTGTTCACTAAAAATTGAAAAAATAATGAATAGGAAGCGAGAGGCACATTGTTCATCTACCTTACCATCCCTTCAAAACTCCTACTGAGGAGTATCACAAATAAATCAAGCTGTACAAAACTGTACAAGAAAGTTTAAATTATTTTTCTTTAGTTATTTAAGCATTGTAGACGGGGAATAGAAGTTTACAAATGTTGTTTCCTAGGACACTAATTGCACAAGTTTTTACCAGCAAGCATATAATGTAACACTATACATTGATAAAACAAAAAATTTCACTCCATAAGTATTTTGTTGTCCCGTACCGCAAAAAAAAAAAAAAAAATCTGTGGAATAAGAACCTCCATTTTACATATTCAATCTCGAAATTCAAGAGCATTACTGTATCAATTTCTTTAGTCAAGGAACAGGAAATAGCATATCTGATTGAATAAACAAAGAGCACATACTCACTAGTATTAGCTTCATTACCGCCACTAGGATGAAAGAGATCAAATGGGAAAATTTTCCTAACTTTCTACAAAAGAAAAATGCTATTAAGGAATCTCCAGAACATCAACCCGAATTCATATCAATAATTCCCCTCAAACGAAGATCATATCAATAATTTTGAAGACAACTAAGCTGATCGGAGTAGAAGAAGATGAATAGAACGGGAGAGTACGTAGAGGAATCTGGTGGGGGCCCATGGATTGCAAATAGTAAGCGGCGTCTTTTAATAAGGGCGGAGGCTACGAAGAAGGCACCGTTGTTGTTGGCAGAGGGACCATCTTGATTAGCGGAAACGAAAAAGACAAATCTCGTGAATCCATTGTGAAATAAACAATTGCAAAAAGGCAACAGAATTTGGGGAGAAGACGATAATAGCAAGAGAAGGAATCGTGTAAGCGAGAAGGAAGCCAGGGCAAAGTTTGCTGCGGCAGATGGAGACGGGAGAAATAAGAATAAACCTAGGCTTTAATTTGTTTCCTTTAAATTTATATGATTTGTATCGATGGTAGTTTTGGAATTCAAGTGTGAAAAAAAATGCTAATTTCTTATCTAAAATAGTTAATCTCGCATGTGTCAATTTTATATCGTATCTGTCAAATGAAAAGTTAGTTTACCTTTTAAATCCTGTTATATATATATATATATATATATATATATATATATATATATATATATATATATATATATATATATAATAGATGTTCAATTTATAATGTATAGAAATATGTCATCCTAGCATAAGATTTTATTTTGATCTTTAAAAATTTGTTCTCTCCCCTAGAAACTTTAAACTTTTTTCATTTTCTAATTTGACCACCATTTATTCTTTCCCCTGCCTCACTTACACTTCTTTTACTAGCAATGAGATCTATTAGATTTTGACCATAAATTTTTAGATTTGAGGAAGATGAGGAGAAAAAGCCGAGCAAGTGAGATCTCTTGTAACCCCTAAGTGCTTGTCCCAAACATAACACTCAAAATTTCTTGCTTTCTTTACACGCTTAACTTCTTCCACCTTATTTCCCGACTTCCAAGCATATCTTGAAAGCATCATCAAGCAGATGGCCATAGCTTGCTTCTGTGAAGTGTTGGAATCAGAGCTCACTTAATTGATCTACCTCTGTTTCCTGTTCCTCTTAGATCATTATTCAGTTAAGTTCTTTGACTTTGTCGCACTCTTACTGTCCTAAAAGACTGACTCAAAATTGACTGTGAAAGAAAACTCAAGATCTACCAAATTAAAATTCTTGTTGGGGTTCTCTCTTAGGCCGTAAATGCCAGAATTCTTTCAGTTCTTGTCTGTTCTTGTGTTTTTGGCAATCTTCTTCACCGGAGGAAGAAAAGAATGAGGAGGGTGGTGACTCGTTTTGCCAACTGAGTTGCTTATTACTGAAGACCAGCATTTTCACAAATCTGCTGGAAGGAGTCCAGGCGTAAACAAGCTTGGAAACAATGGCTGAAGTGGTGGAATAGGGTCCCAAGGACTTGAATTACTTCAACTAGTAAGCTCTTAGGGAACTATGATCCCACTTTGGTTACAATTAGCTAATTATTACTCATGAAGTATCTTAAATCATTATGTGCAACTAATTGCTTAGCCTACCTTGCATAAGGAATATGCATACATTGTCTTGGCTATGAAAAAAAAAAAATTAAAACAACATTGAAAGTAGTGTCGCAACAATTAATAAAAACATAATTCAAACAAGCTAAGACGTAAAACTTTAGTTGCTTTAACTTCAAGTAACAACTATGTACATACATATCAATCTTATATGCACCCAAATACAACTCTAATGTTATACGCACCAATGGACACTAGTAGAGGCAATCTCTTTGTATGAAAATACCATACTTATAGAAGAAGCAACATGTATATATTAAGGTTCATCCTTAGTTTTTCACCAAAGTAAGGTAGCTTCAAGTGGTGAGCCACACTTTCCTTGTACTCACTTCTCCTCAAACTACAAGATTATAGTTTTTAGATCAATTGTTGGTTAAGTTATAGTACTAACTACAGTCGTTTTTTTGGCCAACAAAGGCTAGTGAAGCAAAAGGGAGGGCTTTAGAGCTTGCCATCAGGAGTTGTTTTAAGGTGAAAGCTTAGTTATGGATCCCAATAGTGTTGTTCATTGTATAGTTCCATACACTAGTTTGCCTCCAATGTTCATGTATGAGTAGTCTACGGTAGAGTCGCTCTTGGGTGTGAGCATAGTCTATTTTTTCTCGGATGTTCACATGCGATTGATTATGTGTAGTTAACCACATAAACACTTTGTATCCTTTGATAGTTTTGATGTTTGTTTTTAATAAAATGCCATGGCAATGTTTCAATTATCATTTCTTTATTTTATTGATCAAGTTAAAGCATAAACTCATGCATGATTACATAGTAGGATTAAATAACTAGAAGCATAAAGGTTTTAACTAGTGTGCATGTAATCAATTAGCCAATTGCAGCTAGTGTGGGACAAGTTCCTATAGGCTTTTTGGGTAGGCCCACGAGGTGCCATGTGATAGGGGGTCTTAACGTTGAAGGTGCCTAATGGTACCTCAGTACACCCCATAGCTCCTCAAAGCATTAGGTTGTTAATTAAGTTTTTCTTGGTGCAAAGAAAGCATGGGGGAAGATAATTTAGAAGAAGTTCCAAGTACCACAATATGGCTATTAGGAAGATCAAGGGGGTTTAGTACCATTGGTAGTCCAGTTGAGACTTTACATCTTGAGATACCAATGAGAAATAAACCCTAAGGTACATGTGGGATTCTTCAGAATCTAGTGAATTAGGTCAATCCATAGAAAATCTTACCATAATAGGGTGAACTAAGTAATGGCTGATAGTGGAGCACCATGGATAAAGGTTTAGTGTACTTGTGTCTTAGTCAAGTTGTGACTTGAGGCACAAGTTAAAACTAAGTACATCTTTGGTAGGTTAGATGAGCGAGGCTTAGTACCTTAGTGATCTAGGCAAGCTGAATAGCTCGAGACACTAAGTGGAAGCCTAGTGTGCCTAGTTAGGTGAAAGTATAGTACCACAGTGACCTAGACAAGCTAAGGGCTCGAGGCACCATGTGAAAGCCTAGTATACCTTGAGAGTTCCTTAGAACTTAAAGCAAGAAGCATCCACCAAGTTCACTTATACAACAACAAAGGGAAGGTTATTAGTGGACTTAACTCACTTGGATGTCAGCAAGCCAAGGTTTGCTAGGAGTGAGTTAGAGGCTAAAACTTGCTAGGCATGGTATGATATCTATGCAAAGACTAGGATGAAGAGGGGTTTCAAGGGACCTAAATGTATGTGTATTTATTAACCCTTAGATGACATTAGGCCGATAGTAGATTTCATATATTATATATATACGAGTGTCCTCAAGTTTTTCTTTCCAAGTTTTATTGTTTCTTTGCATTTACCTAAATCTTTTACTGGGAATCTTTTGATTCTTACTTCCTTTAGTGTTGTTGTGTAGATTTCATCTATAAGGAACTGGTGGCCATATAGTGTTCTCAAACCAGTGCTATTCATGCAGGTAACCACTTAGTGAATCAATTATTGATTCTAGTTTCATTATTTAAGTTGTTTTTGTTCACTATAGTTGTCTTATAGGCTTGTAGAGGCTTGTTGCAAAAGGAAGGGCTTAAAGGAGCTTGGATCTCAACGGTGGATTTTCAGTACACATATGTATACTAGCTAGCCTTTGATGTATCTAGATCGAGTAGTTGTTAGGTTGCATTAGGGGCATATACATAGCCTTTATTTGTATAACAATGCAAATGCATGGTTATTACTTGTAGTTGAATTCACCATGTTTTATGCTTTGGCTTGCATTTTAATTATTTCCTTTTTAAAATAAAAAATTCAAGTTAAAGCTAGTGCATGCATACTACATTATATGTTAATAAACTAGATGTATGAAAGGTTTTAAATTGGGACAAGTAATTAACTAGCCAAGTGCAATTAGCGCAGGACTCCAATTTTATAGTCTTCTTAGGAAGGTCCCATCTAGGGTACGTGCACTACATGTGGTCTCAGAGCAAGGCTCTAGACTCAAGAAAGAGTCAATAGAGGCATGGGTGATTAAGATCAAGATGTTGTCCATGTGCTAGATTGTTAACACTGAACAATAGTTTTTATTTCTTGTGTGCACTGTGTGGCACTTGTTGTAGGTTGTGATGGTGATCTAGTGTAGAGTTTCAGGAGCTAAGCAAGCACAGCGGAATATAATCAAAACCCTTTAGGATCCAAGTAAAATGGGGTAAATCGGGTGCTTAAAATTTTGTACCTAGTTTAGTTGAGATCTTTCACCCAATTGTTGGGTCGAATTACAATACTTGAACAGTTGATATGTTCAAGCTTTCTATGGTATCCACACGAGCTTCCTGAGATCACCACGCCTCCACCACGTCTCAGTAGATGCATTCCTCTTGCGTTCACAGTGTTAGCTTGCATCCTCCAAGGAATGGCAAGAGAAGAGTGCGGCTTGAACTTTTAGAACTCTTATGATTTCGTCCTTAAAGAGGCTAGGGCAATAGCTATGAATTTCTCACTATATGATGTATTTATAGTAAGACTCAACTCTCAAGTTTAATGGGTTTCAAAGCCTTAATCTAATTAGGCTTTAATTTTAGGCCTAATAATGGCTCAACCTTTGAGCCAATCATTAATACGAAATTATCATGAAACCAAACCCAAACAATTTGGCCCATGCACTCAAATAATCCAATTGGCTTTATGTGTGTGACCTAATAGGCTCATAGCACATTGACAATGATAAAAAATCACATTTATAATCACAAACAATGAGCAGTGTCTAACAACACATCATTGCCACCCAAGTGACAAGATTGTCGGTGATTTGACTAAACCTTTATGATCATTATCCGTATATGCTATTTTTCTTTGTCCAAGATATCAAGACCAAGCACGAGACATGGAATGTTTCACTCTCGTATAGCCCGATCTATGGTTTCTTAATTACCTAATAGACTAACTTAAACTGATGACATTGATATCGTATATCAACTCATCTAAGCATAGTCATGCATTTTCTTAGTCTCACCCTATCAAGGGGCCCAAAGATATCATTCCCGTTACAAAGGAGGGCAAATCCCATATTGATCATACAAAACCTTCTACATGACATGTGACATACCCAATGACCTCCTTTAAGTTTATTCATTTATGAGCAACAAAGGGAAGTATCAAAGTATGTGACGCACATGTAGGGAACCTTGATGACCTTAGGTCAAAGGACTATGTATAGATGATCACTATGAGAATCACCTATGACACTTATATAACGATCCATGTAGCATTCTCATGGTGGGTCGGTCTAGTACACAAGTTCTCCAACTTGTACCCATATATAGACCACATATCTTATATTAGTCTCCACAGATGCTAGTCTTTACATATTATTGTAACCCGCTCTATGATAATACTAGACTAGGGACATTTAAAAATATCATTATTCTAGGGTTATAATTATATTTATTACATTACACAGAAACAGAACAACATAATTACTAGATTAATGCCTCAATAAAATATCATTCCTCAATGTCCAAAATACAATCATTTCATGATTGACTTTTGGGCATAACACTAACATCTAGGTCAAGTGTGGTAACATTGGGGCTGGTAATTTAGCTTGTTCCAAGGTAAAGGCAATGCCTTGGTGCAAGTGGTGGGATGTGACCACCATCATAGGGGAAGCTTTTAAGAAACTCAAAATGAGGTAGGTGACATGATCAGTAAG
The DNA here is from genome assembly GCA_005392925.1 of Aquilaria sinensis. NCBI lineage: Eukaryota > Viridiplantae > Streptophyta > Magnoliopsida > Malvales > Thymelaeaceae > Aquilaria > Aquilaria sinensis. The sequence goes on along the minus strand of SMDT01002799.1, from coordinate 125,138 downwards.
AACAAGAGGTATGGACCTTCATGGTGGGGAGTGACCTTTAGTTTCTGAGGGTGAACCTACCAACTTTGGATGGCTTAGGCAACATCGAATAAGATAAAGATGTGCTGGCCATAATGGAGAACTCTTGGTCAAGCTGGCTACACAGTAAAAAAAAAGAGCACTCTCGTATCTTTTTTCTATGAGAGGAGGAGCTTAAGGCCAAAACCATCAAGGCCTTAAGCTAGTACTATGGTGGTTCTCTATGAACAAGTACGTGGAGTTACTGATAAATGGTTTGGTAAGGGATCAACTATCCAATGAGAGTTAGTGGAGTCAAACATAGGAGTGACAAGGTGGAGGTTGGCTCACCTAACCAAGTTGGAGCTTAGGCAACATGCCTATAATGTATAAGTTGGCTGAAGATTGAGACCAGATCATAAGGAAGATGGGCCTTGTGCCCATGGCACAAGAAGATCATAGTCCAAGTCTTATAGCTAGAAAACTATTATTCGTGGTCCGAGTGGTCATCAAACTAGAGATGGTCTTGGTTAAGATAAAGCCAGCCTAGGAACAAGTCCCAAATAGCAGTTGCTACAAGGAGTTGACCTAGTACATCAGAGTAGTGGTTCGGTTTTCACCTTGGCTAGTTAAGTGGTCAATATGGGCACCCACCATGCATGTGCCATACTTGATGGGTAGCCATAGTGAACTCGTAGGTAGGTTGAGGCTAGTATAAGGTAAGTTTCAAACCTTTCACTAGTAGTTTAATTTTATTGTCGGTAGTTTCTGGCATTAGTTTACTGTTATAGTTTTGTTGGCATGTTAGGAAGTATCCTCGATTGGATCTAAGGGTTAACCCGAGTGTATTAGGTCATAAAAAAGGCACTAGCTATTAAGGTGATGCCCAAGATCCCATGACCCACTTGCTAGTGCGTAAGACCACACAAGTAGAGGCTTGAACACCTTATATTCAAAATGTTCTAAGGTTCCATAAGCTACATTCTTTTGTAAGTTAGCTTGGTTGGCCTAGGTAGTATTAAGTGCCGACTAAGTAACTAGATGAGTTCCTTAGAGTAGCTAGGCAATGGAGTTGTTAAGCCAAATTGTATTGCTAATCGCAAAATACAGGTGGAGACGGAAAAAAAGGCAAAGAGTGAGGAACTTATATATGGGAAAATGAGTGATAGAAATATCCATTTATTAGTTATATGCCCTAGTGTAAATCTAGTAAGAGTGAATTAGTTGCTAAAGGCTGGTCTCGACTACCAAGTGGTGGTAAGAGCACCTGAGTAGTAGGAATGATTGCCACAGACCAAGAGATAGCCCATGATTTATAATCATCATCTTGAGGTTAACTGGAGTCAAGGGCCACCAAGATAACTTGTAGGAAGAAATGTGCTCGACTAGTAAGGCTAGCCGAGTATGCGAAAGACTAGATTCTAGATGAAGCCAAGAACTTGTGGTAGCCATCAGTTATTTTTAAGGCTAGTATGTTAGTAGGAAGTTGAGACATAATAAACGAGTGATGACAGGAATGAGAAAGCTTCATGTAGACCCATTGGGTAGAGTTGGGTAGAACCTTGAGGAATAGTTCACTATGATCAGTCAAGAGACACCTTAGAATAATCATAGCGTTATCTTTCACCTAGCTATATGATTCGCTTAGTAGCCAAAGTGCCAAGTGACTATGGGTATAGTCTTTCTATGATTATAGTTAGAAAAAGTAATTAATAACTATAGGAAGGCACTGACGTACTTGATAGCAAGTAGAGGCCGAGAGCCTAGCAAAGGTGTGTAGTTAGCTTGTGAGCTGAGGATACCTAGCATGACACAAAATCAAGTAGCACATTTTGACTCAGCTAAGAATCCCAGTGGTGCATTTGGCCCGAGGTTGGTGTTGGTGGTCGGGAAGTGAGTATGCTAAGGACACATCCAAAAAGTTAATCTAGCAAATGTAGTCACTAAGGCTCTTAGTGCAAGCTAAAGAGGACTTAGTGTGTAGGATTTATCCACCAAGGATACTTCGAGTTGAGCAGCTAAAGCATCAAGACCCTTAGTTCAGGTAGCATGCTAGTTGCCATATTACTAAGTGCTAGGAGGATTGAGCCAAAAGGTACAGATGAGGCCTGAGGGCTGCTAGCCACTTGGAGGTTCTAGCACTTGCACTAAAGAAAATTTTCTAGTAGAAATGCAAGTGTCAGGGGCTCTCGAGTGGTGAGAGCAATAGCCTTGTGATGCTCATGTAGTGCATACATCTCCAATGGGGTGCAGTAGGATGCTTGATGCATAAAGGGTCATCCAAGAAGATCATCAAAGACTCATACTCTAGCGTATACTAAGACTTACAACTTTTAATTAACCATATGTTTAGAGCAACCTTAGATTATAATGGAGCATGGCACATAGTATGCCTTGGGTGCTATAAGTGTGCTATGTTAAGGCCATAGTATACTAGTGACACACGTAGTCTAGCAGTTGTCCGCAATGCCAAACACCAAGCCCATGGTGAAAAATTGTTAGTGCAAGGAGTTAATGGACAAGTTTTGTGTGTGGTAACTTATCTTGCACTGTGGAGGGTTTTAGTAAATGAGAGCCAGGTGTTCGACCTAGGTTAAGAATTTTTGGGTGCAAGTGCTAAAGGACAAATTTCAAATTTGCTAAACTAACTTGCAATAGGAGATTTTGGCATCTAGTGTAGCATCCTTGCTCTAAATGGGGTCTTCCTAGGAAGGCTATGGAACCAGGGTCCTACACTAGTTGCAATTGGCTAGTTAATTACTTGTCCCATTTTAAAACCTTTCATGCATCTAGTTATTAACCTAATATGCATTATGTGTGCACTTGCTTCGACTTGAATTTTACTTTAAGAAAATGAATAAAAATGTTGTCGGCATTTATAAAAAAAAACCTAGAACACAAGTCAAATCATAAAAGATAAGTGTATTTACTGTAAGTAATAAGTATGCACTTGCATTATTACATAAGTAAAGACTATGCACATGCCCAAAATCAACTAAAATACTACCCAACCTAGAGACATTAAAGGCCAAACTAGCATACAAATGTATACTGAATGACTACTACTGAGATCCATGGTCCACTATGTCCATCTTTATGCACTAGCCTTTGCAAGGCTACAAGACAACTATAGTTAGCACAAACAACTTAACCAATAAAACTAGAATCATTAAAAGATTCACTAGGTGGTTACCTACAATACAAATGTAGCTTAATAACCCTCCAAGGTTGAGCTCTTTACAAATACAATCTATACAACAATACAAAAGGGAGTAAGAATCTGAAGACTCCCAGTAAGGGATTTGGGTACCTGTAAAGAAACATTAAAAACTTGCAAACAAAAACCTGAGAACACTCATATATATAATATATGAAATTTATTGCGGGCCCTGTGTAGTTTGAGGCCTAACATATGTGCATGTATTTGAGTCCTTTAGGACCCTACCTCTTCCTAGTCCTCACACGGACGTCACCCTGTGCCTAGCGAGTTCTTGGCCCCTAACTCCCTCTTAGAAAGCTTAGCTTGCTGACGTCCTAGTGAGCTTAGCTCACTAGCTAACCTTCCCTTTGTTGTTGTACATGTGAACATGGTGAATGCTCCTTGCTTAAGTTCCAAGGAACTTACTAGGTGTACTAGGCTCTCGCATAGTGCCTCAAGCTATTGACTTGTCGAGGCCACTATGGTACTACGCCTCCACCCAACTAGGTGCACTAGGCTCCCACTTGGTGTCTCAAGGTAATATGCTTGCCCAGATCAGCAAGGTACCAAGCCTTGCCCATTTAACCTACCAAGGATGCACTAAGCTTTCACTTGTGCCTTAAGTCACAACTTAGCTAGGCCACAAGTGCACTAAGCTTTCATCCATGGTGCTCCACTATCCACCATTACTTGGTTCACACTATTATGGTAAGATTTGCTATGGATGGACATAATTTACTAGGTTCCATAGAACCCCTCATGTGCACTAGGGTTTCTCATTGGTGTTTTAAGCTCAAAGAATCCAACTATACTACCTATTACCACCTCAACAAATGGGAAAATTACAGTATAAAGGCATAATGGTTATAAACCATTATATAGCATAATTTTCTCCATAATGAATGAAATGTGAGGGTAAAGTGAATAATCTACACCTCCTTAAAAGATTACAATGGTTACTTGGTACTAAATGGAGCCTTAAAGGATTGCTTATTTTACAAGTAATCTATAAGCCTTATTGCAAGATTTCAAGACTTGGGTACTCAATTATACAACTCTAAAAGAGAGGTTTTGGAAGGATTTGAATGGTATGGAAGCAATTTTTGGAGGTTGAATTGAATAAAGGAAGCAAAAGCTATTATTCAAGAACCTAGAACAACTAGGTGTACAATTGTTCACAAAAATAACTTAAGGATGGGATGATTTTTGACAAGAGTCAAAGGTGGCCATTTCTAGCATTATCTTAGCCTTTTATTTCCAGGTTCTAAGGTCAAAAATGTGGGCTAAAGATTAGCCAAAAATTCTTTACGTAAGACAAACTTATAGTGACCTAAGTGAGGGTTAAGGTTAAACTAATCAAGTCAAGTAAAATATCTTGATTCTTGCCATTTTTTGCCCATTTTTGTCCCCCATTAGGCACAATCTATTCCTTAGCTCTTCCATAAGCTTCCATGGCCACCATAGCTCAATCTCCCAAAAAATCAAAAAGGAAGGCAATCGGATGCAACAAGAAAGAGAAAAACCCTAATTGTCAGGTTGATTGTGTATCTCTTGAAGATTTCAGCCTTCACAGCTTAGGTAAGGGTTTTATCTTCATGTTTCGTGGTTTTTTACTATCTTAATATGATGATCAAGCATCCATGAAGCTAATACCATGCTTGGAAGAGAGCAAAAAGCTCAAGGAACCAAGTATGGGTTAAGGGGGAGTGCATGAACAAGGTTCTAGCCTTACTGTTTTTCATGCATTAAGATGGTAGTGTGTACAGGGGTTTCTAGAGCCCAAGTTAGTACTAACTAAGACCAATTAACCTCCTATAACTAAGCATTAGCTTGAGGAGGGCTGCCATAGTGATTACATATTGTTTATTTGATTGTTTATGGACTAACCCTAATGATGTAATGGTGCCAGCATTGCATTTGATTGTGTTTTGTTTGTTTGTGAATTTGGATGGCTATATTTTTGTATATGTGCTTTGTGTTTTGTGTTTTTATGTCTTTGGATTTTAGGTATGTTGCTGGGAATTCAAGTTTCTAATGATAAGCCTTTACTAAGTTTTTTCAAAGAGACTTACCCCATTTCTGTCCATTTCAGGAGCACCTGAAAAAAGCATTCAAAATAATAGTTTTTGTTTGAATTTCTCTATGAAATTTCAATTATATTAACTTTCATATGTGTGTAGATGTAAAATGGAAAGTTTCAGGAGCACATTAGCTATTTTTAGTAATGGTACTTTCGACCTTACGCAACAATTGGTCCCTTCATGTTTTTGGAGTGCTTAGTGATTTTGAAGCTCTCCAAGAAGCTTAGTGTACGTATTAATTGAGTTATTTTCATGTATGTGGTGCATAAATGCATGTAAATTAGTTGGGTATGTTGTATGTGTAGTGTGAGAAGGATATATGGATCAATGGGGTGTAGTTTGAAGTGTGTATACAATGCTATCCAGATGGTGTTTATGGGCTGTTTTGATGGCATTTTTATGAATGATGGTTAAAAGGGTTCTAAATTCACGGGAATGGTTTTCCCAGGTGTATAAGACATGTATAGAGACTACGAAGTGGGTTTTGTACCTAAAAATGGAGTGTATGAATATTATGATATTTTGTATGGGCATAATGGTCAATAGAGGCTAAAATTTGGTACCCTGTACTCCAGCTGCCATAACTTTCTGTACATAAAGAATTTGGCTATGAAATTTTTACCACACTTAGAAAACTTCAAGATGAATAACTTGGATTTTGACTCACTAGATTTGGTGTCTTGTAGCTAGAGTTATGTCCTGTCAAAAATTGACTGATTTTGTTGAGCACTGTTCATATGGTCATTTATACCCGGTTAAATGAAAAATCCATAACTATAAACTTAGATGGATTTAATGCCTCAAACCTATTTCCCCATGAAGGTTTAAGTGTATTAAAGGGTTTAAAACCTTTAGGGCATAGGAGAACATGGGTAGAATTTGAGTTGGACATGGTGTGAAAGTTTGAACACATAAAATGTGCACCAATAGCATCATGTGTGCATATGATTGTACATGCACATGGGAATTTTACTCAAATTCCACATTGGTCAAGAATAAAGAATTTCGCTATCATCATTTCTTCTAGATCTAGTTGTATGTGAACATGTGAGTGATGTTTGGACCAATATACACATCTTTGCACAATGACCAATAGGGCCACTTAGGTAAACATAGTGCACATGTTCTGCTTGGCCTACAGGACATGGACTACCTGGGGCTTGTGCTCACTAAATCTAATCACTATATAGAAGCACTCAGAATGGTAACACTACCAATGGTGCTAAAACCCCTTAACCTTTCCTAATGGCCTTATTGTAGTGCTCCGAGCTCCTCCTAGATCACTTTCCTTCATGCTTCCTTTGTACCCAAGAAAACTTGATCCACAAATTACTACTTTGAGGAGCTATAAAGGGCACTATGGTACCATTGGTCACCTTCCACCCTAAAACCCCTTAAGCACTCATTGACCACTCAATTTGAAGCAAAATACAGAAAAACCTAGATCAATTCATCAGTGTCAAAGCATGAAAGTTGTAGATCTTTCTCTTAGCTTCACATGGAATGTTGAATCACCTCAATTGAACACGCAAGAAAAAATTTATGCTAAAAGTACTACAGCATGTCAATGTTGTCAAGTCTTGGCGGCACTTCCGGTGCTATAGCGCCACAGGCAATTCTCTCGAGTTCTAGGTTCATGTTTTGGGCACTGGAGCATCGATTGGCATCGCGGCCCCAGGGCCCCGAGCCCTGCATTTCCAAACTTGCTCCATAGCTTGTTTAGGGGCCTTCCAAGCCATACAAACCTTCATATCATGGCCTCCCAAGCTCCAGTTCAAAAGAACTACTACAATAGGCCACATTGGTGCTAAACAATTCAACTTTGGGGTGCTTGAACACACCACAAAAAACCTTGAACCATACTGGTCCATCACATCCAAAAATCCCACCATAATCATGCACATCTCACAAACGACTTGAATTCAGAAGAAATTAAGCTAAGACATGCATCATATAAGAGCATAAATTAAATCCCTTGCCTCAATTGAGAAGAACAAGCAAGAATCAATCTTTAATACCAAGAAAAAGGGATTCCACTAAGGCTCCTATGGTTCCAAGCAAAATCCAACATATATAAGGCACCAATTCAAGCTCATTCTCACTAAACCCAAGCTCATAGAAGCTCAAGAAACCAAGAACAACAAGAAAACAAGAGGATCAAAATGTTACCTAAGCTCCCAAGCATGAAAAATGCCATCCAAAGCTCACCTCACCAAAACCATGCAAAAGGAAGCCCTTTCATGCATATATACCTCATGGGGCTTTGATTTCCATAAAGAATTGAAGAGAAATTGAAGTTTTGGCTATGGAATTTGAGAGGAGAGGGAAGGTTTCATGTTTGAGATGGAGAAGATGATGAATAGTGCCCAAAATCCTACCCAAATGTGATTAAAAAGCCGTACTTGCAAAATGCTCCTCTAACTTTTATTATTTTTGCAAAAAAACCCCATGCTCAAATAGTGCCATAAAACTTGGCAATCTAGTCCAACTCTTTGGTTTCTTGTGACTTAGATCCAAAAGAACAATTCATGAGCTTAATTACCAAACTTATCACCTCGGGGTACAAAATGACCATTTTGCCCTTGGTGACACTTAGGTGCCAAAATAACCTAGGAATCATCTAACCCTTAATAGACTTGCTTGACTTGCTAATTCAAACTAACTGGGGCATTAAACTAGGGATTTTGACTTGTTTAACAAGTCTTACCTGACCATTAAAGGTCCACTGCCTAAAGGGCCATAACACCTAGAGAACTAAGGAAAAGTTGTTGGTCAACAAAGTTATCGGGATGAGGTTGAGCTATCAGAGATCCTTTAGTAGTGTCAGTATGTTAAGGATAGTGGAGCACCATACCATAGTCTTCAAGCATAAGGAAACAATAAGGTATTTTAGACCAAGCAGGGTTAGGCAAAGGTAGGAAGAGTAGTAAGAAGCTGTGGTTAGGCTACCATTTGGCATGAGCACAAAATGTAGCATTGGCTATGGTGCCTGGATGAGGGACCGACTTGAATGTCAAAGGGCATTAATTGAGCAAGTTAGGTAAGTGAGCATTGAGTGGGTTGTTGTGAAGTTGACACCCTTTCATAGGTTTAGTCAGGGCATATTGGCACCATATCCTAGGTTCCATCTCCAAGATGGGCAAACCAATTTGGAAGACCAAATTTTGCAAGGTAGGGAGAATGTTATGACCTTCTTGGTAAAAGGTCCATAATGGCCATGTAAGACTTTTAATTAAGTTAAAATCCCTAGTTTAATACCTTAATTAGTTGAAAATAGCAAGTTAAGAAAGTTTGTTAACATTAGATGATTCTTGGGTCATTTTGGCACTTAAGTGTCATTGAGGGCAGAAAGGTCATTTTATACTATGAGGTGATAGGTTTGGTTTTAAGCTCATAAGTTGATCTAATGGACCTAAGTGGCAAGAAACTAAATTTTGGGACAAAATTACCCAAGCTAGGGTTTTATTTGAGTATGGGGTCTTTTGTCAAAAATATAGAAGTTGAAGGAAGTTGGAGGGAAGAAGGCTTTTAAAACCATTTTGAAGCGTTTAGGAGGCCATTATTCACTCATCTTTTCCAACAAACCTGTGGCTCTTCTTTTCCCATCAAAATCCTTGCCCAAATCTCCAATTTCCCTTTAATTATTAGTGGAAATCAAAGCCCCATGAGGTATACAATCATGAAAGAGCTTCCTCATGCATTGATTTTGTGTGGTGAGCTTGGGTTGGCATTTTTCATTCTTGTGGAGCTTAGGCACATTTTGCCTTCTTTGTTCTTGAGTTGTTATTGGTTTCTTGAGGTTTTATGACCTTGGTTTTAGCTTGGTTGAGCTTAAATTTGTGCCTTATATGTTGGATTTTGTTGGAACCATAGGAATCCATAATGGAACCCAATTTCTTGGTATGGATGCTTGATTGCTTGCTCGGTCTCTTCAATTGAGGTAAGGGATTTAGTTTTCATACTCAATTGGTGCATATCTTCAATTCTTTGCTTGTGGTTTCAAGAAGTTTAGGAGATATACATAGGTTATGGTAGATATTGCTTGTGATGGACTAGGTAGAATCAAGCTCCTGTGTATAAGAATTGAACACTTATTGCTTGGTTAGTTTGGCATGGGATGGTCATTTTGTAGCACCTAAACATAACTAGAGCTTGTGGTAGCTTGGTATGAAGGTTTGAGAGGCATAGGACGCCCTTAAACATGCTATGGAGCAAGATTAGAGCTCTAGGAATCCGAGAGAAAATGCCAATGGCGCTGCATCGCGAGGACTCTACAACATTGACCCCAAGTAGTATTTTTGCCATAACTTTTCACTTAGATGTCCGATTGAGGTGATTTAAGAACCCATGCAAAGCTAAGAGAAAGATCTACAAATTTCATACTTTCATCCAAGTTGAATCAGCCTAGGTTTGACTACATTTTGTTTCAAAATGAGGGACTATGGGAGTTCTTAAAGGGTTTTAGGGTAGAAGGGGCCTAAAGATACATTCGTATGCCCTATAGCTTTTTAAAGCATTAGGTCATTAATTAATTTTTCATAGGTAAAAAGAGAGCATGAAAGATAATTTGGAAGAAGCTCCAAGTAGCACAATAGGGCTATTAGGAAGACTAAATGCATTTATCACCATTGGTAGTCTAGTTGAGACTTTACAGCTTAAGACACCAGTGAGATACCCTTGGGTGCATTAGATGTTCTTCGAAACCTAGTGAATTGGGTCTATCCTTAGAAAATTTTACCATAATAAGGTGAACCAAGTAATGGTTTATAATGAAGCAACACAGATGAAGTCTTAGTGCACCTGTGGCCTAACAGAGTTATGACTTCAGGCACAAGTGAAATCTTAGTGCATCCTTGGTAGGTTAGATGGGTGAGGCTTAGCACTTTGGTGATCTAGGTGAGCTTAACAGCTTAATACATGAAATAGGAGCCTAGTATACCTAGTTGGGTGGAGGCTTAGTACCATGGTCACCTAGACAAGCTAAGGGCTTGAGGCACCATGTGGGAGCCTAGTACACCTAGAGAGTTCCTTAGAACTTAAGTAAGGAGCATCCACCATGTTTACCTGTGCAACAACAAAGGGAAGGTTATTAATGAGTTAAACTCAACAGGACATTAACAAGCCAAGGTTTGCTAGGAGCGAGTTAGAGGCCTAAACTTGCTAGGCATGGGGTGACATCTGTACAATGGCTAGGATGAGGGGAGTGTCAAGTGTCCCAAATGTATTTGCATATGTTAGCGCTCAAACTGCATGAGATTGATAGTAGATTTCATTTATTATGTATATATGACTGTCCTCAGGTTTTTCTTTGCAAGTACCAAAATCCCTTATTAGGAATCTTTGGATTCTCATTCCCTTTAGTGTTGTTGTGCAGATTTCATCTATAAGGAGTTGGCAACCATAGAGGGTTGTTGAGCTAGTATTATTCATGATGGTAACCACTTAGTGAATCATTTATTGATTCTAGTTTTACTAATTAAATTATTTTCACAAAATATAGTTATCTTGCAACCTTATAGAGGCTAGTGGCACAAGGTAAGGCATAGAGGAGCTTGGATCTCTGTAATGACTTTTTAGTATATGTATGTATACTAGTTAGCCACTGATGTCTCTAGGTTGAGCAGTTATTAAGTTTCTTTTAGGCATGTCCATAGTTTTTATTTATATAATGACGCACGTGGATGGTTATTACGCATGGTTAAATTCTCCATGTTTTATGCTTTGACTTGCATTTTTGTTATGTTTTATAAATATCGGCAATGTTTTTTTATTCCCTTTTTAAACAAAAAAAAATCAAGTCAAAGCTAGTGCATGCATGGTGCATTATAGTTTAATAACTAAATGCATAAAAGGTTTTAAATTGGGACAAGTAATTAACTAGTTTACTACAACTAACGTTGGACTCCAGTTCTGTAGTCTACCTTGGAGGGCAACATTTGAGGTAAGCTCACTACTCCGCCTCTCACTACAACAAAATTTATTTGAAGCAGTTGGATTTTTGGTCACCAAATTAACATTTGGGCGATCAAAGAGGACAGTGACCAAATAGTGGCTAAAAGCTTGGTCGCCAGGGGATGGCTACCTTCTGGCAACCAAATTGAAAGCCAAAATGAATGGTCGCCCATATGATCTCTAGAAAAATTGAAATTAAAAAAAAAATTAGTTTGATTGAGATTTTAAATTCAAATTCAAAATTTAAATTTACTCATCAATTCAATTTGAACTTACTCATTAATTCAAATTTATTGAAATTTGTTGTAAATAGTTAGAGGACATTTCCAAGATTTAGGCGTTCTAATGTTTTGCCGTTGATAGTGGTAGTGCTAGTGACTACCATCGATAAAGGTCGTCAACTCCAATCATCCATGCAAACAAGTTCATTCAAAGGACCATACCAAAAAATTTAATGTAAAACGAAAAAATATATAAGAAATAGGTAGAGGATTGAACTTTGACTTAACATGTATAGAAATCTAAAAGGAATTTGAAGATAGTTCTTTAGAAAAAATTAAAGGTAAAAAGAATTCGAGTCAAACCATGCCACCATGGACCACGGCCAGGAATCACTCCAATGAGGCCATTGTAGGGTTTTGGGAATCAAAAAATGTAGCTGAATTAACCAAAAGTCTCTAGGATCTAAGAGAAATGGGGTAAATTGGGTGCTCGAAATTTTCATACCTAGTAGGTTGAGATCTTTCACCTAACTGCTGAGACGAGTCATAAACTTGAATAGTTGACATGTTCAAGCTCTCTATGGTATCCACACAAACCACTTGGATCACCATGCCTCCTCCAGGTTCTGATAGAAGTGCACCTTTTGTACTCACAGTGCTAACTTGCATCCTACAAGGAAAGATAAGAGGGAAGTGCAACTAAAAATTTCAAAACCCTTTATGAAATTTCATCCAAAGTGGCTTTCTATGAAAATAACACTTTATAACATATATATAGTGATGCAAAATTCACAACCTAAATAGGTTTCATAACTGTAATCCAATTAGGCCTAATTTTGTGCTCAACAATGGCTCAACTTTTGGCCCAATAATTAATCCAAAATTATCATGAAACCAAAACTAAACAATTTGGCCCATGTACTCAAATAATCCAATGGGATCTAAGTGCAAGACCTTATAGACTCTTATCACGCTGGCAATGATCATAAATCATATTTATGACCATAAATAATGAACATTGTCTAGTAACAAATCATTACTACCCAAGTGACAAAATAATTAGTGATTTGACTAAACCTCTATGATCATAATTCATATATGCCATTGTCTCTTTGTCTAACATATCAAGATGGAGCACGAGACGTAGAACATGTCATCCTCATATTGCCCAATGTATGGTTTTATAATTCCTTAGTAGACTAACTTAAACTGATAATATTGATATCTCATATCAACTCATTCGAGCATGGTCATGCATTTCTTCAGCCTCACTCAGTCAAGAGGCCTAGAGATATCACTCCCGTTATATAGGAGGGAAAAATCTCATCTTGATCATACAAATCCCTCCACATGATTTGTGACATACCCAATGAGCACCTTTTTGTTCACTCTTTCACGAGCAACAAGGTAAAGAATCAAAGTATGTAACTTATATGTAGGGAACCTTAATGACCACAGGTGAAAGGACTACATATACCATGATCATTATGATAATCGCTTATAACACTCATATAAAGATCCATATAGTGTTTTCATGGCAAGTCTGTCCAATACACAAATTCTCCAACTTGTGCCCATATGTGGACTACATATCTCATATTAGCCTCCATATATGCTGGTCTTTATGTATTTTTGCAACCCATTTCACCATAATACTCGACTAGGAACATTTAAGAATACTATTATTCTATGGTTATAGTTATGTTTAATTATGTTACGTAGAAACAAATAATAAAATATTTGAGAATGCTTTTTTTTTTTCTTGTTCCCAAAGCCTCTCATCACATTTGAACTGGATGTAGAGTAAGATATGGTTGATGCATTCGAGCTTATTCATTTTTTTTTCAACCATGATAATGGAAGAAATTAGATTATTGACCTTTTTAATCAAGACAAGTAAAGATTATACGAGCAAGTATCTTTTTTGCTCAATTTTTTTTGTTTGCACTCATCCTTCGAGGAAATAATTCGATTTAGTTTGCTATTGTTGCTTTTTTTTCAATTGTTTTATGTATGTGGCTTATGGGTCAATGTTTTTTTACCTGACACACGTCAATGATTGGATTAGTCTTACATTTAAGATTAATAGTGTTCTCTGGTATAGGATCATTATAGGCTCAACAAACATGTCTTTTCAGGCTTGGTGACTCAGATCAAAAGCAATAATACTCGACTAGCAACTTTTAAGAATATTATTATTCAAATAATGCCTCAATAAAATATCATGACTTAATGTACAAAATACAGTCATCTTATGATTGGTTTTTGGGCATAACACTAACAAACTCCCATTTTCACTAAAGCCAAGCATCCATGTATCTAATATCAATGGATCTAGAATGATTATCATGCTTTTGCTATGCAAGGGGTTTCGTTAGTGGATCAGCGACATTGCTGTTTGTCAAGGTCTTGCATATCCTCACTTAACCCCTTTTGATGATCTCCCTAATGAGATGATAGCATCCTAATATGTGTTTGGATCGCTAGTGAGATCTTGGTGCTTTAGCTTATGTGATTGCTCTATTATTGTCATAGTTAAGCTCTATGGAAATACTTGGAACCACTCCAAGTTCAATGAAACACTTCTTGATCCAAATTGCCTCCTTTGTAGCATTAGAGGCTGTAATGTACTCAGATTCTGTTGCAAAGTCGGCTACTGTCTCTTGCTTTGAACTCTTCCAACTCACAACACCAGCACCAAGGCAAAGCACAAAACCAGATTGTGATCTAAAATCATCCTTATTGAATTAGAACCTAACATCCTTGTAACCCTTTACAATGAGCTCATCGTCACCTCCATAGACTAATAAAGCATCCTTAGTCCTTCTCTAGTACTTAGGGATGTTTTTAATAGCTGTCAAATGACTCTTACTGAGGCTTGATTGGTACCTATTCATCATACTCAATGCTTACAAGATGTCAGGATGAGTACATATCATGACATACATGATAGATCCAACTACAGAGGCATATGGAATCTTACTCATGCATTCACTCTCATCGGGTGTACCAAGCCGCTTCAAGAGTACATATCATGTCATACCATGTCAATGTATGTACTTTGACTTAGGCTGAGTACTATTGTTGACCTGTCTCTATAGATCCTAATGCCTATCACATAGGCCGCTTCACCCAAGTCGTTCATAGAGAAATATTTTCTTAACCAATTCTTCATAGATTGCAACTCAGGAATGTCGTTCCCGATGAGTAATATGTCATCTATATACAACACCAAGAAAATAATTACACTCCCACTAACCTTCTTATAGACACAAGGTTCATCTTCATTTTTGATGAAACCAAAGTCTTTGAATGCATCATCAAAATGAAGATTCTAGCTCTAAGAAGTTTGCCTCAGTCCGTAAATGGACCTTTGCAACTTGCACACTTTATTGGCATTCTCTAGAGTGATAAAACCCTTAGGTTGTCTCATGCACACATCCTCAAGTAGTTTTCCATTCAGGAAGGTAGCTTTGACATCCATATGTCATATTTTATAATCATATTGTGCAGTAATAGCTTATAAAATTTGAATGGATTTAAGGTTGGAAATTGGTAAAAAAGTCTCATCATAGTCAATACCATGATTTACTTGAAATATTTTGCAACCAATTATCCCCTAAAGGTAATTACAACACCATCCATGTCAGTCTCCTTCTTGAAGACCCACTTGCACCTTATGGGTTTTACCCCTTCAGGTAGATTAACCAAAGTCCAGAATTTGTTTTCATGTATGGATTTCATCTCGGGTTTTACCCCTTCAGGTAGATTAACCAAAGTCCAGAATTTGTTTTCATCTATGGATTTCATCATAGTCAATACCATGATTTACTTGAAATATTTTGCAACCAATCATCCCCTAAAGGTAATTACAACACCATCCATGTCAGTCTCATTCTTGAAGACCCACTTGCACCTTATGGGTTTTACCCCTTCAGCTAGATTAACCAAAGTCCAGAATTTGTTTTCATGTATGGATTTCATCTCGGGTTTCATGGCCTCTAGCTATTATTCAAAATCTAGTCCCAACATAGTTTGTTGGTTAGTTGTAGGCTTATCTTGATCAATGAGCATCACATCACCAATATAAGTCATGAGAAAACCATATCTCTGAGGCTTACACTAAATCCTACCAAAGCTATCCGTGCTGTAGAAACAGGCTCTTGAACCACAACATCTTATGGTGCCGTGCCGATTCTATCTCAAGTTCGATGTCCTATTGTTGGTCTCAAATTTCTTTGATTACTACTTTCCTTCAATTGGTTCATTTAGAGATAAAGTCTTTCTTTAAAAAGACACCAGTCCAAGCAGAAAACACTTTTTGCTCAGAAGGATTGTAGAAATAATAACCCTTTGTTTCTTTGGATTACCCAACAAAAAGAAATTTATCAGATTTGCTAGCTTGTCTGAGGATTGACATTTCACGTAAGTTTTACAGCCCTAAATCTTCATAATAGACAAACTGGGATGCCTTCGACTCCATATCTTATATGGTGTCTTTTTGAATGGTTTAGATGGAACTCGGTTGTTAAAGTAGCTGTTTATAGAGCTTGCCCCAAAAAGGAGTTTGAAAGGTCAGCTTGACTTATCAAAGATCGAACCATGTCTAATAAGGTTCAGTTTATCCTTTCAGATACACCATTCTATTGAGGTGTATCAGGTGGAGTGAGTTATGATACTATACCACACTCTTTCCAATAGTCAAGGAATTCTCAATCCAAGTATTCTCCACCTTAATCTGATTGAAGTGCTTTCATACTCTTCCCAAGTTAATTCTGTACTTCCTTCCTGAACTCTTTGAACTTTTCAAAGGATTCTGACTTGTGTTTCATAAGATACACATAGCCATATCTAATGAAGTCATCAATAAAAGTAATGAAGTATTAGAAGCCGCCTCTAGCTTGTGTAGACATAGGCCCACATACATCACTATGTATAAGTCCTAATAAGTTATTGGCTCTTTCACTATGCCTAGTGAAGGGGTTTTGTCATCTTGCCTAACAAACATGACTCATATGTCCTATACGATTGAAAAATCAAATAAGTCCAAAAGTCCATCTTTTTGGAGCTTGGATATGTAGGTCTTGTTTATATGACCCAAACAACCATGCCAAAGATAGGTTAGGTTTGAATGATTCAATTTGACCTTCTTGGTATTCACATTATAGATTGGATTTTTAAGTTCTAGTACATACAAACCATTGTTAAGTATAACACAACCATAGAAGATTTCATTCACATATATGGAACAACATTTGTGCTTTATTATAAATGAAAGGCCTTTCTTGTCCAATCAAGAAATAGAAATCAAATTTATACTAATAGTAGGCACATAATAGCAATTGTCCAATTCTAAAACCAATCCATTAGGCAAAGTGAGAGGATAAGTCGTTACGGCTAACGTAGTAACTCTTGCTCCATTTCTCACTCGTAGGTCCACTTCACGTCAGGCCATTCTTTTACTCCTATTTAGATCCTACACATTTCCATAAATGTGCGATTCACATCCAGTATCCAATACCCAAGATGAGAAAGTAAATAAATTAGCCTTTATAACAAAAATACCTGAAGTGAAAGTCTTACTTCCTTTTTCCATCTTGTGTTCTTCAAGATAAAGCCTGCAATTGCACTTCCAATGTCTAGCTTTTTTACAATGGAAGCATTCCCCTTCTTTAGCCACACCACTAGACGCCTTCAGTGCACCTAAAGAAGAATTAGCAATGGACTTTCCTTTAGCTTTATGATTCTTTTTGTTGGCCTTTCCCTTATTCTTACCCTTCTGAACAACCATAATGGGCTTAGCCTTCTTAAGGTTTTGCTCAGTAGTTCTCAATATGTTAAGCAGTTCAGGAAGAGACTTGTCAACATTGTTCATGTTGTAGTTCATGATGAACTGACTGTAGCTTTCTAACAATGATTATAGGACTACATCAATAGCCAACTCTTTCTGAAGGGCAAATCCCAAACTCTCAAGATTCTCAATGTACCTAATCATCTTGAGCACATAAGGACCCACAAGACTTCCCTCAGACATTTTGCACTGAAGTAAAGCCTTGGAAGTCTTAAACCTCTCATTCTAAGCTTACTCTTCAAAGAGCATCTTAAGGTGTTCAATCATATCAAACACCCCATGTTCTCATGTTGCTTCTAATGCTAAGATTCCATGGTTATCAAAATGAGACAAGCAATGTCCAAAGCATTGTCAGAATGCTTTTTATAAGCATTCTTTTTAGCTCTTAGAGCATTGGCAGCAGGCTCATGTACAATGGGTTACTCTAGGATATAAAACTTTCTCTCTAGCTTAAGGACTATCCTCAAATTTTGGTACCATTTGAAAAAATTGGTCTTATTTAGTTTTTCCTTCCCAATGATCGATCGCAATGAAAGTGTTGATGTATTTTGTGCCATGACAATCTAAAAAAGTAAATATGCAATGTAAGAGTCATATATTTTAATTCATTTAATAAGGACTTTTATAAAAAGATACTCCTACTAATCAAAATAATAACTTTTGAATATTATTTTGGAACACCTTGGTGCTTAGGTATTCTACTTTGTCAAGATCCATATTTCATCATAACTTAAGTTAGCTTTGGTTTTTCTCTTAAGTCATAGCTATTTAGGTAGACAACTCCTTGCCAAATGCATTTCATGCAACTCTTCGATAGTTAGGTGAACAACACTTATTCAAACTCATATGATGAACTTAAACACAACTCTATGCCTTTAAGTTCCCAATCTTTTTAGGATGACTTAGTTAAGTTGGACCCAAAGTTTAGCATTTTAGATATCACTCTTATCCCATCGTGTCTTACCAAAATGAACATATATACTTTACTTTGACAAACCCGCCCAATGTTAATCAAAGTCTTGACAAGTGCCAACATTTGGAAGCATCACATTTAATGACTTAATATTTTGCTTGAGTGATTTTTCTTTGATTTTAACAATTATTATTTTCCATTGTCTTATACATGCATCACATACAAATATCTAATTTGCATATCATGCAAATAATTAAATGTGACATGTTTATAGCCTAAACTATGTGATATTCTCAAGCTAATGAGAATATCATAAAAGCCTGATAAAAGAAAAAGACTTCACAAGCTCCTTCCCTTCCTTGCTCGATTGTCTCCATGTAGTTACCTCCTCGGACCCACCACCTCGGACGCACCCAAGATGTATAGTTACATTAATGATAAAAACCTCAAGTTACATTCAAGAGGAGTAAGGTAAGAAAAGAAGGTATAAAGAGAGTAGTAAAGAAAGGCATGACACACAGGTCATATTTACAAGTACAACCAACTAGGGCTATAACCATGCACCAAGCTTCAATCAACAATCAACAAATCAATTCAAATCTCATTCAACAAGAAAATGCATGCTAAGTTGTTATGACTCTCTTAGCAGAAAGCTTGTTTGAGGAAGGTAAAGTGCTTAAAATCTAGTTTGGAACCTTATTTTCAAGTTTACATAGAAAGAATAGGTATGCTTGGCAAAGTTCACTAAGCTTCGAGAAGGTTAAGGCACCAAATAGAGTTCAGGGGAAAACTGGTAATTTTGCATCCTGAAGAATTGGGTTGGGTCTTGAGAGTTAAAAATGAGTTTTGGAAACTTAATTTTTACTATAAACCCAAACTTACCTCAATAAACAAGATTTGACCAAGGTTTGACTAGTTACTATTTAAGGAATGGGGCTTTTTGTAACTTTTTTAAAAACTTTGGTGGCTTTTGGTTTAAAGGGACATAAAACTTAGTAAAGTTGGAGGTGGCTACCATTTTACACTTCAAACCCGAGTTCATCCTTCAACCATTGATTTATCCATGAAATTGAGCTCAAAACCAAGAGATTTTGGTGAAAATTGAAGCCACCAAGGATACTTATGCATCGGGAGGCTTGATTCAAGTGGAGTTTCATGTTTTCAAAGCTTGGAATCACATTTCCAGCCATCTCGTGTTTTTGGTGCGAGGTAACAAGTGTGTCCTTGGTGATTTTCTTGTTTATTTGATGATTAGGAGCTTGGGTTTTGGTTAGAAGTTAGTAATTTGGTGTCTTGTGCTTTGGTTTTGCTTGGAACTAGATTGAACTTTATGGAAGCTTGCTTTTGGAGAAGACTTGCTTGATTCTTGCTTGTAACTTGAAATCAAGGTAAGCATTTATGATTGATACTCATTTGTTGCCATTCATAGCTTGTTTGCTTGTTAAATTCAAGTAGTTTGATGAATGGCATTAGTTGGTGGATGGTGATGAAAATGTTGGACTAGTGAAGTTTTGATGATTTTTCTGGTGTTTATGGACACCATAGAATTGGTTTAAATGGTGCATGGTGGTCTAGTGCATGTGTACTTAAAGGTTTAAGGCATTTTAAGGCGTCCCTAGGACCATTGGATGGTCTCGGCAGCGCCAAAGTTGCTATGGCACGAAATTTGGATTTTTTGGGCACGAAACAGTTGGGGATGCACCAAGCTTTTCGTGAAAGTCATAGTGCATTTTTTACTATGGTGACACGTCACTGTAATGGCCTTGACACCCGGTACTATTTTTAGCATAACTTTTCACTCGAGTGTCCGATTGAGGAGATTCTAAATTCCACTTGTAGCTAAGAGGGAGTACTATTACATTCATGCCTACACAAAGCCTAGAATTTCCTAGGTTTAAAGGTATTTTAAATCAAATTGAAGGTATGTTTAACCACAATAGAGCACCAATAGTTGAGTGCAAGGTTTAGTACCATCGGAAGCCTAGTTGGGCCTTCGAATTTGAGGCTTCAATATGGAAAACTTGTTGCAGCTAGGTTGGTTCCAAAGAACCTAGTAAATGAGCCCAACTA
The DNA here is from genome assembly GCA_005392925.1 of Aquilaria sinensis. Taxonomy (NCBI): domain Eukaryota; kingdom Viridiplantae; phylum Streptophyta; class Magnoliopsida; order Malvales; family Thymelaeaceae; genus Aquilaria; species Aquilaria sinensis. Next base: position 104,854 of record SMDT01002799.1, on the reverse strand, counting down.
TGATCATCACCATTTCACTAGTGTGAACCAAGTAATGGTGGATAGAGGAGCACCATGGATGAAGGCTTAGTGCACTTGTTGCCTAGCCAAGCTATGCCTTAAGGCACAAGTGAAAGCCTAGTGCATCCCTGGTAGGTTAAATGGTGAGGCTTAGTACCTTGGTGGTCTAGGTGAGCCTATTAGCTTAAGACACCAAGTGGGAGCCTAGTGTGCCTATTTGGGTGTAGGCTTAGTACACAAGTGACCTAGCCAAGTCTAAGGACTTGAGGCACTATGTGGAGGCCTAGCACACCTAGTGGCTTTTTTATAGCATAAGGAAGGGGGATCCACCATGTTCACCTACACAACAACCAAGGGAAGGTTAAGTTACTGCATCAACAAGCTAAGGCCTACTAGGAGCAAGTTAGTGGCCAGAACTCACTAGGCACAGAGTGACGCTCGTGGGAGGACTAGGAGGAGGAGGAGCCCCAAGGGACTCAGGCATATGCACATATATTAGAACCTCAGACTGCAAGTGTGAACAGTAGATTACATATCTTTGTATATGTGTGTCCTCAATATTTTTCTTATTGGTTGAAGGATCATTTACTGAGAATCTCTTATTCTTACTCCCTTAGCTTTTGTTATGCAGTTTTGGATGTCATTGATCTAGCAACCATTAAGGGTGGGTTGTTGAGCTTGGCTAATGAGCAGGTATATGGTTTATTTGAATCTTTATGATTCTAGTTTATGGGTTACTTGTTGGTTAAGTTATGGTACTAACTACAGTTATTTTTTTTGCCAGTAGAGGTTAGTGAAGCACAAGGGATGGCTTATGAAGATTGCGACTAAGAGTTTGTTCTAAGGTGGAAGCTTAGTTATGGATCTCAGTAATGTTATTCAGTGTATAGTTCTGATACACTAGTTTGCCTCCGATATTCATATATGAGTAGTCTACTCTAAAGTCACTATTGGGTGCGAGCATAGTCTACTTTTGTTTGGATGCTTGCACATGATTGATTATGTGTAGTTAATTCCATAGCTATTTTGTATGCTTTGACTGCTTTGAAACTTGGATTTTATTGAAAAGCCTAGGCAATGTTTTATCTTCTTATTACTTGTTTTACCATTCAAGTTAATGCACATACTCATTCATGATTGCATAGCAGGATTAATCAACTAGAAACATAAAGGTTTTAACTAGTGTGCACATAATCAATTAGCCAATTATGACTAGTGTGGGACAAGTTCCCATAGGCTTTCTGGGCAGGCCATGAGGGCCGTGTCACAAGTGACATGGGTTTTTAAACCAGTCTATTAACATGGCGTTTCATAAACTAATCAGCGATCCTGCTTTATATAGATATCTTATATCCACTAGCTAGGGTTAATCTTATTAACCTATTATTATCGTATCTTCATATATCTCATATATTGCAAGCTCCAGCTCATGCATCATGAATCAATCCTAATAATCATGATAAAAAAACAATAAAACATATAACAGATCATGCAATTTAACACACAATCATTATTTGTAGTCTCACAGGTAGCCCTGATACCATTATAAGGTCTTAGGAGCCAAAGTAGCGGAATTAACCAAAACTCTTGAGGATCTAAGTGAAATTGGGTAAATCAAGGTGGTTGAAATTTTCATACCTAATAGGTTAAGATCTTTCACCCAACTATTGAATCGAATTACAAAACTTGAATAGTTAATATGTTCAAACTCTTTATGGTATCCACATAAACCACTCGGACCACCATGCCTCATCCAGGTTCCGACAAAAGCATTCCTCTTGTGGTCACAGTGCTAGGTTAACATCCTCTAAGGAAAGACAAGAGGGGAGTGCAGTTGAAAGTTTTAGAACCCTTTCTAAAATTTCATCTAGGAAGGCTCTATATGAAAAGATGTAAAATTCCCAACCCAAATAGGTTCCATAACCTTAATCGAATTACGCTTAATTTTGGGCTTAAGAGTGGCTCAACTTTTGGGCCAATAATTAATCCAAAATTATCATGAAAACCAAAACCAAAAAATTTGACCCATGCGCTCAAATAATCCAATGAGCTCTAAATGTGCGACCCTATAGGCTCTTATCACGTTGGCAATGTTCATAAATCACATTTATAATCATAAAAAATATGCGGTGTCTAGCAACACATCATTACTACCTAAATGGCAAGATAGTTCATGATTCCACTAAACCTCTATGTGCTCAAACTCATATATGTCATGGTCCATTTGTCTAAGAGATCACAATGAAGCACAATACATGGAACATGTCGTCCTTGTATCACCCTATCTATGGTTTATTGATTCCTGAGTAGACTGACTTGAACTATGATATTGATATCTCATATCAACTCATCCGAACATGGTCATGCATTTCCTCAGTCTCACTAAATCAAGGGGCTCAGAGATATCACTCTCACTATATAGGAGGAGCAAATCTCATCTTGATCATATAAATCTCTCCGCATGATATGTGACATACCTAATGACCACCTTCATGTTCAATTTTTCACAGGCAACAAGGAGAATCATCAAAGTATGTGACTCACATGTAGGGAATATTGAAGACATTTGGTCAAAGTACATATGCCATGATCACTATTAGAATCGCTTATGACACTCATATAATGATCTATGTATCGTTCTCACGACGGGTCAGTCCTGTATACAAGTTCTCCAACTTGTACCTATATGTAGAGTACATATCTCATATTAGTCTTCACATATACTGATCGTTAATGTATTATTGCAAACTATTTCATAATAATACTCGATTACGGACATTTAAGAATAGTACTTTTTCCATTTCATAAAAGTTGGCTCTTTTGCCTTTTTTTTTTTTTACTAAGGTTTGACTAAAATATTTTTTTATTAATTTTTATTTAAAAATTTTTAAATAGATATATATATTTATAAACTAGAGTATTTAAGGTATTATTTTCATATGAAATGTTTATATTTGTATAAGAAATTTTGAAAGAAAGGAAATCATGAATTAATTGCTCTGAATGGTAAAGAGGATAGACTTTACAAGACGGAGGTAGTGTTTTTTTAGGGTTATAATTATATTTAATTATGTTATACCAAAACAAAAAATAAATATAATTATTGGAATAATGCCTTAATAAAATATCATGACTCAATATGTGAAATACAATCATTTTATAATTGGCTTTTGGGCACAACACTAATAGCAATCATTGTTGGATTCGTTGCCACTAAGGGAGGGCATCAACTCCTTCCGACCTCTTGCTTTCTCCAAAGGACCATACCCATAAAACCAACACATAACTGAAAAACACAAGAGAAATAGTTATGACATTAAACTTTAACTCAAGATTTAGAAAAATCTATTTAGAACTTTAAAATATTTCTTTAGAATAAGTTAAAGAGAAGAGAAAATGGAATTGAACCATATAGACAGCTCCTCGAGAGCCACCAAGAATGGTGGCAGGAATTCACTCTGAGTCGGCGGCGGCGGCGACGGTGGACATTAAGGAAAAGCACAAGAGAGAAAGAAGTCTGTTGTCTCTACTGCAGATATATGCGAGAAAGGACAAAAAAAAACAAACAGTTATGCTTCTATACAATTAATAGTTTCAATATACATCTTTGGTCCCCTAAGTTATTCCCCATGTTACAAATTTGCCCGAATCTCTATAGTGCCTGTCACATTAGCCCTCATAGTTTCAAAATTTTTGCTTTTAACTTAAATAACTTACAATTAAAGTTACTGTTCATTTCTTACTTAGGCAATCATTTGGCAACCAAAACATGGGGCCTTTATAAATGGTGGCTAAGACAGTCGCCTTGGCGACCAACTACAAATGGTGGCTAGATGATCACCACAAACCTTCAAAATCTGTTTTACCGCCACTTTAACCACTATTTTGTTAGCTAATGAAAAAATGATAGCTTTTAGCGGTCACTATTTTAAAGTTTTGTTGTAATGTCTCTGACCCCAAACTCCTCTGCCCCACAACGATTGACAAAAGTCAAAAACCATAGACAACAAATGCTACCAAAGACAAACCAACCTTATAGAGCCAAAGCAGGATGGGTGATGAGATTTCCGAACAATCAACAACTTCTTATCACAAGGATCTTGAATTTGCCCAGGCTCAAGAAAGAACGCAAAGAGAGAGTCAGATGGGGCACAAAAAGTGAAAAGATAAACTATGAAGCCGATTATTTTGGGAAATAGTACATGCGTTAAGAACAAATTATCAAATCTAGTTGTAAAACCAACCAGCTACAAATGGTGAGGCAAAACTTTACTCTAGGACTGATTTAGACCATCTTGGTGGCTAAGATTGCCTAACGGGTTTTTTATTTTCAAGTTTAGGCTATATTTGTGAATAATGTTAGAGCTTTAAATACATTTTTGCCTCCATTTGAAAAATGAACGAATAGAAAAAATAAAAACCACTACCGTAGAAACATTAAGATGATGTTTACCCATGGGAAACTTTTATTTTTGTTAAAAAGAAATTCTTTGATAAGAATTTAAGTGCATAGCTTATTTTAAGAATGTAAAAAACATTATTTTTTAAACTTTGGAAAACTCATATGTTAAAATAGAAAGCCTTGCTTTAGATAGTTTTCTTATTTAGAAAATAAGATGTTTCAAATCCTTTAAAAAAATTATGCCCTCAAATTTTTATCAAATAAAAGTTGAAAAACAAAAACAAAAAATATTCTACATCAAAACACCACCTAAAGTAGGATAATTCATATGAAGGCGCAATAAATTAACATATTCATGAATTAGTATTTCAAAAGTCCAAAAGTGTCTATGAAATAGATGAAGGAAATCTAGTTCACAACTAATGAATATTTCCATTCCTAGGATGTAACATAAATACAAAATTAAGAGATATTTAGTTATCACTAAAAAATCAAGTAATAATCTCCTTTATTAAAGACGATTCCTTGAGCATGTTGTAGAAGATGTGGCTTGTTGTAAGCAACAAGGGATTAGATATTTAATTAACAAGAAAACAAGTAACTAAATATGTGGTTCACACCCAATCTTTGACTAGAATTCTCTTTTTGGTGACAGATAAGTGTGCAGAGCAAAATAGAGCAAGTAGAGCCTCTAGAAGTTGTGTTCACAACTTCCTTTGCTCAATTCTGCTGTCTTCTCTTTATAGGGGTGAATTGACACTTATGGAGGGTCATAACCCTTCATAAAAGAGTAACAATTCTTTATTAAAGGTTGTACTAATTCGCCAAGAGGTATCCTTATCCACCCATAACTTCTTCATTTGAAATAAGACCATAACCACAATTAGAATGGATGTGTTGGTTTGGCCATAAAGGCACAACTCTTTTAAGAGTTGTCTCATTAAATCAAGGGTATAACCACCTCTTAAAGGTTGTTAAATTCACCTAAAACATGACCCTTTTCTAAAAGTTATGTTATTCACTAATTAGGGTAGTTATGGTGCATAACTATCTCCTTAAAGGTCATGTATGTTGGGATGAACATATTCTTTCATCTAAATGTCATATCCTTTAATAATATCAACATTTATAGGGTCATTATTAAGGAATTATCCCACATGTCAAGATGTGCTACCACCTCATAAAAATGGGAGAATTACAAGTGTGGCATAATGGTAAAAAAATCATTATATTGTGTAATTCTTTTCATAGTGATTGAAGTATGAGAGGTAAAAGGTATAATGAACAACTCCTTAAAAGTGCTATAAGTTGGTAACTTGGCCCCCAAGAAAAGCCTTCAGGATTGCTTGTTTTTCAAGTAACCTATGGACCTTTTTGTAAGATTTTAGAAATTCAAGTACTTAATTGCAAAACTCTCAAGAAAGAGCCTTAAAGAGTTATGGGAAGGATGTGAATGGTATGAAAGTGCTATTGGAGGATGAAATTGCTCATGGAATACAAGTTTGGACAAAGAAAACACTAAAGGTATTAAGGACCTAAATATCTTAGTGTAAACCTTAAGGTGTTTAAGCTTTTGAATTAAGTCAAAGAGTGGAATTGTAGGGTTATTCCACCATGGGGGAGGCAGTTATGGCTTGATAAATAGTCAAAAAGGTGAGCAAAATGTGAACCGATAAGTTTAGGACAAAGAAATCATGCTTATGGGCAAAGAAAATGACATAAAGCATGATTAAGGCTAATAAGGATGCTTAGTGTCCTAAAGCTAATTTAAGAAGCCAAACTCAATTTTTCTTCTCTCATATTTGACCCAACCAGCCACCACCCTCCTCCACACTTCTTCCATAGCTCCTCCATAGCCAGCATACCTCCAAGATTGAAATTGAAGGCAAAAGGAAGCAATTGGAAGCAAACTAGAGCTATTGCTTGAATACTTCAAGGATCAAGCTTCAAATTCAGCCTACTCATCTTGGTAAGGGTTGTCTTGCTCTCATGGATTGTTTACTATATTTTCAAGCATCCATGGAGCTAGGGCTAAGATTGGAAGAGGGCTATGAGCTTGATGAACCAAGCTTAGGTTTTGTGACCTAGAGTGAAGTGCATAATGATGGCAGTGAAGTGAGGGTTTCTAGAGCCCAAAGTTAGTAATAACTAGTGTTAAAATCATCCTAAGAGCAAGCATTAGCTTGAGGAAGGCTTCCATAGTTATTTACTTAAGTTTATTGCATGTTTTATGGACTAACCTAAGGTTTATGTTGCTGCCGCATTTCATGTGTTTGTTGGTTATGAATGACTGCTACATTTGGTTGCTATATCTTGTTTCTATGCATTGTGGTTTTGTGTTTTAGTGTCTTTGGATGTAGGTTTTACTGAGGATCACATTTCCTTGAGAAACCAAGTCTTTCCCTTACTAAGTTTCATAATGAACCTTACTCCCCTCAATTCTGCTATTTCAGTTCTAGTAGAAAGAATTACATTCAAACTGACCTTTTTCATTTGAGTTTTGGTCTAAAATTTTAGGTATTGTAACTTCCATGAATCTAGTTGTGATTTTAAAAGTTTGGTGATTTTAGGAGCACATTTGATATTTTTAGTGATAGTGCTTATTATGTTATGCAGCAGCTGTCCAACACCCAGTTTCTCGAGTCCATTGTGTCTCAGGCACTCTTGTAACTTAGGGTGTGTATTTAGCCGGGTTAAGATGATTATGTCATGCATGTGTGCATGTACATGTAGTGTATATAAAATGAGACAAGTATGTGAACATTTGAGTAATGTTTTGGCTATGTATGTGATGTGGTGCAAAGCTGCCTAAGTGTGAATGATAGGCTGCTTACTTGTAAATTCTGCTTTGGCCACATAAAGTTGCTAGATATAAGAGCATGAAATTCCTATGTATATTGGACATGTATAGGATAGCCTTGTAGGGCTTACCCCTTGTGAATGAAGTGTTTGCACACTTATGAAATTTTGTATAGGCAAAATGGTCATAAAGTGACCAGAATTTTGACTCTACACTCAAAGTTCTATATCTCCTTGTGTAGATTGAATAAATTTTGACCACATCTATAGAACATCTAGAGGTTTAATTGGGATTTAGAATTTTTGGCATTTGGATCCCTATAACCAAAGTTATGACGTTCCAAAGTTTGCCAAGTTATTGTTCATTTGGTTAGAATTTTGTAACCATCTTAGAAAATCGATAACTTGGTCCATAGTTGGGCTATTGATGTAAAACCAAATTCCTTGGTTTTCTTAAAGACTACTTGATAATGAGGCAAAAAAAATGGGGGGCTTTGGAAGCCAAGCAAGTACAGTGTAATATAACAGAAACTTTCTAGGATACAAGTGAAATGGGGTAAACCAGGTGTTTGAAATTTTCATACCTAATTCGGTAGAGATCTTTTACCCAACTGGTGAGTTGAATCACAAAACTTGAACAGTTGATGTGTTTAAGCTCTCTACAGTATCAACACAAGCCTATCAGGATCACCACTCTTCCACCACATCCCGGTAGATGCATTTCTCTTGCACTCGCAGTGCTAGCTTGCGTCTTCCAAGGAATGGCAAGAAAAGAGTGCGGATGGAACTTTTAGGAGGCTAGGGCAAGAGCTGTGAATTTCTCACTGTTTAATGTATTTATAGTGAGAGTCAACTTCCAAGCCTAATGGTTTCAAAGCCTTAATCTAATTAGGCTTTAATTTTCAGCTTAATAATGGCTCAACTTTGGGCCATTTATTGATATGAAATTATGATAAAACCATAACCCTAATAAATTGGCCCATGCACTCAAATAATCCAAATCGGCTTTATGTGTGTGACCCAATAGGCTCATACCACATTGACAATGATCATAAATCACATTTATGATCATAAGCAATGAGCGGTGTCTAGCAACACATCATTGCTACCCAAGTGATATGATTATCGGTGATTCGACTAAACATTTATGATCATTATCCGTATACGAGAGTGACACATTCCATATCTCATATTAGTCTCCACATATGCTAGTCGTTATGTATTATTGTAACCTGCTCCACGATAATACTAGACTAGGGACAATTAAGAATATCATTATTCTAGGGTTATAATTATGTTTATTATGTTACACAGAAACAAAACAACAAACATAATTATTGGATTAATGCCTTAATAAAATATCATGACTTAATCTGCAAAAATACAATCATCTTATGATTGGCTTTTGGGCACAACACTAACAGTTAACATGGCTAGATTAATACAGTTTTTTGGGAGAAGTTTTAGGTGTAGTGGTTGGTCACTTACACTTAATAAGATTACCTAGGGTGTGGTAGCCAAGATTAAGACTTGTGTTAGTGTTTTCCTTCCTTGCTGCCGTGGTGTGCTTAAAATGTGAATATGTGTGTAATAGTTGGACCAACATGCATGCATTTACATAGTGCCTAAGTGGGCCACTTGGGTATGCACACTAAGGGTATTCTTCTGATGGCCTACAGAACATACCAATCCTGGGAGTTTTAAATGCACAATGTTTGCACCATAATTGAACTACCCTAGAGTGGGTAACAAATGTTGGTATCAGAGCATGGTTTACACATGTACATAGCATATAGTTTCATTGCATGCTAGCTACATATATGAACTCAGAGTAGTCAGATGTTAGTGTTAAGTACCATTGAAATACCTATGATCTTTATATCTGCTTTATGATGAATCATCAATTCAAGAAGTAAACATGGTTGCTACAGGGAGACAAAAACCACCCCGAAGGCCTCATATTGAATATAGGCAACAAAGAAATGGACAAAATATAGGGAATTAGGGCCAACAGGGGGCATAAAACCTTGAAGTGCCACAGGTTTAGTTAGTGCTTCAGAGGAACTTAGCTCTAATCAATGAAAACTTAGTAAGGCTGATTCAAGCACAACATCAAGGAGTCCCAGTAGCATATGCAAAAGTAGTTTATGATCCACAACAGCATCTAGAAGAGAAAGTTAGGAACATATCTGAACATGTTCTTTCTAGAAGTATAGGAAATAGAAATGATGAAGTTGATGAGGTGGAAGATGAGGATAGGATAAATCTGAGAGGCAAAAAATTAAGATCTGAGATTGGTCAGGTGTCTAAGACCAATCCCTCAGTCTATGACCATTTCTCCACTAGGAATGAAATTGAGGAAGATCATGAGAGAAGGGGCAGGAGAAGGCATAAAGAGCATCACCATGCTGAGGAGTCTCATAGGTCTATGAGACAGAGAGTAGAGGATCTAGAAGGCCTAGATGAGGTCAGACTGCTAGAGAGGTTCCAAGGACTATGGCCTCCATAGTTTGATGGAAAAGCAGGACTGGAAAGAGTTGAAGAGTGATTAGTCTTCATAGAAAAAATGTTTGAAAGGATGCCACTCAACTCCAACAAGAAGGTGTCACTAGCTACTTACAACTTGGTAGGCAGTACAGAGATGTAGTGGAGAAACACTAGAGATAGGTATGCTATCTAGAATGGTAGAAGGCCAGGAAGAGATATCGAGATGAACTGGCCAGAGTTCACTCAATTGTTTTGGGAGCAGTACATCAGTGATGCCATCAAGGATATGAAGCAAGCTGAATTTGATGCTCTAAGGTAGAACAACCTTAGTGTCCTAGAGTATGAGCACAAATTCAATCAGTTGGTGAGGTATGCTCCTCAGTATCATGGACTGAAGAAGTTAAAAGCCAAAAGATTTGTTAGAGGCCTAAGGTCGAATCTTAGAAAAGCTGTAAGACCTTTTGGGGGCAGTCACATACTATGAAACAGTGCAAAAAGCTCTATTAGTAGAGCAAGAAGAGTATGAGATTAGGTACTTTCCCAGTGGACTAGGGGAAAGTAGCTAGGCTGGAGGCAAGCAGAAAAAGCCAGCACATGGCAAGGGTATTGTCAAGAGTTCCCATCTTGGTGGTGAAGGCAAGGTTAAGGGGAAGTCCCCTGGCCTAAGGTGCCCTAGATGCAAGAAGTTTCATGGAAAGAAACCTTGCTAATTTAGTACTCAAGCTTGCCTAAAATGTGGTGCAATGGATCATTGGATCAAAGATTGCCCACATATTTAATGAAGAAGGTTAGAAGACCAAGGTCTGGTAAGACCTACTAAAGTAGGACCCAAAGAGGCAGCACCCAGGGACGGATATCAAAGACAAGTTCCTTCAATGCAAAGGCCTCATGTGCAAAGAGCTAGCAGAGTGTTCCAAGTGGAAAGGCTAGAGACATCATAGCAGGGAGGAGCATTAAGAGGCAACAATTGATGGGTTTTGGGAGCCAAACAGCGCAGCGGAATTTAACAGAAACCCTCCAAGATCCAAGTGAAACGGGGTAAACCGGGTGTTCGAAAATTTTCATACCTAATTTTTGGTTGGGATCTCTCACTCAATTGTAGAGTCGAATCACAAAAATTGAATAGTTGACGTGTTCAAGCTCTCTATGGTATCCACATGAGCCTTTCTGGATCACCACGATTCCACTACGTCCCGGCAGATGCGTTTCTCTTGCGCTCGCAGTGCTAGCTTGCGTCCTCAAAGGAATTGCAAGAGAAGAGTGCGGTTGTCCGTTTTGGAGACTAGGGCAAGGAGACCTACGAATTTCTCACTAGAAGTTGTATTTATAGTGAGACTCAACTTCCAGGCCTAATGGGTTTCAAAGACCTAATCCAATTAGGCTTTAATTTTGGGCTTAATAATGGCTTAACTATTGGGCCCATCACTAATACGAAATTATTGTGAACCCAAAACCCAAAATTATTAGCCCATGCACTCTAATGATCCAAATAGCTCTATGTGTGCGACCTAATAGGCTCTTACCACATTGGCAATGATCATAAGCAATGAGCGGTGTCTAGCAACACATCATTGCTACCCAAGTGACAAGATTGTTGATGATTCGACTAAACCTTTATGATCATCATCGATATATGCCATTGTCCCTTTGTCCAAGATATCAAGACTAAGCACGAGACATGGAATGTGTCACTCTCGTATAGCCCAATCTTTGGTTTCTTGATTACTGAGTAGACCAACTTAAACTGATGACATTGATATCGTATATCAACTCATCTGAGCATGGCCATGCATTTTTCTAAGTCTCACTCTATCAAGGGGCCCGAAGATATCACTCCCGTTACATAGGAGGGACAAATCCCATCTTGATCATACAAATCCCTCCGCATGATATGTGACATACCCAATGACCTCCTTCAAGTTCACTCAGTTACGAGCAACAAAGGAAAGTATCAAAGTATGTGACTCACATGTAGGGAACCTTGATGATCTTAGGTCGAAGGACTACATATACCATGATCACTATGAGAATCACTTATGACACTCATATAACGATCCATGTAGTGTTCTCATGGTGGGTCGGTCCAGTACACAAGTTCTCCAACTTGTACCCATATGCAGACTACATATCTCATATTAGTCTCCACATATGCTAGTCGTTATGTATTATTGCAACCCACTCCACAATAATACTAGACTAGGGACGTTTGAGAATATCATTATTCTAGGGTTACAATTATGTTTGTTAAGTTACGCAGAAACAAAACAACAAACATAATTGCTGGATTAATGCCTTAATAAAATATCATGACTCAATGTGCAAAAATACAATCATCTCATGATTGGCCTTTTGGGCACAACACTAACAATCTCCCATTTGCACTAAAAGCCAATCATCCATGTATCTAATACTGATGGACCTAGAATGGCTATCATGCTTCTGCTGCGTAAGGGGCTTTGTCAGTGGATCAGCAATGTTGCTGTCTGTCGAAGTCCTGCATATCCTTACATCACCCCTCTCAATGATCTCCCTGATGAGATGATAGCGTCGGAGTATGTGTTTGGATCGCTGGTGAGATCGAGGTTCCTTAGCCTGTGCGATTGCTCCATTGTTGTCACAATAGAGCTCTATCGGGTCGGTAATGCTTGGAACCACTCCAAGTTCAGTGATGAACTTCTTGATCCAAACTGCCTCCTTCGTAGCATCAGAGGCGGCAATGTACTCAGATTCTGTTGTAGAGTCAGCTACTGTCTCTTGCTTTGAACTCTTCCAGCTCACAGCACCACCACCAATACAAAACACATAACCAGATTGCGATCTAAAATCATCCTTATCGGATTGGAAGCTTGCATCGGTGTAACCCCTTACAACGAGCTCATCTTCACCTCCAAAGACCAAGAATGCATCCTTAGTCCTTCGTAAGTACTTAAGGATGTTCTTAACAGCTGTCCAGTGACTCTCACCGGGGTTCGATTGGTACCTACTCGTCATGCTTAAGGCATATGAGACATCAGGACGAGTACATATCATGGCATACATGATAGATCCAATTGCTGAAGCATATGGAATCTTACTCATGCGCTCTCTCTCCTCGGGTGTACTCGGACACTAAGATCTAGAAAGAGTTATACCATGTGACATGGGCAAGAATCCTTTCTTGGAATCTTGCATGCTAAACCTCTTTAGCACCTTGTCAATGTATGTACTTTGACTTAGGCCAAGAAGCTTTCTAGATCTATCTCTATAGATCCTGATGCCTAACACATAGGCTGCTTCACCCAAGTCCTTCATAGAGAAACATTTCCCTAGCCAAGTCTTCACAGACTGTAGCTCAGGAATGTCATTCCCGATGAGTAGTATGTCATCTACATACAACACCAAGAAGACAATAGCGCTCCCACTAACCTTCTTGTAGACACAAGGTTCATCTTCATTTTTGATAAAACCAAACTCTTTGATTGCTTCATCAAAACGAAGATTCCAACTTCGAGAAGCTTGCTTCAGTCCATAAATGGACCTTCGTAAGTTGCACACTTTATTGGCATTCTCAGGAGTGACAAAACCCTCAGGTTGTGTCATGTACACATCCTTAAGTAGCTTTCCATTTAGGAATGCAGTTTTGACATCCATTTTCCATATCTCATAATCATAGTGTGCAGCAATAGCGAACAAAATTCGGATGGATTTAAGCATAGCAACTGGTGAAAAAGTTTCATCATAGTCAATACCATAAATTTTGCAATGGATTCCCTAAAAGGTAATCACATTACCATGAATGTCAGTTTTCATCTTGATTTGCACCCTATGGGTTTTATACCTTCAGGTGGGTCAACCAAAGTTTGCTTGTCAAACCTTTTGCAACCAATCAGTCCCTTAAAGGTAATCACATTACCATCCATGTCAGTTTTCTTCTTGAAAACCCATTTGCACCCTATGGGTTTTACCCCTTCAGGTGGGTCAACCAAAGTCCATACTTGGTTTTCATACATGGATTCCATCTTTGGATTTCATGGCCACTAGCCCACTTCTCAGAGTCAGGCCCTCACTATAAATACAACTTCTAGACATAGCTTGTTGGTAGGTTGTGGGCTCATCCTGATCCATGAGCATCACATCACCAGTGTGAGTCACGAGAAATCCATATCTCTCGCAACGGCTCACGCCGAATCCTACCAGACCTACGTGGGCTCTGTGCTACAGGAACAGATTGCTCTTGAACCACAACATCTTGTGGTGTCTCGTTCAGGTTCCATTTCAGGTTCGATGTCTCCTTGTTGTTCTTGATATTTCTTCAAGTTCTACTTTCCTCCCACTAGTTTCTTTAGAGATAAACTCTTTCTCTAAAAAGACACGTAGTTCGAGCAACAAACACTTTTTGCTCAGAAGGATTGTAGAAATAGTAACCCTTTGTTTCTTTGGGATACCCAACAAAAAGGCATTTTTGAGATTTGGGCCCTAGTTTCTCAAACAATTGATGTTTCACATAAGCGTCACAACCCCAAATCTTCATAAAAGACAAATTGGAATGCCTGCCACTCCATATCGCATATGGTGTCTTTTGAACCGATTTAGATGGAACTCAGTTTAGTGTAAAAGCGGCTGTCTCTGGAGCATGTCCCCAAAAGGAGTTTAGAAGGTTAGCTTGACTCATCATAGAGCGAACCATGTCTAACAGAGTTCGATTTCTCCTTTCAGATACACCATTCCATTGAGGTGTACCTGGTGGAGTGAGTTGTGATACTATACCACACTCCTTCAGATAGTCAAGGAATTCTCGATCCAAGTACTCTCCACCTCGATCTGATTGAAGTACTTTGATACTCTTCCCGAGTTGATTCTCTACTTCATTCTTGAATTCTTTGAACTTTTCAAAGGATTCTGACTTGTGTCTCATGAGATACACATAGCCATATCTGCTAAAGTCATCAGTGAAAGTAATGAAGTATTGGAAGCCTCCTCCAGCTTGTGTAGACATAGGGCCACATACATCACTATGTATGAGTCCTAGTAAGTCATTAGCCCTTTCACTTTGCCCTATGAATGGGGCTTTGGTCATCTTGCCCAACAAACATGACTCACATGTCTCATATGATTCAAAATCAAATGAGTCCAAGAGTCCATCCTTATGGAGCTTGGATATGCGGGTCTCATTTATATGGCCCAAGCGACAGTGCCAGAGATAGGTCGGGTTTGAATCATTTAATCTGACTTTCTTGGTATTCACATTATAGATTGGATCTTTGAGGTCTAGAACATACAACCCATTGCTAAGTTGAGCACTACCATAAAAGATTTCATTCAAATAAATAGAACAACATTTGTCCTTTATTATAAATGAAAAACCTTTCTTGTCCAAACAAGAAACAGAAATCAAATTTCTACTAATAGTAGGCACAAAGTAGCAGTTGTCTAATTCTAAAACTAATCCACTAGGTAAAGTGAGAACATAAGTCCCTACTGCTAAGGCAGCAACCCTTGCTCCATTTCCAACACGTAGGTCCACTTCACCTCGGGCCAATCTTCTACTTCTACTTACTTAGATCCTGCACATTTGCACAAATGTGAGATCCACATCCAGTATCCAATACCCAAGATGAGGAAGTAGAAAAGTTAGCCTCTATAACAAAAATACCTGAAGTGGAAGTCTTACTTCCCTTTTCCTTAGCAAGTTCTTCAAGATAGAGCTTGCAGTTGCGCTTCCAGTGTCCAGGTTGCTTACAAGCTTTATCCTTATTCTTGTTGGGTTTTCCCTTTCCCTTGCCCTTTTAAACCATCAAAATGGGCTTAGCCTTCGTACAATTCTGCTCAGCAGTTCTCACACATGTTGAGCAATTCAGGGAGGGACTTGTCAAGGTCGTTCATGTTATAGTTCATGATGAATTGACTGTAGCTTTTAGACAACGATTGCAAGACTACATGAACGCCTCGATCTGGCCGAACTCCCTGCCACAAGAATGGCCAGAAGAAGCTGGCGCTACCCGAGAAAAGGTGTGATCATGCACCTCGGGAGATAGCCGAAGAGCTCCGAGCCCGGCACGCCAGGAAAGCCCGAGGACACTACTTGCCCCCCCAAGGTTGTGAACAGATCGCCTTCAGAAAAGCGGCACCAGACATAGCGAGCCGAACATGATATCCCCGAAGGCGGAACTCCCTGAAACTGGGAACCCCCGAACTGAGGGCTTGTTTCCCGAAGAGGCTCTGTCCGTACCAAAGGACGACCTCACCCAGGGACCTCGGGAGTACGGCAGGAGCATTTATGGAAGCATTTAAGGAAGCCTCTGACACATCCATTCGCAGACGCCACAATCCGCCTCAAAAGGCGCACTGCCACGCTGACACCATCAAAATCATATGATGGCCCATCTCAGCACACGGCTCAAGGCAACCTGCTATCAGCTATCTGTCTCCTATGCCCAGAAATTCAGGAACATCCGACCGAACACGTGTCACGATCTGAACGGGCTAGGCGCTCCTATAAATACCAGGAATTAAATACTTGGTGGGAGGCTGGTTGGCAAGACGCTGCTCCCACACTCTGAGAAAATTACCAGGCAAGACTCCTCAGCCCTTTGTGCTATTTCCTCTGCCTTTCTCTCAGCCAACCACTGACTTGGGCGTCGGAGGCTCCCCCCCCGGAAAAACACTCCGGGGGCCTCCTAACCCTTGTTCCTGAGCTTTCAGGCACACTCTCTTGGGCGATCCATCCACCAGGTGTTCTTCCTCCCAGAAGTCCCTCCACTAGTCATCATGACTATAAACGATGAGGCCCCTGGCCATCATTTGGCGCCGTCTGTGGGAACCCGCTCTGAGATCGCCGTCGTTGAGACTCGGCGTTCTAAGGACAAGGGACTCCCAAGGTCCCCGTCCACGCCTGAGATACAACCGGCTGCTGAGCAAACACTCCCAGGGACTTCTGCGCCTGAGGAAGACCGCCCTCTGGTAGTCACCATGAGCTTCTTGAAGGAGTTTCAGCGTTCGGTCGTTGCCGAAGTGACCCAGCAGATCGACCGAAGGTGGCCACAGCAAGCACGGGCTCAGAGACCCCCATCACCAACACGCCCTCGGGAGAGAAGCCCCAAGTCTACACATCGCAGTTCGGGGAGTGGAGACCCTCGCGAAGAATCATCCACAGAAGAAATAGCCCTCGGGAAACGGCCTGTGGGACAAACCGGGTCCAAGCGACCGAGAGTCTCACAGCGAAGCAGTTCGCCGCCTGAGGCGAGGTCCTTATCCCCTCAGCGCCGAACTCGCTCCCCGAAGAGGCGCCGGCGATCTCCATTCCCTGAAGAAGGCCCTAGCGCCACAGTGCTTATGGAGAGGATACTAGCACGGCTGGACAGAGTGGAGAAACAAGTGGCCAGAAAACCCGTTTGGGCCAGACTCTCTGGAACATGCTGCGAAGATGACTCCCCATTCATTCAGGCCGTTGTTGAGGCAGCCATGCCAGGTGACTTCAGAGTACCTCGGTTGGAGATTTATGATGGCCGTACTGATCCACAGGCCCATCTGACGAAGTACAGACGCAGCATGATAATGCACGGTGCTGACGACGCTACCATGTGCAAATGCTTCGAAGTCACCCTCACAGGGCCAGCCACGGCGTGGTACAATTCCTTGCCTCCAGGGACCATCACTGAGTTCCAGGAGTTGTCCACAGCCTTCACCCAGTAGTTCATTGGGAGCCGACCTACGGCGAAGATGCCTGTGCAGATGTTCGACATAGAACAGAGAAACGGAGAAACCATCCGAGACTATGTTGAAAGATTCAACAGGGAAGCTCTGAGCGTCCCAGACTTCAGGCCCGAAATCCGCATTCTTGCCATGACACGAGGCCTTCGGCGAGACTCACAGCTGTTCTACGAGTTCTCAAAGGACCCCCTGGAGACCCTCGGAGAATTTTACCGAAGAGCAGAACAGCACATGACCGCCGAAGAACTAAGAATGGCTGGGCCGAAGTCTGATCACCACCGTGCCGAAGAGTCCAGTCAACAAGCTCGGCATCCGACCGAACACGCAGGACGACCTCGGAGGATGCGAGGAAGGAAACCTCAAAGTTTTACACCATTGAGCACCACACGGACCAACATTCTCATGGCGCTGGAAAGGCAAGGGACGCAGATTCGGCGGCCAAGGGCCATGACCGCCGATAACAAAAAGAATGCCAAGAAGTTCTGCCAGTTTCATCGCGACCACGGTCATGACACCGAAGATTGCTTCCAGCTGAAGAAGTACATAGAGTCGCTGATAAAACAGGGCCAACTTCGGAAATACCTGAGGATGCCATCCCCGAAAGGCAGAAAAATGGAGGAACAAAGGGCCGAAGATGAGGACTATGACTCCGACAGGCGGAGAAATAGAAGTCCAAAAAGGCGCCCTCCACCTCCAGCAGGGGTTATCCAAACCATCACCACGGGGCTCCCATCCTCGGAAAGAAAGCGGAAAGCCAGAGAAATTGCAGTCATGGAGTATCAAAGTCCATCAAAGAAGCTGGCTCGCAAAGATGGCTCCACCGTCGTCTTCCCCCACGACGATCCGCTGCTGATTATGGCGAGAATAGGGAATTGGGACGTCAAAAGAGTGTTGCTTGATGATGGCTCAAATGCTGACGTCCTATTCTCGCACCTGCTGCCGAACTTGGGCATCTCCAGCAGCGAACTGAAGCCTGTCACCTCGCCCACTTTTGGGGTTGGACCATCCGAACTCCCCGTCCTCGGATGGATCGATCTCCCGCTGATGATGAAAGGGACTTCGGTAGATAGATCAGCTGAGTTGTACGCCTCCACAATGGCAAGATTCATCGTCATGGACGTCCCGTCCTCGTACAACGCCATCCTTGGAAGACTGACAATGGGGAACCTGCATATTCGCCCGGATGTGAAGTACTTGACTGTCACATTCGCCACCAAGGATGGAGATGCAGAGGTCTTCATAGACCAAGCCGAGGTAAGAAAGGTGTTTGTGAAAGCACGAAAAGCTCCGGCAAGCAACCTCGCGCAAACAATGGAGGCAAAGGCGCCAGAAAAAGGCAAAGAAGAAAATCTCGCCAAAGCAGAAACGGAAGCAGTAGATCTTGTCCCAGGACAATCTACCCGAATAGGGAAGAGCTTGGCCGAAGGTGACAAGGAAAAACTTGTATCCTTTCTGCTGGAAAATAAAGATCTGTTTGCCTACTCGCCGAAAGATATGCCAGGGGTAAACCCTGGCATAATACAGCATAGCCTCAAAGTAAGCCCGGAAGCAAAACCTGTCCGGCAAAAGAAACGGAGCATCTCAGCCCACAAAAGCAACTTTGTCAAAACCGAAGTCCAGCGTCTCCTAGATGCTGAAGTTATCAGGGAGGTCAAGTACCCCGAATGGTTAAGCAACGTGGTCATTGCCACAAAAGAAGGTAGCAGCAAACTCCGGATGTGCATCGACTTCAGAAACTTGAACGATGCTTGCCCGAAAGACTCATACCCTCTGCCGCCAATAGATCAACTGGTAGATTCAACTGCTGAATATGGGCTCCTAAGTTTCCTAGACGCCTTCAGTGGCTACCATCAGATAAGGATGGACCCCGAAGATGAAGAGAAGACTGCCTTCATCACCGAGGGAGGAACATATTGCTATATCAGGATGCCCTTCGGGCTCAAAAATGCAGGAGCCACCTACCAGAGGCTGATGAACAAGGTCTTCAAAGACCAAATGGGGAGAAACATGGAGGTGTATGTTGATGATATGATAGTCAAGAGCAAGCTGCCTGGCTACCACGTTGCAGATTTAGAGGAAACCTTCCAAAAGCTCAGAGCCTTCGGGATCCGCCTTAATCCTGAGAAGTGCATCTTCGGGGTGACCTCGGGAAAATTCCTTGGGTACATGGTATCCGAAAGAGGCATCGATGCTAACCCCGAGAAGATTAAGGCTCTGCTTGAGTTCCGAACTCCTGCCACAGTCAAAGACGTGCAGAGACTCACCGGAAGAATAACCTCTCTGAGCAGATTTATTTCCAGGTACGGAGATAGGTGTCGACCTTTCTTCAAAGTCCTCACAAAGGCAGCAAAAATGGAAGGCAACCTCGGAAGAAATGATCATCCTTGGGATGAAGATTGCCAAAAGGCCTGGGAAGAACTCAAAGTCTACTTGGCCAGCCTGCCGACTCTGCGACAACCTCGGGAGGGAGAGCCCCTCGTACTGTACCTCGCCGTCACAGAAAAAGCTGTGAGCTCGGTCCTCGTGAAAGAAGAAGGGCCAAAGCAATGGCCGGTCTACTATGTCAGCAAGTCCCTGCATGGCACCGAAGTCAGGTACCCTTTGCTTCAAAAAGCTATATACGCCTTGGTGCTTGCAGGGAGAAGGCTGCGACCATACTTTCAGGCTCACCCCATCATCGTCCGAAGTAGTCTGCCGCTACGGGATGTCATGAAGAGAGTTGATCATTCGGGAAGGCTCTCCAAGTGGTGCATAGAGCTGGGCGAACACGAAATCACGTATGAGCCTCGGAAGGCCATAAAAGCTCAAGCACTGGCAGATTTTATCGCCGAAATACCCACCACTGAGGAGAGCCATTCAGATCCAAAAGAGGGTGAGCCAGAATGGACCTTGCACGTAGACGGAGCCTCGGGGTCCGAACACCAGGGAGCTGGAGTAATTATCAGGGGCCCCGAAGGCCTGGAGGTAATGAAGGCTATCAAGTTCAGCTTCAACGTCACCAACAATGTAGCTGAGTATGAAGCCCTCATAGCGGGATTACGCTTGGCCAGAAAGATTGGCGTGAGAAACTTAAAGGCTCACAGCGATTCCCAGCTGGTAGTTCGGCAGACGGCAGGAGATTATGGGGCGAAGGACCCAATCTTGGCAAAATACCACGAGCTGGTAGCAAAGCTCATCCAAGAGTTTGACGCCGTACGGATCGAAAATGTACCTCGGCGGAATAACACTGAGGCGGATTGCTTGGCAAAGTCGAAAACATATACCGAGGTGCTAGACCATCCAAGCATCTCAGTAATGAGCATGGCGACCTCGGGAACAGGGTGGAAAGACCCAATAAAAAGATACCTCGCAGAGAATTTGCTCCCCGAAGACCACCCTATTTCATTATTTGATGCAGTACTATAAGGTCTACACGGTCCCGAAGGGTGGCTTTTACTTCATGCTGCCTCGGGGATCAGGGAGCAAAAAGTATATGTTCACCTTCGCCACTAAAGACAGCTGGCGAGGGTGGCAAGGAAAATTATTCTTTCTGAAGATGGAGGAGGCCTGGTCATACGTTCCGACCAAGTGGGCTCGGGGAAAGCTGGAGATGGATGTTGTCGACCCGAAGAGGCTACTGACTCCTGAGTTGGCGGCCAGTTTCACGGACTTCGACAAACGGATCCGAGCAGTCTCCGACTAGGATTTTGAGGTCCCTTCACGCTCCCTCTACCCCTTCCCCATCATGTGGAAACTGATGACCGAGGAGGTCCTTCGGGAACTAGGGGTAGTGAAGGAGCGTAAGACAGACCTCGAGATGCCGGCTCCTGCCATCGCAGGGAAAGACTCATGGCTGGTGAGACTCATTCAAAAATAGGTTACTTAGAAGGCCTTTAGTAAGCGTAAGTTATCTTAGAATCTTTTTGCTATAGGTATGTCTTGGACTCACACTGATGTTTTCCTTTTGTTTCAGAGATGGGCAACGGGTCCGCTGCTTTCTACAAGGCGCTCTTCCTCGGTCAAGCCGAGAAGGGGGAGCAATCAAAGAAGGCCATGTCCCGAAGGCGGAAATCGTCTGGGGTTGGGCCATCTTCGGCAAAACGGGCGAAGAAAGACGCGCCTCCTCCTCACTCGGAAATTCTCGAGGAGGCGCGCGAAGAGCCTGATGCCGCTGTTGTTGTTAGGCACCTCCTAAGTGCTTGGCTTAGGCCAAGGAGGAGCAAGAAAAATGAGGGAAAACAGAAAGGGAGAGTAAGAAGAACTATGGAGTCTAGTGCAGTGGTCTATGAGTAAAGATGGAGACTTTCAGGGCCTAAATGCACATGGGAAGGAACTATGGAAAAACAGGCAGAAATCTAAGAAAGGGGATCAAATTGTACACTTGTGTAAGTGATACAATTAAAACTACAAACTTAAGGATGGCATTTTCGGCCATGCAAGTTTTATTGGTGACTAGTGTAAGACTAGCCCACTTTTGGTGGACATCCATGATTACTAGTCAAATCTTGTCTACCACTAGTGTACTATTCACTAGTTACTAATTAAACTAACTAGTTGTTTGTCTAGTTTTATGGCCGGTTATACAAGGGAGATTTTGTGGCCTTGGTACTTGTGTTGTCTTGTGCTTGGCATAATGGGCCAAGATGTGACTTGAATGACATAATAGACATAAGTCTCAAGGGCGGCATTGTGATCTTATGATCGTGAGGGCATCATTGCTTCATGCAAGAAAATGGAAGGCAAAAGCAAGTATTTTAGCTAACTAAAAACAATAGCCTTTCGGCCGAAACTAGTTAAAACAAATTAGAGTTCATTTCGGGCTTTCTTTGCTCTTCACTTGACTGAAAGCTTGCCTTGAGCTCCTTCACAAAATTGGCCTTGAAATTCAAGAAAACTTGTGAGCATTGAAGGATTCAAGCTTGGAGGAGTATATTTCGGCCTTTGCTTGCTTGGATTCAAGTGTTGTTCTTGGAGATTCAAGGAAGCCGAGCCTATTCAAGCTAGGGTTCCAAGGTATTTTGTGATTCTACTTGAATACATGGTAATCCTTCCATGAATGAAGAGTTTAAGTGTTCAATTGTTGATGAAGTAAGCTAATTGAGTGAGTAATGTTTCGGTTTGGAAGTGAAAGATTGGCCGAATGAGTTGGATAAATGAACATGGTGTTCTTCTTCATTAAGATGGAAATTAATCCATGTTTGATGCTTGATAATGCCTATTTAATCTTGTGATAGGTTGTTGTGGTGAAGGACACCAAAATTGTGGAAGTTAGTGTGTTGGCCGAAAGGTGTATTTGGAGGTAATTCATGTTCTACTCTTGATTTCATGGCCTTGATGCCATGAGCATTGATTATTGATGTTTTGGTGAATGTATGTTGAGTTGGAATGATGAAGAACAAATGTGTGTGAAGTTAGACATTAAAGCCGAGAGCTTGAAGTAGTGCAAATTGATGCTCATTACTTAATTACATGGTATAAGTGCCATGAACGGTGTTTATTGGTGAATTAATGTTTAGGTAATGGGCTAGTTTAATAGAGAACACTAATATGTGATATGGGCATTTTAGCTGAGAGCTGGACTTGATGTATAATGGTGTATTTTACTTGGTTACATGGTAAAGATGCCATGAGTGATGTACATTGGTGATTGAATGACCATGCAATGAGTTAGTTTAATAAAGGACACTAATATGTGAAATAGGCATCATGGCCGAAAGGTTAGATTAATGTACTTGAATGTGCTTTACTTGGTTACATGGTATTTGCACCATGAGCAAGCTTTATGGATGGCTAGATGTTCATGTAGTAAGTTAGAATGATGGGAAACACAAATGTGAAGAAATAAGCACTTTGGCCAAGAGCTTAAGTGTGTGTATCTTAGTGTTCTTCATGTGAGACATGGTAGTTTAATCCATGATTGTGTGTTGATGATGCCTATGTGTTGTTATGCTAGGCATTGAGGTTGAGGAACACTTGGGCACTTAAAGCTTGGTTGTGACCGAGAGCTATTGAGGTAGGGTTCACTGGCACTTGATTTTGCTTGGTAATATACACCATGGTTCAAGTGTTTAGAGTGGCTAAGTGATGGTTAAATTTGCCAAATGACCTTAGTTGCTTGATGGGCTTAGAGTTTATACTCGGTTGAAATGTTGATTAGCTAATTGACTAGTGTACATGTACTAGAAATGCAAGTAAATGTGGCCTATTTGCTTGGCATTTCGGGAGCTCCAAGTGGAAATGGTATATTGGTAATGGTTTGTGTGCAAGAATGCACATGAGTACATGTATGGTTTGTTAAGGCCGAGAGCAACATTGTGGAGTGTGTGTGTGTACTTGTGTGCTTTGGTGATTCCTTGTGCATGCTAACCCCACTTATGGATTAATTGCCATGGTTATCTATCTTGTATATGTATATGCTTCATTTTCTTGTCTTTGTGTTTGTTTTGCAGGTTGAACTACCTAATGGGAGGTTAAGCTTTGAGTGAATACTTAGCTTAACTAAATAGACTCAATTTTGAGTTCGATATATATGAGTGAATCCTATTGAGTTTTTACTTACTGCCCATCCTTTTATTTTCAGGCAAGGACATTCGGCCTGAATAGTGCTAAGTTGCTTTGTGTGTGTGCTTAGTGTTTATTTACTTAGTTTCCAAGGTTTGTGCCAATGTGTGCTTGGCTTACTACTTTTGGGTTCATTACAAGTCTTATTGTTTGTTGGCCGAGACTTATGTTTTAAGTTTGCAGGCTATAGAGTGGGAACTGTCTAGGAGAGCATGGATACTTGGACTTTAGCTTTGATTGTGGTATTCACCTTTATGACCATGAATATGGCCATAGGCTTGGTGTTGCAGTGTGTACTTCTGTATGGGATTCTCAAGGTTTTATTTGACCATTAGGAGTATGGTCTCGGGTTGCATGTAACTTGGCATGAACAACTTATGGATCCATTAGGAGTATAGCCATGTTAGATGCTAGGTAGACTACCTTTTGGTTTGTATATATGTGTAGTCTTGGATACCTAGTTTGATGATGTTTTGTGGATCTTGGATGCCAAGTTATGTATGGGCTTATGGATGACATTATGCTTGGACTTATGTGCTGAATATTGTTGGGTTTCGGGAGCCAAACAGCGCAGCGGAATTTAACCGAAACCCTCCAGGATCCAAGTGAAACGGGGTAAACCGGGTGTTCGAAAATTTCATACCTAATTTTCGGTTGAGATCTCTCACTCAACTGTAGAGTCGAATCACAAAACCTGAACAGTTGACGTGTTCAGGCTCTCTATGGTATCCACACGAGCCTCTCGGGATCACCACGCTTCCACCACGTCCCGGCAGATGCGTCTCTCTTTGCGCACGCAGTGCTAGCTTGCGTCCTCCAAGGAATTGCAAGAGAAGAGTGTGGCTGTCCTTTTGGGAGGCTAGGGCAAGGAGACCTGCGAATTTCTCACTTAAAAGTTGTATTTATAGTGAGACTCAACTTCCAGGCCTAATGGGTTTCAAAGCCCTAATCCAATTAGGATTTAATTTCGGGCTTAATAATGGCTCAACTCCTTGGCCCATTATTAATACGAAATTAAAGTGAAACCATAACCCAAATAATTAGCCCATGCACTATAATGATCCAAATAGCTCTATGTGTGCGACCCAATAGGCTCTTGCCATGTTGGCAATGATCATAAATCACATTTATGATCATAAGCAATGAGCGGTGTCTAGCAACACATCATTGCTACCCAAGTGACAAGATTGTCGGTGAATCGACTAAACCTTTATGATCATCACCGATATATGCCATTGTCCCTTTGTCCAAGATATCAAGACTAAACACGAGACATGGAATGTGTCACTCTCGTATAGCCCAATCTTTGGTTTCTTGATTACCGAGTAGACCAACTTAAACTGACGACATTGATATCATATATCAACTCATCGAAGCATGGCCATGCATTTTCTAAGTCTCACTCTATCAAGGGGCCCAAAGATATCACTCCCGTTACATAGGAGGGACAAATCCAATCTTGATCATACAAATCCTTCCGCATGATATGTGACATACCCAATGACCTCCTTCAAGTTCACTCAGTTACGAGCAACAAAGGAAAGTATCAAAGTATGTGACTCACATGTAGGGAACCTTGTTGATCTTAGGTCGAAGGACTACATATACCATGATCACTATGAGAATCACTTATGACACTCATATAACGATCCATGAAGTGTTCTCATGGTGGGTCGGTCCAGTACACAAGTTCTCCAACTTGTACCCATATGTAGACTAGATATCTCATATTAGTCTCCACATATGCTAGTCATTATGTATTATTGCAACCCGCTCCACAATAATACTAGACTAGGGACGTTTAAGAATATCATTATTCTAGGGTTACAATTATGCTTATTACGTTACGCAGAAACAAAACAACAAACATAATTGCTGGATTAATGCCTCAATAAAATATCATGACTCAATGTGCAAAAATACAATCATCTCATGATTGGCTTTTGGGCACAATACTAACAAATATTATGGGCCAATGTTTGGCACTTTTGTGTGAATGGTTATGGGCCTGAACTTATGAAATTGTGGTGCACTACTATATGTATGATTGTTGGCCGAGAGCATCATGCATATTACCTTGTAGTTTTCAAAATCTAAACCAACATTTTGGGCTTCTTGGTTGCCATATAAGTAGTACACTTGATTGCACACCATGTATGCTCTTAAAGTTGCATTAAGTGTTGCCTTGCTTGATATGCAAGTAATCAATTTTAACCCTGCTTTTGGTACAAGTTAGTGGTATTGGGCCTTGCCTTTGCTGCAAGTTGTTATTGGAATTGTTTTAAAAGCCACCTGGGCCACCTCCCAGGCCTCTTAACTTAAGAAAATAAGACTTAAAGTTGCCATTGCTTGCTTGGCCGAGAGCTAGAAACTTGATTTAGAGTTAGGCTTGCAAGTTAGTTTAGAAACTTATAGGCCAGGGCCTGAGTGAGGTGTGACAGTTGCCCCACCGACCGAGGTCGCCGCTAACGCCCTTTCTCGGAGTCCCACTTCCTCGGCGGCTCTTCTGGATGCCTTGGTGGAAGTCCTTTCTACCGAGGAGCGCCGCAAGAGCAAAGGCAAGGAAATCTCTGCCGAGGGGGTCCGGGACTCCGACAATGAAGTTGCCGAGGTGCCGCCAGGTTCATTTTTTTTAGACAAGTTGTAGCGTCTTTATTTTTTGAACTTTGAGGATTCCTTGTCTTAACAAGCTTCTTGTCTTGCCGTGCAGAGGAGGTACCATCTTCGGCATGGGTGGCTGAGCACGCCCGGAAACGGGCCCTTCGGGATTCCCATATCCCGAAGGGGAAGATCCCAATGGAGCCTTTCTGGTCATTTACGGAGGACTTGAATTTGTACTCCGGCGACTGCCAGCAAATGGCCAACCAAATTTCAAAGGGGATCCTCACCGAGGCCTCCTTCAAGGCTATTTCCGAGGCGTGCCCGGACGAAGAGTCCCTTGCTGTAAAAGTTTCCGAGCATGCTGCCCAGGTATACTTCACACTTTTGTCTTTTCCTTTTGATTTCTTCTAAGTGTTTGGCTCATTTTTTGCCTTACTGACTTTGTTCTTACTTCTTTGCAGCTGTTGGGGTACACCGGCCTCCTCAGGGTTCAGGTAGCGAAGCAAGCAGCATTCCGAGTCTGGGCCTTAGATTGTGTGGAGAAATCCAAGGTCATGTGCTCCGACTTGGTCGCCAAGAACGCGAAGATGGCTCAAGCTGCAAAGAAGGAGGTCGCCGTCGTTCGGGAGGAGTTATTGAAGGAGGTCAGAGTCTGAGGCTTTCCTGGCGAAGGTGCTTGCTGAGAAGGCCGCGCTCCAGGCCGAGGTCGAGTCTTTGAAGAAGAAGCCAAAGAAGAAGAAAATGAAGGCACTGAAGAAGGAGATCGCTGATTTGGAGAAGGAACTTGATGATTTAGCGGTCGAGAAGGAGAAGGCCTTGCAAGCGACCAAGGTCGGTTTTCAGGATGGCTTTTGCCTTGCTCAGCATCAAGTTCTGCAGAGGTTCCCAGATCTGGATCTCTCCTTTTTGGTGGCCCTAAACATCCCTGAGGGGCCTCGATGGTCTTGGTCTAAAATCGAGCACCTCAACTTGCCCTTTCCTCTTGTGGCCCCAAAGGCGGTGGACAAGGACGCAGGAGCTGGTGGCTCCCGAGATGCCGAGATTCCTTAGCTTGTCTTAGGGTCCTTTGCCTTCTTTTTCTCCTTTTTTGTGCTTCTTCTTTTGGCAAGCTTCCTTCTTTGTAATCAGATCCATCTTTGTTAATAAAGACTCCTTCTTTCTTTTGAAAAAATTTTTTTGGCTAAGTCTTGCGCAAGATTTTTCATTTCCCATTGTCCCGAACACGTTCATTCAAGAGACTTTAAAAAATCATATTTACGCTTATCACGTCAATTAGCCTTGGAATCACCCTCGCGAAATTCTCTTTAAGTAAATTTCCAACTTCAGAGAAGGTTGATAACCTTTGTAAATAAATTCTCTAAAACTGTGCTCGGCGACAACCGCTCTGGTGAAAAGAAGCTTTTTGTACTTTAGAAAAAAAATTTCTAAGAAACTTTTGTACTTAGAAATTTTTCTAACTTGTTCAATTTTCCCTCCAAAATCCTAAGCATAGAATTTTTTCAAGGCATCCGAATGCCATGTATTTTTTAATTCTACGCCTTCGGCATCGCCGAGCTTGTAAACTCCTTTTCGCACTTCGGCAAGAACCAGATAAGGACCTTCCCAATTTACACGAAGTACCTCGTGGGATGGCCTTCGGGGTCCAAATTTAGCCTTCCGGAGAACGAGGTATCCTTTCTTTATTCCCTTTGTCCTGGTGCGCAAGTTTATAGCCGCGGCCACTCTTTGCTGAAAAGCTTTTCTTCTCAGCTCGACTATTTCTCTGTGTTCACCGATGAGGTCAAGCTTGGTTCTCAGGCCGAGGTCATTTCCCCTCTCATCAAACACTTGTACTCGAACCGATGGTTGTACTACCTCGATTAGGATGATAGCCTCTGTACCAAAAACAAGTGAAAAAGGTGTTTCCCCTGTGGCTCTTCGGGGTGTTGTTCGGTAGCTCCATAACACGCTTGGGAACTCTCCTGGCCATTTCCCTTTTGCTTCCCCCAACCTCTTTTTCAGACCATCTTTTTTGGTCCTGTTAGATACTTTTACTTGCCCATTGCTTTGGGGGTGAGGTACTAGAGCGAAGTGCATTTTTATTCCGAGGTTATTGATAAATTTTTGGAACCTCTTGTTTGTCAACTGGGACCCATTGTCGGCTACTAGTACCCTCGGTATGCCAAATCTGCATACAATGTTCTTCCATACAAACTTCTGCACATCTTTTGCCGAGATAGTCGCCAAGGGTTCTGCCTCGACCCACTTAGAGAAATAGTCCACTGTGACTACGCAGAACTTCACGCCTCCAAGCACTGTCGGGAGTGGCCCAATGAGGTCTATGCCCCAAACTGTGAAGGGCCAGGGATAGTCAGCCAAAGTTACCAATTCCGAGGGTGTCCTTTGGATATTCGCGTGTCTTTGGCAATTACCACATTTCTGGATGAACTGCCTAGCATCCTTTCTTAGGGTAGGCCAAAAGTATCCTTGGCGAAGTATCACTGCTGCCAGGGCGTCGGTTCCAATGTGCGAACCACAAGTGCCTTCGTGAACTTCTTCAAGGATCGTTTCAGTATCCTCTTCGCCAACACACCTCTGCAGTGGATTTGCATATCCCTGCCGATATAATTCTTCTCCAATTATGAAGAAACGACCGGAACGTCTTCGCACTTTTGCCGCTTTGTTGTGGTATTCGGGGAGCGCACTGGTTGTGAGATATCTTTTTATCAGATCTTTCCAACCTTTTCCAGAAGTTATTATGCTCAGCACTGCGATGCTCGGGTGGTTTAGCACCTCGGTGCTTGTTTTCGACTTTGCCAAGCAATCTGCCTCGGCATTATCTCGACGAGGCATATTTTCGATTCATACGGTGTCAAACTCTCGGATAAGCTTTGCTTCCAGTTCATGGTATTTTGCCAAGGTCAGGTCCTTCGCCCCATAGTCCCCTGCTGTTTGTCGAACTACCAGCTAGGAATCGTTGTGGGCTTTCAAGTTTCTTACACCAATTTTTCTGGCTAGGCGTAACCCTACTATGAGAGCTTCGTATTCAGCCATATTGTTGGTGACGTTAAAGCCGAACTTGATGGCCTTCATTACTTCTAGACCTTCGGGGCCTCTGATAATTACCCCAGCTCACTGGTGTTCGGACCCTGAGGCTCCGTCTACATACAAAGTCCATTATGGCTCACCTTTGCCAGGATCCGAATGGCTGTCCTCGGTGGTGGGTACTTCGGCAATGAAGTCTGCCAGGGCTTGAGCTTTTATGGCTTTCCGAGGTTCATAAGTAATGTTGTGCTCGCCAAGCTCTATACACCATTTGGAAAGTCTTCCCGAATGATCAACTTTCCTCATGACGTCCCGTAGAGGTTGACTACTTTGGACGATGATTGGGTGAGCTTGAAAATATGGCCGTAGTCTTCTTCCTGCCAGTACCAGGGCATATATAGCTTTTTGTAGCAAGGGATACCTGACTTCGGCGTTGTGCAGAGACTTGTTTACATAATAAACCGGCCATTGCTTTGGCCCTTCCTCTTTCACAAGGACCGAGCTTACTGCTTTTTCTGTGACGGCGAGGTACAACACGAGGGGCTCTCCCTCGCGAGGTTGTCAAAGAGTGGCAGACGGGCTAAGTAGATTTTGAGTTCTTCCTAAGCCCTTTGGTAGTTCTCATTCCAAGGATGATCATCACATCCAAGGTTGCCCTCCTTTTTTGCTGCCTTGGTGAGGACTTTGAAGAATGCTCGACACTGGTCTCCATACCTGGAAATAAACCTGCTAAGAGATGTTATCCTTCCGGTGAGTCTCTGCACATCTTTTATTGTGACGGGAGTTCAGAATTCACGCAGAGCCTTAATTTTTTCTGGGTTAGCATCAATGCCTTTTTTGGATAATGTACCCAAGAAACTTTCCCGAGGTTACGCCGAAGATGCATTTTTCAGGATTAAGGTGAATTCCGAAGGTTCTTAGCTAGTGGAAAGTTTCCTTTAGATCTGCGACGTGGTCATTAGGCAGCTTGCTCTTGACTATCATGTCATCGACGTAGACTTCCATGTTCCTCCCTATTTGGTCATTAAAGACCTTGCTCATCAACCTCTGGTAGGTAGCTCCTACATTTTTGAGCCCGAAGGGCATTCTGATGTAACAATACGTTCCTCCCTCGGTGATGAAGGCGGTCTTTTCCTCATCTTCGGGGTTCATCCATATTTGATGATACCCACGGAAGGCGTCTAGGAAACTTAGGAGCCCGTATTCGGCAGTTGAGTCTACCAACTGGTCTATTGGTGGGAGAGGGTATGAATCCTTTGGGCAAGTATCGTTCAAGTTTCTGAAGTCGATGCACATTCGGAGCTTACTGCTCCATTCTTTTGTGGCAATAACCACGTTGCTTAACCATTCGGGGTACTTGACTTCCCTGATTACATCTGCGTCCAATAAGCGCTAGACTTCGGCTTTAACAAAGTTATTTTTATGGACTGAGATGCCCCATTTCTTTTGCCGAACAGGTTTTGCTTCCGGACTTACTTTAAGGCTATGCTGTAATATGCGAGGGTCTACCCCCGGCATATCTTTCGGCGAGTAGGCAAACAGATCTTCATTCATTGTTAGAAAGGATACAAGCTTTTTCTTGTCGCCTTCGGCTAGATTTTTCCCTATTCGGGTACTTCAGCCTGGGACAAGTTCTACTTCTTCCATTTCTACCTTCGCGGGATCCTCTGCTTCTCCCTCTTTTGGCTTTCCATCTGGCAAAGCCTTTGCCTCTACAGTTTGTGCGAAGTTGGTTGCTGGAGCTTTTCACGCCTTGACGAACACTTTCCTTACTTCGCCCTGATCAATGAAGATTTCCGCATCTCCATCCTTGGTGGCAAAAGTGACAGTTAAGTACTTTACATCAGGGCGAATGTGCAGATTTCCTTGTGTTTGCCTTCCAAGGATGGCGTTATATGACGAAGAAACATCCATGACAATGAACCTTGTCATTATGGAGGCAAATAATTCGTCTGTCCCATCTACCGAAGTTCCTTTCATCATTAGGGGAAGATCGACCCATCCGAGGACGGGCAGTTCGGATGGCCCTACCCTGAAAGTAGGCGAAGTGATGGGCTTGAGATCGGTGTTGGATATACCCAAGTTCGGTAGCAAATGTGAAAACAGGACGTCGGTGTTTGATCCATCATCAAGCAACACTCTCTTGACGTCCCAGTTTCCTATCCTCACCATGACCAACAGCGGATCGTCATGGGGAAAGATGACGGTGGAACCATTCTTGCGGGCCAGTTTCTTGGTCGGACTCTGATATTCCATCACTGATATTTCTCTGGCCTTCCTTTTTTTTTTTCCGAGGATGGAAGTCCTGTCATAATTGCTTGTATTATTCCCGCCGGAGATGGAGGACGCCTCTTTGGACTTCGGTTCCTCCGTCTGTCGGAGTCGTAGTCCTCGTCATCTGCCTTTCCTTCTTTCTTCTTCATTCCTTTCGGGGAAGGCATTCGCAAATATCACCGAAGTTGGCCTTGTTTTATCAGCGACTGTATGTACTTTTTCAATTGGAAATAGTCTTCGGTGTCGTGGCCGTGGTCGCGGTGAAACTGGCAGAACTTCTTCATGTTCTTTTTATTATCGACGGTCATGGCCCTTGGTCGCTGAATCTGGGTCCCCAGTCTTTCCATCGTCATGAGGATGTTGGTCCTCGTGGTATTCAGGGGTGTGAAGGTTGGGTGTTTCTTTCCCCTAATCCTTCGAGGTCGTCCTGCCTGGTCGGCTGGATACTGCATTTGCTGGCTGGACCCCTCGGCACTGGTGTGGTCAGACTTCGGTCCACCCATCCTCAGCTCTTCGGCTGTCATGTGCTACTCGGCCCTTCGGTAGAATTTGCCAAGCGTGTCCGGGGTGTCCTTGGAAAACTCCTAGAATAGCTGTGAGTCCCTCCGAAGGCCCCGTGTCATGGTGAGAATGTGTATTTCGAGGTGAAAGTCTGGAACACTTAATGCTTCTCTGTTAAACCTTTCGACGTAGTCGTGAATTGTTTCTCCGTTCTTCTGCGCTATGTCGAACATCTGGACAGGCATCTTCGCCGACGGTCGGCTTCCAATGAATTGCTACGTAAAGGCCGTAGATAACTCCTGGAACTCCCTGATGGTTCCAGGAGCCAATGAATTATACCACGTTGTTGCTGGTCTTGTGAGGGTGACCTCAAAACATTTGCACAGGGTCGCATCATCAGCACCGTGCAGCACCATGTTGCGTTTGTATTTGGTTAGATGAGCCTGTGGATCAGTTCGGCCATCATAGGTTTCCAGCCGAGGGACCCGGAAGTCACCTAGCATGGCTACCTCAACTACTGCTCGGGTGAACGGCGATTCATCCCCATAGAAAGTTTCAGACAGCCTGGCCCAGACTGGTTTTTGAGCTACCTGTTTTTGCACTTTCTCCAACCTCGCTAATATTTTCCCCATAAGGAGTGTGGCACTGGGCTCTTCTTCCTGCTGCTTGTAAGCTTCTGGGAAGGGAGATTGCCGGCGTCTCTTCAGGGAGTTACTCCGGCACCGAGGGGATGGGGACTTCGCCTCAGGTGATGAGCTCCTTTAGTGTGGGATTTTAGGTAGCTTGGACCCCATTTGTCCTGTAGGTCACGCCCCGAGGGGTATATTTTCCGTCGAAGACTCATCACGCGGATCCCCGCTTCCCGAACTGCGATAGGTTGATTTAGGGCTTTTCTCCCGAGGGCGTACTGGCGAGGAAGGCCTTTGGGCCTGAGTAGGTTGCAGCCACCTTCGGTCTATCTACTGTGTCATTTCAGCCACAATAGAGCACTGAAAGTCGCATAGAAAACTCATAGTTATGACTAGAGGACGTTCTTCCTCAGGCGAGGAAGTCCCTGGAAGGGTTTGCTCAGTAGCCGATTGAGCTTCAGGTGCGGACGAGGACTTTGGAAGTCCCTTGTCCTTTGAACACCGAGTTTCAACAACAGCGACCTGAGGGTGAGTTCCCACAGACGGCGCGAAATGATGCCCAACAGCATCTTCGTCGGGTGCCATTATGACTTCGGGAGGGACTTCCTGAGAGGGAGGACGTCTGGAGCAAAGATTTCCCAGAGGGGTGTGCTTGAAATGCTTAGAAAAGAAGAGGTTAGGAGGTCCCCGGAGTATTTTTCCGGGGAGGAGCCTCCGACGCCTAAGTCAGTGTTCTGACGGAAGGTAGAGGAAAAGCACTAAGAGGCTAGGTGGCCTTGCTTGTTCATGTTTTCTCAGGGAGAGGGGGTCGGATCCCTTGCCAGGGCTTGTTTCCTGGTATTTCTAGGGGTGCCCAGCTCGTTCAGATCACGACACGTGTTCGGTCGGATGCGATCTGTACTTCTGGGCATAGGGGACAGGTAGCCGTTTGTAGGCTTCTCGGGTCTGGGATCGAGACAGGTCGTGACAAGACTTGGAGGGCATCGGCGTGTCAGACCGCTTTTCGAGGCGACGTGTAACACATGTGGGCGACATGTCAGAGACTCCTTAAATGCTCATGCCGTACTCCCGAGGTTCTTTGGGTGAGGCCGTCCTTTGGTACGGACGCCCCTTTTCGGGAATTATGCCCGTAGTTCGGGGAGTTCCCTGGCTCGGGGGTTCCGCCATCGGGGAGATTCTCTCCTGCTTGAAATAGCTGGTTCTCCATCCCTGAAGGTGATCCGTTTGGTCCCACGAGGGAGCCGGTAACATCCTTGAAATTCCTAACGTACTAGCCGAAGTCCCGAGTTCGAGGTGTTTAACTTCGCTCCTTCTGAGGTCAGTGATAGCGCCTCTTTCGGATGACGTCAGGCTCCCTGACCATACTTTTGGTAGGAAGTATGTACTGAGAGAGGTGATAGCCCTTCGGCTATCACTTTCTTTCCTCTCCAACGGTGGTTTCCTGCGATGGAGCAATTTCTGACAGCTATAAGCGGTAGTTTTCTAGCATTTTCAGACTTTGAACAGGTGGGTTTCTACCAAAGTTGCTCTTCCTTTACGCTTCCCCTCCTCCCTTGTTTTTTAGAGTAGATCTATAGGATTCATGGCATCTTCGGTGCCAAAGTATGTGTAGCCAAGGTTGGGGCTCCTTGGATAGCCACTTAAGTTGCGCGACTTCAGAGAAGGTACCAAAGTGGCGCATGATGTTTTACCTTTTTTAGCACCCAACTCACCCGCACCCTAAACCTTTTTTAACAGGTTTTTACCAACTGGTGGTATATAGTTACTTAGTTGATTTCACTTCTACTCCGACTCCCAGGATTCTTAACCACAACTTAAAGTTTATCCCATTGGGAATCTCAAGCTTTTGAAGTCGTAGTAGAATTTGCTTAACTTTATTAACAGGTGGGTTTCCATTCACTTGAGATTGCTTAAGGGCTAACTATGCATGTAGTACTTAGTCCTTATATGTTTTTAGAGTTTCATCAGAGTTAACCATGCTTATACATACATGTGTACATTGTTGGACTCAAGCCATGCATATTTCTTTTTCTTAGTGCCCTGTGGCCTAGCTAGGGCCAAAAATATGTATAGGTAGACAATTATTCTAGCCTAGTCATTCTGTTTTACATACATAGCTATATACAAGCCAAAATTTCCAGGGGGACAACGTGGCTTAAAACACCAAAGTTTTATGTTCCAAAAGGTTTTATGCATGGTGCACTTCTTTCTGCTCATATAGTCTCCAGGCTTACAGAGACTTATACTTTCACTTTAACTTGATACTTAGGCCAAAGGTTATTCATCACCCCTTGGTTCTAGCCTATACCGGGATTGATCTAGCTACAACAATACCCACCACAGCCATCAGGGCCTACATAACATAGAATCTTAATCATCAGTCCATATTAATAAACCTTTTTATGCTTCCTTTTTCATAAGTCACAACTAAGAGCTTTACCTTTCTATACATAGACCTCTTAAGAGGTTCCTAAGCCTTTATTCCTCCACTTTTTTACCTAAACAGACAAAAGAGAGCTTGGGTGCATAGGTACTCAGTGAAGAACCCAAATAGCACCTAGTGCCTTATTCAACATTTAAAACATTGATGCATATAAACCTGCAAAATTCTTTGGTAACCTACATCAAAATACATAAAAGTCACCAAGAAAAATGAGTATAGCACAATATATAATCCATATATAAGTTATAAAGCGGTTAGCACACGTATGGAATCAGAAAAGCACACAAACACACACACTACAACATTGGCTTTCCACAACATAGCAAGCATGATTCTTTGGCGGTTTCTTCTTGTGATCACTTAAGTTAATGTTCATTTATCATAGAGCTCTAGGTGATTGTCAAGCTTGGCCCAACTTGGGCAAAAACCCTATGCTTGCCAAATGCAAACTAGTTAGCTTAACATAGTGCTTTAAGCACACATAGCCCATTAGCATAACCTCTAAGTTAATTTGGCTTAGGACATCACCTAGGGCTACCTTTCCCCTTCAAAATATAAGAGAAGAAGCTTCATATTGAGAATTCACCTTTACTTAAGAAAAAGTAAGGAAGCTTGATCACACGCCCACAAACATAGGCACTAACGTAGGTAGCACTGAGTACATGGCTTGCTTGATGTTGCCTCAGATTCACTCTTCATATATCCTTCTTCATAGCTTTTCTTTCCCAAAACTTGAGGTTACTTAGGCAAGGGTAGGACTAGGTTGATGGTGATGAGAATTCATGAAGAAAGGAAGAAGAAGGTAGCTTTAGAAGGACACCATCTTGGATGTATCAACATGGCTTCGATTTTTGCTTGTTGGTGTTGTATTGGATTTCTTGCTTATGTCTCAGCCTCCATCTACTCTTGGTTATTACATAAGGTGTTTAAAAGAGATAGCATAGTAGAAAATAGCCAAGAAATGGTTAAACACTTGCAAATAAATTGCCTTAAGGAGGTTTGGATGTTGGTGTTGGTCGAATGACTTGAATAAGTCATTTACTTTTTCTTTGTTTGTTTTGGTCTTTCTTTTGGTTGCTTTTCCTTGCATTCTTTTTTGTTGTCCCTAGAAAGCCTTAGGACTAACTCTTTCATTGTAAATGGTATAGGAAAATTCAACGAAATGGCTTAGGAACTTGCCTTAGAGGACTTATTGACAAAGTTGGCCGAATGGCTTGATAACCAAGTCATTTAGTTAGTTTAGCTTCCTTTTTGCTTTATCCTTGTCTCAACCCTTTATAGGTATCTTACTTGAATTAATGCACTTATATGGATGCTAGGAAATAGCTAGAAACCTACCCCATATTGGTCTTAGAGACCAAAATGAAATAATGGCTTAAAAGACCAACCAAGCCACCAACCCAGTCTTTTGACTAGCTTATTTACTTTCTTTCTTTTTCCATTTCTTTTAGTGCCTGGTAGGTGCTTAGCTAGGTTAAATGGGTTTAGGAAGCTACCAAGAAATGGCAAAAAAGCTACCTTTAATAGACATTGAAGACTATGAAACCAAACTTGGCTGAATGCGTAGCTGCCATGACCATTAACTTAGGATTTTTGGTCTAACCTTCTTCCAACTATCTTAAGTCCTCTTGAACATTTTTTTTAAACTTCTTAGATTATTAAGTGGCTCATATTGAGCACCCACTTTGACAATTCATTCAGTTAATTAGGCCCTCTAACTTTGTCCAGAACACAAGTGCACTTAAGAGTGCACCTAAGAGCACTTTAGTGTCTCTTGAGGTGTCTTTATGTTGCCTTAGTGTTTTCCACCTCTTATTGATCCAAATTTTAGCCCACTTTTCCTTTTGAATGATAGGTATCATTTCCATAGAATTCCCTTCAAGTCCATAGGCTTTAAAGTAATCATAAGCACACACTGGCACATAATGGTGCACAATGGTGCACTTAAGCGTGTTCTAGTGCACTCTAGTGTGTCTCTGCTACTTTCCATGCAGTCACCACATTTTTATGGGTGCATGGTTACTAACATTTGTTTCTATACCATAGGCATTGTATCCATGCACTGTCCTTTGCTGTTTTTGGGCTTTTAAGCCTCTAAGCTCACATAGGAGCACACTCGGATGTGCCTAAGGATTCCCTTTTTGTATCTTAACCATGTCACTCAGCTTCTTGGTTGAGAGACTATTTTTGCTCATTAAATTGAATTCCATTATCACAATGTGCCTTAGCACTATTATTTCACTTAATTTGGGTCATGGTTTCACTACATTTCATAAAATTCAATTTGGGGTTCAGACAGAGTGCCTTTAGGGCACCCTCATGAGGCACTTACATTGTGTAGCCCTTAATGTTACACTTGTGACTTGTATTAATCATAATGTACTTAATATGCACATCTCATTATGGTCTAGGGCCTATACAAGACATAGCTGTGACATTCTTTTGTTAGTGTTGTGCCCAAAAGCCAATCATGAGGTTGCATTTTTTGCACATTGAGCCACGATATTTTATTAAGGCATTAATCTAGCAACTATGTTTGTTGTTTTTTCTTCTATGTAATGTAATAAACATAATTGTAACCCTAGAATAATGATATTTGAAATGTCCTTAGTCTAGTATTATTGTGGAGTAGCTTACAATAATACATAACGACTGGCATATATGGAGACAAATATGAGATATGTAGTCTACATATGGGTACAAGTTGGAGAACTTGTGTACTAGACCGACCCACCATGAGAAAACTATATGGATCGTTATATGAGTATCATAAGTGATTCTCATAGTCATCATGGTATATGTAGTCATTGGACCTAAGGTCATCGAGGTTCCCTACATGTGAGTCACATACTTTGATACTTCCCATTGTTGCTCGTAACGGAGTGAACTTGAAGGAGGTCATTGGGTTTGTCACAGATCATGTGTAGGGATTTGTATGATCAAGATGGCATTTGTCCCTCCTATGTAACGGGAGTGATATCTCTGAATTCTCACTCCCTAGTTATGTGCAGATTTTGAAGTTGTTGGGCTGGGTTACCACTAAAGGTTATCACAGTAGTTTGCTTTTGCTGTAGGTATTTTACTTAAGAATCTTTATGATTCTAGTCTAATTGGGCAACTTGTTGGTGAAATAACAGTACTAACTATTGTCTTCCTTTGGCTACAAAGTCTAGTAGCACATGGGCAAGGACTTTTGTGACTCACCACTGGGACTTACATCCAAGGTGGGAGTTAGTTCAAGAAGATCTTAGTTGAGGCTTGTATATATAGTACTCCTAGTTTCCTCCATTATCTATATTTTGAGGAATCTTAGACTCTAGGGTTGCTCTTGGGTGAGGGCATTGGTCTACTTTATGTATGAATGATGCCACACAATTGCTATGTGTAGTAAACTCACATAAACATTAATTTTGTATGCTTTGGCTATTTGAACTTGTTTTCTTTGGAAAAGTTTTGGCCAGGTCAATGGTTTATGGAATTTTGTTAATCCAAGTCAAAGCATGAAGAGCATGAATTTTGCATATTCTTGGTTAATGAACTAGTATGACAAAATTAAAATTCGTACACATATATAGCTAGCCAATTGCAACCACCGTGACGCCAGCTCTTACAGGCTTTCTGGGTAGGGGCCAAGGATAGCCGTGCCAGTTTTTAGTATCAGACCTTAGAGCTCACATCATAGATATTGGAGGCAAAGGCTGAGATCTAGTTTTGGAAGTCCATGTGCTAGAATAGTTGGTAATGACCAACATATAGGGAATGACGTCTGGCTTTGGTTGCAAGTTGCTATGGTTGACACTAGGTTAAGAGCTTTGAGAGGAGCTAGACAACCTAGTGAAGGTTTTAGTTACCCAGTTGTGGCAAGGCTGGATGAGATATCCAGGGTGCTTCAGGGGTTAAGTTAGACTATGACCCAAGTG
The DNA here is from genome assembly GCA_005392925.1 of Aquilaria sinensis. Lineage (NCBI taxonomy): Eukaryota > Viridiplantae > Streptophyta > Magnoliopsida > Malvales > Thymelaeaceae > Aquilaria > Aquilaria sinensis. The sequence goes on along the minus strand of SMDT01002799.1, from coordinate 65,545 downwards.
GCAAAGGGTATGACTACGATAATAAATCAGTTGTTTCAAAATTACGAGGACGAAGATGTCATCCAAGAGGAAAATGATGAACACCAAGATCAGGAGAGGCATGTTGAGCAGCAGTAAGTGCCTAGGGCTCATGGATGGAGAAATCATGTTCCTGAGAAGGGGGAGGAGCTAGAGGTTGTGGAGGCTCCAAGAAGGGGGGACACCCCACATTAAATGAGGCTATTGGAAAATTTTAAGATTGTTAACCTACCGAGTTTTGATGGGATAGGTGAACTTGATTGAGTAAAAGATGGGTTGTCTTGGATGAATTGACTTTTCATTTGTGGAGGTTATGAGTCTGAGCAACTGATGGCCTTAGTACCTTTCTTTTTTAGAGGGAAGGCTAGTTTATGGTGGGATGATATGATGGAGATGCTGAGAGAAATCAATGGCACTCAACTAGAGCACAAAAAAAAGGTGCTCAAGTGGTCAGATTTCAAGAAAAAGTTATGGCAGGAATATGTTAGTGAAGCTAAACAGGATAAAAGGAGGATCCAATTTAAGAATCTAGTGCAAGGAGAAATGTCTATGCAAGAGCATGAGTAGTGTTACAATTTACTCATTCGTTATGCTCCTTACATGGTTGGTAATGATGAGTTGAAGGCCAAGAAATTCTTTTAAGGCCTAAAACTCGTGCTTCGAAGATATATGGCTACAATGGATATCAAGAGTTATCGCCAAGTGGTTTAGAAGGCGTTAGCCTTAGAAAGGGAATTTGAGGATTTGAGGGCAACTAGCAAAAAGGTGGAGGTTGGACCAGCCAACCTAGGAAAGAGGTCCGGGAAGCGACCAATGGTTGAAAACTGAGGTCCCTTCATGAGAAAGAAAATGGGTTTACGCCCTAAGTGTAGACTATTCCATGGCAGGAGGCCATGTACCTTAGGGACTGATATTTGCAATATCTACGGTCAGAAAGGACATTGGAGAAAAGACTGGCTGTGGGCTCGACCTTTGCCAGGTCTGCCTAGGAACCTACCCCTTGAACCCTTTGCCATAGGAAAACGATATGGTGTAGCTGTAGTAGCAGTTGACCCAAGGGTTTTTACCCTGGCGAGTTAGGTGACCAAGGAGCCAGCCACCATACATGGTAATTTTACTTTTTAGAATGGTAGTGTTAGAGTTCTTTTTGATATAGGAGTGTTAGTGTTGTGCCCAAAAGCCAATCATGAGATGATTGTATTTTTGCACATTGAGTCATGATATTTTATTAAGGCATTAATCCAGCAATTATGTTTGTTGTTTTGTTCCTGCGTAACTTAACAAACATAATTGTAACCCTAGAATAATGATTTTCTTAAAAGTCCCTGGTCTAGTATTATTGTGGAGCGGGTTGCAACAATACATAACGACTAGCATATGTGGAGACTAATATGAGATATGTAGTCTACATATGGGTACAAGTTGGAGAACTTGTGTACTGGACCGACCCACTATGAGAACACTACATGGATCGTTATATGAGTGTCATAAGTGATTCTCATAGTGATCAGGGTATATGTAGTCCTTCGACCTAAGATCATCAAGTTTCCCTATATGTGAGTCACATACTTTGATACTTTCCTTTGTTGCTCGTAACTGAGTGAACTTGAAGGAGGTCATTGGGTATGTCACATATCATGCGGAGGGATTTGTATGATCAAGATGGGATTTGTCCCTCCTATGTAACGGGAGTGATATCTTCGGGCCCCTTGATAGAGTGAGACTTAGAAAATGCATGGCCATGCTCGGATGAGTTGATATACGATATCAATGTCATCAGTTTAAGTTGGTCTACTCGGTAATCAAGAAACCAAAGATTGGGCTATACGAGAGTGACACATTCCATGTCTCGTGCTTAGTCTTGATATCTTGGACAAAGGGACAATGGCATATATCGGTGATGATCATAAAGGTTTAGTCGAATCATCGACAATCTTGTCACTTGGGTAGCAATGATGTGTTGCTAGACACCGCTCATTGCTTATGATCATAAATGTGATTTATGATCATTGCCAACGTGATAAGAGCCTATTGGGTCACACACATAGAGCTATTTGGATCATTAGAGTGCATGGGCTAATTATTTGGGTTATGGTTTCACTTTAATTTCATATTAATAATGGGCCCAAGAGTTGAGCCATTATTAAGCCCAAAATTAAATCCTAATTGGATTAGGGCTTTGAAACCCATTAGGCCTGGAAGTTGAGTCTCACTATAAATACAACTGTTAAGTGAGAAATTCGTAGGTCTCCTTGCCCTAGCCTCCCAAAAGGACAGTCGCACTCTTCTCTTGCAATTCCTTGGAGGACGCAAGCTAGCACTGCGAGCGCAAGAGAAACGCATCTGCCGGGACGTGGTGGAAGCGTGGTGATCCCGAGAGGCTCGTGTGGATACCATAGAGAGCTTGAACACGTCAACTGTTCAGGTTTTGTGTTTCGACTCTACAGTTGAGTGAGTGATCTCAACCCAAAATTAGGTATGAAAATTTTCGAACAACCGGTTTACCCCATTTCACTTGGATCCTGGAGGGTTTCGGTTAAATTTCGCTGCACTGTTTGGCTCCCGAAACCCAACAAGGAGCTACCCTTTAAATGATATTGTCTACCTTGGTAGATAAGTTTAAATTGTAGCGAGAAATCTCAGGTGAGTTAAGACTTATCAAAACTATAGGGAGGAGTTTTATTGCAAACAATGAAGTGGTTACTAGGGAATAAGATTGAGGAACGCCATGAGAGAAGAGGCAGGAAAAGGCATAGAGATCATAGAGAGCATCATCATGATGAAGGTTCTCACAAATCCAAAAGACAAAGAGCAGAGGATCTAGAAGGTGTAGATGAGGTTAGACTGTTGGAGAGGCTCCAAGGCTAACACCTCCACAATTTGATCGAAAAATAGGACCAAAAGAGCTGAGGAGTGTTTAATTTTCATAGAAAAGATGTTTGAGAGGATGCCACTTAGCTCCACCAAGAAAGTGTCATTAGAAACTTATAATTTAGTAGGTAGTGCAAAAATGTGGTGGAGGAGCACTAGAGTAGATACGCTGTCTAGAAGGGTAGAAGGCCTGGAGGAGATATAGAAATGAGCTGGCCAAGATTCACTTAGCTTTTTTAGGAGTAGTATGTTAGTGATGCCATCAAGGACTTGAAGCAAGATGAATTTGTGGCTCTAAAGCAGGACAACCTAAGTGTCCTGGAGTATGAGCACAAATTCAATTGGTTGGTGAGCTATGTTTCTCAGTATCAGGGACTGCAAAAGTCGAAGGCTAAGAGATTTGTCAAAGGCCTAAAATCAGACATCAGAAGGGCTGTAAGGCCATTTGGAACAGTGACATACTATGAGGTAGTCTAGAAAGCCATCTTTGTAGAGCAAGGTGAGTATGAGAGTAGGTACTTTTCCAATGGACCTGGGGAAAGTAGCCACGCAGGAGGCAAGCAGAAGAAGCCAACACATGGCAAAGAAATTGCCAAGAGTTCCTATCGAAGTGGTGTGGTCAAGGTTAAGGGGAAGCACCCTGGGCTAAGGTGCCCTATGTTACCCACTCCGGGGTAATCCAATTATGGTGCAAAAATTGTGCATTTAGACTCCCAGGATTGGTAATGTTTAGTAGGCCATCAAAACATTACCTTTAGTGTGCATTCGTAAATGGCCCTCTTAGGCACTATGTAAACACATGCATATTAGTCCAACCATCACACACATATTCACATTTCATGCACACTATGGCAGCAAAAAAGGAAAACACTAGCACAAGTCTTAATCTTGGCTACCACACTTTAAGCAATCTTGTTAAGTTCTAATGACCAGCCACTGCACCTGTAACTTCCACTAATAAACTGTATCATTCTAGCCATGTACCACCTATTTTATTTGCTCCATTATAAATTATAGACTTAGAGCAAACCAAGGAATTTTATTTTATATCAATAGCCCACCTATGGACCATGTTATGGATTTTCGAAGTTGGTTACAAAATTTTGACCAAATGAACAGTTACTTAGTGAAATTTGCAACATCATATCTTTGGCTACAGGCCTCCAAATTTAGAAATTCCAAATCTCAGCTAGATGTTATCTAAGTGTGGCCAAAAGTTCATACCAATATTACTTCTACATGGGGAGATATATAACTTTAAGTGCAAAGTCAAAATTCTGGTCACTTTATCACCATTTTGCTCATACAAAATTTCATAAGTGTGCAAACACTTTATTCACAAGGGGAAAACCCTCCAAAGCTATCCCATATATGTCCATTACACATAGGAATTACATGCTCTTGCATCTAGCAACTTTATGTGGTCAAAAAAGAATTTACAAGTAAGCAGCCTATCATTCACACTTAGGCAGCTTTGCACCACATCACTTACATAGCCAAAACATTACTCAAATGTTCACCTACTAGTCTCACCTTACATACACTACATGTACATGCATACACGCACTACAATATGGTCTTAACTCAGCTAAACACACACCATAGGTTACAGGAGTGCCTGAGACACAATGGACTCCAGAAACAAGATGCTGGACAGCTGTTGCACAACACAATAAGTACCACCATTAAAAATACCAAATGTGCTCCTAAAATCACCAAACTTTCCAGATCATAACTAGACATATGGAAGTTCATGTACCTGAAATTTTAGATCAAAAATAAAACCACAAAGGTTAGTTTGAAGGCAATCTCTCTGCTGGACCTGAAATGACAGAATTAAGGGGAGTAAGTTTCATTGAGAAACTTAGTAAGTGTAGCACTTGGATTCAATAGGAAATGTAACCATCGTTAAAACCTGCATCCAAAGACACTAAAACACAAAAAATACAATACATATACACAAGATATAGCTACCAAATGCAGCAGCCATTCACAACAAACAAAGACATGAAATTTGGCAGCAACATATACCGTAGGCTAGTCCATAAAACATGCAATAAACTTAAATAAATCACTATGGAAGCCCTCCTCAAGCTAGTGCTTGGACTTAGGAGGATTTTAACACTAGTTAGTACTAAATTTTGGGCTCTCAAAACCCAGAAATTCGCTGCCATCACTGTGCACTTCACACTAGGTCCCAAAACCTTCAATAAGTGCACTCCCCTCACTAAGCTTGGTTCATCAAGCTCATGGCTCTCTTCCAAGCTTAGCCCTAGCTCCATGGTTGCTTTAAAATATAGAAAACATCCCATGAGAGCAAGAGAACCCTTTCCAAAGTTGGTAGGCTGAAAATCAAGCTTGATCCTTGAAGCATCCAAGCAGTAGCTCTAGTTTGCTTCCAATTGCTCCCTTTTGCCTTCAATTTCAATCAATTGCAAGTTTGAAGGTATGGTGGCTATGGAGGAAATGTGGCTGTGTTCTTGGGTAGGAGGAGGACGAAAATGAGAGAGGGATAAGTGATTTGGCCACTTAAATGGCCTTAAATGAGCTTAAGGGCACAAAACACACTTAACAAGCTTAACCTTGCTTTATGTCATTTTCCTTCTCACTAATTACGGTCTCTTTGTCATAAACTCATTAGTAAACATGTGCCCACCATTCTTGACCCATTAATCATGCCTTGGATGCCTCCCCCATGGTGGGAAAACTCCAAATTGCTCCATTTGACTTAAGCTAAAAACATACACATCCTAAGCCCTACATTAAAACACTTAGGTCCTTTATGCCTTTTTTTGTTTTCTTTCTCTTTAGTTATCTTCCATGAGCAATTTGGTCCTCCAATAGCACTTTCATACCATTCATACCCTTCCCATAACTCTCCAAGTCTCTTTCTTGAGAATTTTGCAATTGAGTACCTGAATTTCCAAAAACCATACAAAAAAGTCCATAGGTTGCTTGACAAACAAGCAATCCTTAAGCCTTTTCTTTGGGGCCAAGTTACCAACTTGGAACACTTTTAAGGAGATGTTGATAATGCCTTTTACCCCCCACACTTCAATCACTGTGGTGAGAATTGCACAATATAATGGTTTTTAGCCATTATGACATACTTGTAATTCTCTCATTTTTGTAAAGTGGTAACACCCTAAGTGTAGGAGGTTTTGATGGGAAGAAACCTTGTTACTTTGACACCTAGGCATGGTCTAGGATGTGGTGCAATGGATTATTGGATCAGAGATTGCCCACATGCTCAAGAAAAAAGACTAGAAAACCTAGGTCTAGCGAGACTTCTTGGAGCACCAACTGAGGAACAACAGAGACCAGTTCTTCCAGCGCCATAGCCTCCAGTGCAAAAAGATGGCATAGTGTTCTAGATGGAGACTGTTACCCACTACGGGGCAGTCTAGTTATGGTGCCAAAACTGTGCATTTAAACTCCCAGGTTTGGTGTGTTCTGTAGGTCATCAAAACAACACCCCTAGTTTACATACTCAAGTGACCCTCTCGCGCAATATGTAAATACATGCATATTGGTCTAACCATAACACACATATTTACATTTACGCACACTATGGCAGCTAAGAAGGGAAACACTAGCACAAGTCTTAGTTTTGGCTTTCACATATTAGGCAATCTTGTTAAGTTCTAGTGACTAGCTACTGCACATGTAACTTCCTTAAATAAACTGTATCATTCTAGCCGCATACCCCCCTGTTTTGTTTTCTCCATTATCAAGTAGAGACTTAGATCAAACCAATGAATTCTTTTTTTACATCAATAGCCCACCTATGGACCAAGTTATGGATTTTTTAAGTTGGTTACAAAATTCTGACAAAATGAGCAGTAACTCAGCCAACTTCGCATTGTCATATCATTGGCTGCAGGGATCTAAATCAAGAAATTCCAAAGCCCAGTTAACTCTCTGGATGTCCTCTAAGTGAGATCAAAATTTCATACCAAGATTCATTCTACACAGGGAGATATTAAAGTTTAGGTCCAGAGTCAAAATTCTGGCAACTTTTGGACCATTTTGCCCATACAATTTTTCCAAACCATGCAAACACTTCACTCATAAGGGGAAAGCTCTCCAAGGCTATCCAATATATGTCCATTACACATAGGAATTACATTTCCTTTATTTTAACAACTTTACTTGGCCAAAAAATAATTTACAAGTAAGCAGCCCATCATTCACACTTAGGCAGCTTTGCACCACATCACTTACATAGCCAAAACATTACTCAAATATTCACATGCTTGTCTCATTTTACATACAATACATGTACATGCAAACATGCACTACAATATGGTCTTAACTTAACTAAATATACACCCTAGGTTACAGGAGGTCCTGAGACACAATGGACTCCAAAAACAGGATGCTGGACAGCTGCTGCACTACATAATAAGTACCACCATTAAAAATACAAATATGCTCCTAAAATCACCAAAATTTTCAGATCATAACTAGACACATGGAAGTTCATGTACCCGAAATTTCACAAAGAAATACAAATGAAAACTATTAATCTGAATGTTCTCTTTCAGGTGCTCTTGAAAAGGATAGAAAGGGGGTAAGTTTCTTGAATGAAACATAGGGCTTATCAATAAAATCTTCAAACTTCTGCTGTATACCTGAAATCCAAAGAAAGTAAAAGACAAAAATACAGTACAAACACACAAATATACTGTTGGGTTCGGGAGCCAAACAGCGCAACGAAATTTAACCGAAACCCTCCAGGATCCAAGTGAAACGGGGTAAACCGGGTGTTCGAAAATTTTCATACCTAATTTTCGGTTGAGATTTCTCACTCAAATGTAGAGTCGAATCACAAAACCTGAACAGTTGACGTGTTCAGGCTCTCTATGGTATCCACACGAGCGTCTCGGGATCACCACGCTTCCACCATGTCTCGGCAGATGCGTTTTTCTTGCGCTCGCAGTGGTAGCTTGCGTCCTCCAAGGAATTGCAAGAGAAGTGATAGACGAAGGGCTATCGCCTCTCCCAGTATGTACTTCCCGCCGAAGTTGTGTTCAGGAAGCCTGGCGTCAGCCGAAAAGAAGCACTGTCATTGACCTCGGCAGGAGCGAAGTCGAGCACCACGAAGTCAGGACTTCGGCTAATATGCCAGGAAATCCAAAGGTATTGCCGGCTCCTTCGGGGGACCAAACAGATCGCCTTTGGGACAGAGGCCTAGCCCTTACCAGCAGGAGAGAATCCTCCAAAGGCACAACCACTGAACTAAAGGACTCCCCGAACTACGAGCATAACTCCCGAAGAAGGGCGTCCATACCAAAGGACGACCTAGCCTAGAGGACCTCGGGGAGTACGGCATGAGCATTTAAGGAGCCTCTGACATGTCACCCATAGGCGTTACATGCTGCCCCAAACGGCGGTCTGACATGCCGACGCCATCCAGGTCTTGTCACGACCTGTCTCGGTTCAAGGCTAAGGAGCCTGCCACCGGCTACTTGTCCCCTACGCCCAGAAACTCAGAGAACATCCGACCGAACACGTGTCATCATCTGAACGGGCTGGGCACTCCTATAAATACCAGGGAACAGACCTTGGCAAACGGTTCGACTCCTCCTCCTTGAGAAAACACAAATAGGCAAGGCCACTAAACTTCCTAGTGCTCCCCCTTTTTCACCTCTCAGGACACTGATTAGGGCGTCGGAGGCTCCTCCCCGAAAAAACACCCCGGGGACCTCCTAACCCTCTTTTCTGAGTATTTTCAGGCACACTCCCTCGGGAAATTTCTGCTCCAGGTGTTCTCCCCCTGAGAAAGTCCCTCCCGAAGTCACAATGTCTTCCAACAAAGATGTTTCTAGGCATCAAGAAGAGTGTGGCTGTCCTTTTTGGAGGCTAGGGCAAGGAGACCTGTGAATTTCTCACTTAAAAGTTGTATTTATAGTGAGACTCAACTTCCAGGCCTAATGGGTTTCAAAGCCCTAATCCAATTAGGATTTAATTTTGGGCTTACTAATGGCTCAACTCTTGGGCCCATTATTAAGACGAAATTAAAGTGAAACCATAACCCAAATAATTAGCCCATGCACTCTAATGATCCAAATAGCTCTATGTGTGCGACCCAATAGGTTCTTGCCATGTTGGCAATGATCATAAATCACATTTATGATCATAAGCAATGAGCGGTGTCTAGCAACACATCATTGCTACCCAAGTGACAAGATTGTCAGTGAATCGACTAAACTTTTATGATCATCACCGATATATGCCATTGTACCTTTGTCCAAGATATCAAGACTAAGCACGAGACATGGAATGTGTCACTCTCGTATAGCCCAATCTTTGGTTTCTTGATTACCGAGTATACCAACTTAAACTGATGACATTGATATCATATATCAACTCATCGGAGCATGGCCATTCATTTTCTAAGTCTCACTTTATCAAGGGGCCCGAAGATATCACTCCCATTACATAGGAGGGACAAATCTCATCTTGATCATACAAATCCCTCCGCATGATATGTGACATACCCAATGACCTCCTTCAAGTTCACTCAGTTACGAGCACCAAAGGAAAGTATCAAAGTATGTGACTCACATGTAGGGAACCTTGATGATCTTTGGTCGAAGGACTACATATACCATGATCACTGTGAGAATCACTTATGACACTCATATAACGATCCATGTAGTGTTCTCATGGTGGGTCGGTCCAGTACACAAGTTCTACAACTGGTACCCATATGTAGACTACATATCTCATATTAGTCTCCACATATGCTAGTCATTATGTGTTATTGCAACCCGCTCCACAATAATACTAGACCAGGAATGTTTAAGAATATCATTATTCTAGGGTTACAATTATGTTTGTTAAGTTACGCAGAAACAAAACAACAAACATAAATTGCTGGATTAATGCCTTAATAAAACATCATGACTCAAAGTGCAAAAATACAATCATCTCATGATTGGCCTTTTGGGCACAACACTAACATATACACATCCAAATGCACAAACAAACATAGCATCAAACATATGAAATGCTGGCAGCAACAACACATTAAGGTTAGTCCATAATCATTCAATTAAAACATGAATATATCACTTTAGAAACACTATGGAAGCCCTCCTCAAGATTTTTATTGGACTTAGGAGTCTTTTAGGTCTTAGTTATTACTAACTTGGGCTCCAGAAAACCTTCTTTCTTCCTACCATCTTCAGCATGGAAACACTAAGGCTGAAACCTTGCTATGCTTCTTTCCTCTTAATCCATACTTGGTTTCTTGAGCTTTTTGCTCTCTTTCAAGCATGGTCTTAGCTTCATGGATGTTTGGAAATATAGTAAACAATCCAAGAAATTATAGAAAACCCTTAATTGCACTGCAATAACAAAGCACCAAAGCTGTAGGGCCGAAACCCTTGGTGCGATTTCCCCCTTAACCTAAACTTCGTTCATAAAGCTCTTCGCTCTCTTCCAAGCTTAGTGTCTTAGCTTCATGGATTTTTGGGCATCAGTATTGAACAATAAACAGCCATGAAAGCTAGATAAAACCCTTACCTTTTGTTGGAAATCCAATAAACCTTTTGTAAACCCAAAAACTAAGGGTTTTTCTTGTTCTTGGTGCATCCGGTTGCTTTCCTTTGTGATTTCTTGAGAGCTTGAGATATGGTGGATATGAAAGCTTATGGAGGAGATAAAAAATAGGTTGTGCCTGGTGGGGGACGAAAATGGCCAAAAAAATGGCAAGAAATCAAGATATTTTACTTGCCTTGATTAATTTAACCTTAATTATCACTTAGGTCACTATAAGTATGTCTTAACTAAAGACTTTTTGGCTAATCTTTAGCCCACCTTTTTGACCTTAGAACCTGGAAATAAAAGGTTGGGATAATGGTAGAAATGGCCACCTTTGACTCTTGTCAAAAATCATCCCATCCTTAAGTTATTTTTGTGAACAATTGTACATTTAGTTGTCCTAGGTTCTTGAATAATAGCTTTTGTTTCCTTTATGCAATTTAGCATCCAAAATTTGTTTCCATACCATTCATATCCTTCTCATAACTCTCAAAAGCTCTTTTGTGAAATTTTTGCAATTGAATACCCAAATTTCCAAAGTCTTACAAAAAAGTCCATAGGTTGCTTGAAAAACAAGCAATCCTTAAGGCTTTTCTTGGGGGCTAAGTTACTAACTTGGAACACTTTTAAGGAGGTGTTGATCATTCCTTTTACCCCCCAGACTTCAATCACTATGGTGAGAATTGCACAATATGATGGTTTTAGCCATTATGACACACTTGTAATTCTCCCATTTTTGTGAGCTAGTAACAGAGAGACCAGAGTCACCACAGCAAGGAGGAGCACTAAGAGGTAACATTTACTTAAATGATGTGCCTGTTAGTGTTCTGTTTGACACTGATGCATCTGTGTCTATAGTGGCTAGGAAATTTGTTGATGCCATGAAGTTGCCCACTAAAATCATGTCTAGGATATCCTTAGTAAAAATAGCAGGTAGTCAATGTCTATTCATTAATGATCTAGCTATGGATAGTGAGTAGGAAAGACTTAGGTTATGACTAATCTGCTAGTGTTGGATATTCCTAAGTATGATACAATACTGGGTATAAATTGGCTTGCCATGCATAACATAAGAATTGATTGTGCTAAGAGGAAAATCACATTGCCTGATGGTGAAGTGCATGCATTAGTGAATTCTAAGCAATTAGTGTATGAAATGCATGGCATGGACCTAAAGGTCTTAGATGAAACACCTATGATTTCTGAGCATGATTACTATTATGCATTTAATGGCTTGGATTGTGATGAAGAAGTGGATAGAATACCTGTAGTGAGACGCTGTTATCACTCTGAGTACTAAAATAGCATTACCATATTTATAGCATGCCAAGTCCTAGGAGCTGTGCATGTTTTGTAGGCCAAGTAGAACAATGCTCGCTATGTTTCCCAAGTAGCCACCATGGTATTTATACAAATATATGCATATTGGTCAAACCATTACACATATATTCACATACAATTTCATTGGGAAGTAATGATGGAAATCAAATTCTTTATTCCTAACCAATATGGAATTTCAATGAAATCCCCAAGTGCATGTACAATCATACGCACACTTGGTACCATTGGTGCCCAATTTTCAACTCCAAACTATCATATTATGTCCCACTCAAATTCTACAAATGTCCTCCTATGCCTTAAAGGTTTTAAAGCATTTAATAAACTTGAACCCTCATAAGGAAACAGGTTTGAGACATTAAATCCATCTAAGTTTGCAATTACGGACTTTACACTTAACTGGGTAGAAATGACCATATGAACAGTACATAGCAAAATCAGCCAACTTTGATAGGCAATAACTTTGGCTACAGGGCACCAAATCTAGTGATTCAAAATTCAAGTTATTCATCTTGAAGTGTTCTAAGTGTGATCAAAGTTTCATAGAAAAATTTTTATGTACAGAAATTTATGGCAGCTGGAGTACAAGCTGCCAAATTTTAGCCACTACTGACCATTATGTCCATACAAAATTCAATAATATTAATGCACTTCATTTCCTGGTGCAAAACCCACTCTCTAGTGTCCATATATGTATTATACATATGGGAAAACCATTTTCATGAATTTAGAGCCATTCTAACCATCATTTATAAAAACACCATCAAAATAGCCCATAAACACCATATGGACAGCATTGTATACACACTTCAAACCACACTCCATTGATTCATATATCTGTCCCACATTACAGATACAACATACCTAACTCATTTACATGCATTTATGCACCACATATATGAAAATAACTTAGTTAATATGTACACTAAGCTTCTTGGAGAACTTCAAAAGCACTAAGCACTCTAGAAACTTGAAGGGACCAGCTGCTACATAAGGTAGATGGTACCATTACTAAAAATAGCTAATGTGCTCCAAAAATCATGAAACTTTCCAATTTACAATTAACATATGGAAGTTAATGTACCTGAAATTTCATAGAAAAATTAAAATGACAGCTATTAGTTTGAATTCTCTTTTTCAGGTTCTCCGGAAATGGACAGAAAAGGGGGTAAATTTCTTGAATGGAACTTAGTAAGGGCTTATCAATAAAATCTTCAAACTCCAGTCATAAACCTGAAATCCAAAGACACTTAAACACAAAAATATAGTACAAATACACAAACACAACCATCCAAATGCACAAACAACACAGCAACAAACAAATGTAACGCTAGCAGTAATAAACACATTAGCATTAGTTCATAAACACTCAAATAAACCTTTTGTAATCATTATGGCAGCCCACCTCAAGGTAATGCTTGATCTTAGGAGATTAATTGGTCTTAGTTAGTACTAACTTGGGATCTAGAAACCCCTGTAAATACTGCCATCTTAGTGCATGAAAAACAATAAGGCTTGAACCTTGTTCATGCACTTCCCCTTAGCCCATACTTGGTTCCTTGAGTTTTTTGCTCTCTTCCAAGCATGGTCTTAGCTGCATAGATGCTTTATCATCATCTTAGTATAGGAAACAACCATGAAACATGAAGATAAAATGTAATGCCCACAAAATCCTAAGTAATTAAGCCTTGGGCTATGAGGATTCAGGGCTTCAGAATTTTTCCTAAATTAGGAATTAAGCTTATTGAGTTTGGGAGACACTAAATTAAGTGGGATCGGGGAGTATGATAAGTGTTGGACACTCTCAGGATTTAAACTTAGCCTAGGCCAAGTAAAATGATGAAAATTTAATATGAAGGACTCAATTGGACAAAAAGGGACGTTTGGTGGTTGGGGTCAATTGCCCACATACAAGGAATTGAGGGACTAAGGGGGGGATTAGCCAATTTTAAAGGCATTGGATACGATGGCAGCCACCTTTTCTCCATTTCCCATTAATTTAATCTACCTTTCATCTAACTCATCACTTAGGATTCCTTCCTCCACCTACTTGTCCCCCACTTTTGACAAATTCAACCAACTTTCACCAAAGTCTTCCAATTTGTCCCCTACTGTTGACTATCTCACCCACCACCCACAAAAGTCTTCCAATCTGTCCGCCACTTTTCTCCCACTCATCCAAGAACATGATACACTCATTCTCCCCCCCCCCCCAAACCCCCCCCCCCCCCCCAAATTCATCCATTAAATGCCCATTAAGCTCAAAAATTCATTCATTTCACTCTTCCCCATCTCTCTACTCAATCACTCCCTAAGTTTGCTCTCAAACTCTTCCAACTCTTCTCTCTCAAATACCATTCTACCATAGCTCATTTTTTAGCATCCTTGAGCTTTTACAATGTGTTCTTGGTGTCCATAAGCTCTTAAGAACATCCCAAGAAAGAATCAAGAAAAAGATTGAAAGAAGGAGATGTTTTTGGAAGCCATCAACTAAGGGAAGTTTTGGCCAAGTCTGTTCTTGGTATTCTCATGTTTGAAACTTATGTTCTTGATGCACATAAGCTTTTAAAGCCTCCCAAGGCTAGGAATCAAGTGGTGGATTCAAGAAAAGATGAGCGGGAGCTGTAAGGAAATCAAGCCAAAGGATTCGACCATACCTTCTTTGGTTGAGGTATTGTGTGTTCCACCAAGTTTTCTTAGTATATGTAGGCTTCTGAGCTATGGTAATGCAAGAATATACTTCCTAATAATTCAGCCATTGTAGGTTCTCAAGCTAGAAATTATGTTCTGGCTATGACAAGCAAGGAAAAGGCAAAAAAACAAGCTTCTAAAGCTTTTGGGCAACAAAGTTGCTAAGGGTTTTGTGGTAAGGATTCTTATACTCTTTGACTATTTGGTGCCCTTAGGTGATGGATAAAGAATGCCATAGGATCCTAAGGTGCTACAGAGGGCTATTTTTGTTGCTTAGGCAACTCTGTGCTAGCTAGCTTCATGCAAGCATTACAGCTAGGAATTGGGCTAGCCAACTCAATTCCCAAGCATAAAGAAATCTTAGATTAATATGGACTAATAAATGGTTAACCAAAATTAAAGAAAGTTTGCTCATGCTTGCTCTGCCCTTCATGGGAATATGGTGTCAAGTGGTGTGTATGTTTGTGTGCTTCTATGTCTGGTTGTGCTTGCTGACCCCGATTATTATTATATGCATATATCCTGTATTTTCTTTGTCTTAGTTTTTTTTTGCAGGAGCTTGGATTATATTTTACGAGGATATACTTGTCCTATGTAGGCTCTATGAGCTGTATGGAATCCCTACTGAGTTTATAACTCACTTGCCCTTCTGTATTTTGTTTTTAGGAAAAAGGCTTACTTGAAATGCACTAAGGTCAAGAGTATTTTTTACTCTTTTTATTGGTAAAGATTTGTGTACATATGTATTTGCTCAATATTCTAAGTATTCTAAGTGTTATGGGTTGCTTGTGTATCAAGCTAATAAGTGTGGACTTTATGTGCAGGACTTGGAGTCTAGATTGTGGGAACAAAGTCTCTAAGGTGGAAAGTGTGTTCTTTGGCTCTTTGTGTGATTTGCCATGTTTGCACTTGCGCTATGATGTTGGACTTATCTAAATGACCAAACTTGTGTTAAAAATGGATTTTAAGAACATTTAGCCATAATATGTGTTAATGGCTTGTACATGGACAGTTGGGCTTAGGTAATGTTGATGATGGATTTGCATAATAGTATGTTTATAAGCCTATGACTGATTATGAAAAACATGTGCATAATAAACAAGTTCCAAAACTTGGATTGGTGCTTTGGTTGCCATGCATGTACTTGGCTATGTTTGATAAAAAGCTTGAAATGAACACACATGTTCCACATAAATACTAGCTTGTTTCTAAGAGCACAACATCAACCTTTAAGTAAATCATTAATAAGCTAGTACTAGTAATATCTTGGGGTTCATGCCCATATGTTTTGATAAGGATTAAATGCCCCTTTCATGGAATTTCGCTGCATGGTTAAGTAATTGGGCCCAAATGGGCTAGGGGCTAGGCTGGGCATGACGTAAAACCCTTACCTAAGCTGTGAAGGCTGAAATCCTCATGAGATACACAAGAAACCCAAAAATTAGGGTTTTTGTTGTTCCCGATGCATCCGATTGCCTTCCTTTTTGATTTCTTGAGTGCTTGTGTTGTGGTGTTTGTGAAAGCTTATGTAGGAGCTAAGAATGGAGGCTAGGAATGGTTATGGCTGAAATGGCTAAGGAAAGGCAAGAAATCAAGATATTTTACTTGATTTAATTAGTTTAACCTTAACCTTTACTTAGGTCACTATAAGTATGCCTCATGCAAAGAAATTTTGGCTAATCTTTAGCCCACCTTTTTGACCATAGAACCTAGAAATAAAAGGCTAGAATAATCCTAGAAGTGGCCATCTTTGACTCTTGTCAAAAATCATTCCATCCTTAAGTTATTTTTGTGAACAATTGCACATCTAGTTGCCTTAGGTTCTTGAATAATAGCTTTTGTTTCCTTTATGCAATTTAGCATCCAAAAATTTCTTTCATACCAATCAAATCCTTCCAAAATCTCTCTTTTAGAGTTGTACAGCTGAGTACCCAAGTCTTGAAATCTTGCAATAAGACCCATAGATTGCTTGTAAAACAAGCAATACTTTAGGGCTTCCTTTAGTAACAAGTAACCATTGCAATCTTTTAAGGAGGTGTAGATTATTCACTTTACCCATCACATTTCATTCACTATTGTGAAATTTATGCTATATACTTGTTTATAACCATTATGCCTTTGTACTGTAATTTTCCCATCTATCGAAGTGGTAATAGAGACTTTCCACAAGTCTTTCCTAAAGATCTGTCAGGTATTCTTCCACCAAAGGAGATTGAGTTTGAGATCAAGCTGTAACCAGGAGCTACTCCAATATCCATTCCTCCTTATAGAATGCCTATCACAAAAATGAATAAGCTCAAGAAACAACTTGATGAACTTCTTGAAAAAGGGTTCATAAGCCCAAGTGTGTCACCTTGGGGAGCTCTAGTGCTTTTTGTGAAGAAGAAGGAAAGATCATTAAGGCTATGCATTGACTATAGGAAGGTTAATGTAGTGACTATCAAGAACAAGTATCCACTCCCTAGGATTGAGGATCTAGTTGATCAATCAAGGGAGCTAAGATCTTCTCCAAGATAGATTTGAGATCTGGATAGTTGCAGTTGAGAGCAAAGGAAGAGGATATTCCCAAGACTACATTCAAGACAAGATATGGGCATTATGAGTACATAGTCATGCTATTTGGTTTGCCTAATGCCACAGCTACTTTCATGGACCTGATGAAGACCGTGTTCAGACCACATCTAGATAAATTTGTGGTTGTGTTCATTGATGAAATCCTAGTGTATTCAACGGATTAAAATGAACATGAACATCATTTGAAGATTGTCTTAAAGACTATATTGGAACATCAGCTTTATGCTAAGTTATCCAAGTGTCAATTCTGGATAAAAAAAAAGTGCCTTTCCTAGGACATATTATAGATGCACCAAGCCTTAAGGTAGGCCTTGAAAAGGTCAAGGCAGTGCAAGAATAGGAAAGACCAGAGACTCTAAAGGAAATCAGAAGTTCCCTAGGATTAGCTGGATACTACAGAAGATTTGTATTAGGAATTTTCATGATTGCCTCATCTCTTACTATCTGACCATGAAAGATCAAAGGTTTGAGTGGACTAAGAAATGCAAAAGGAGTTTCTAGAAGCTTAATAAGAGGTTGATTGAAGCTCCAGTATTTATCCTTCTTGATCCAAGCAAGCCCTACATCATCTATATAGATACATCTAGATTTGGGTTAGGTTGTGTACTTATGCAAGAGAGAAATGTCATTCGTTATAGGTCAAGAAAGTTAAGACCTCATGAGCAAAATTATCCTATCCATGACCTAGAACTGGCAGCAATGATTTTTGCTTTGAAGTAATGATGGCACTACTTGATGGGTAGTTCTTTTGTGATCTACACTAACCATAAAAGTCAAAATTACTTGTCTACTCAGGAAGAGTTGAACATGAGGCAAATAAGATTGTTAGAGTACATTAAAGACAACAACTACAATATAGTGTATACAGAGGGCAAAGGAAATCTGGTGACAGATGCCTTGAGTAGCACACAAGCCTTCTGAAAGAAGGATCCATAGCCGATTATGATAAGTAGAATAGTCTGCTATGCTTATGGTATACATTGCATAAATGGGAGGACGCCCAAATCTACACATTGACAATCCAATCTGGATGGATTGGAGAGGTTAGAAAGGTACAAGAAATAGATCCTGAGTTGAGAAAGATTTAAGGAGAGGAAAAAGGTTCCTTGTATGAATCTTTTGGCTACAAGAAAGGATTACTATACTTCAAGGATTGAATCTACGTGCCTAAAGGACCAAAGCTCATAGATGAAATACTTGAAGAAGCTTACACAAGCAAGTTGAACATCCATCCTTGAAGTGAGAAAATGTATAAAGGCTTGAAGAATTACTTCTAGTGGCCAAGCACGAAGAGGGACATAGCCACTTATGTCTCCAAATGTGCCACATGCCAAAGGGTAGAGCACTAAAAGCTAGTTGGTACCGTTTAGACTATGCCTAGGCTAGTGAGGAAGTGGGGCAACATAACCATGAAGGTTTTATCTGGGTTGCCTATGACCAGATTAAGGCATGATACAATCTGGGTCATTGTGGATAGGCTAACAAAATGTACCCACTTCTCACCTATGAGACTCACAGACTCATTGGACAAGTTTGCTCAAATGTACATGTAGGAGATTGTGAGATTACATGGAGTACCAGATTCCATTGTATCTGATAGAGATCTAAGATTTACAGCTCAATTTTGGAGTGGTTTTTGCAAAGCACTAGGGACCAAAATGCACTTGGGTACTACTTATCACTCTTAGACTAAGGGCGAACTAAAAGGGTGATACAGATATTAGAAGATATGCTCCAGAGCTGTGTGTTGGATTTTAAGGGTGAAGGGGACCAACATTTTCCATTAATAGAATTTTCATGTAACAACAGTTATCAGGGCACCATTACCATGGCACCTTTTGAAGCATTATATGGAAGAAGGTGCATAACACCCCATTGTTGGGTGGAAGCTTTAGACAAGCTAAAGTTGGGTACAAAAATCATTGAGGAAACTATTGCCAGGATCAAGAAAATTTAGGAAAGATTGAAAGCATCCAATGAAATAACTATAGCCTATGTGAATAAAAGAATGAGAGACGTGGAGTTTGAGATTGGTGACAACGTTTGGCTAAAAGTTACACCAACTAAAGGCACTATCAGATTTGGTAGAAAATCCAAGTTAGCTCTAAGATATACAGGTCCTTATAAGATCCTGGACAGAGTTGGTACCACAGCATATAGGTTAGCTCTACCAATAAGCATGTCGACTGTTCATAATGCATTCCACAACAGTATGCTTAAGAAGTGTCTATTGGACACAAAGTATGCTATTGTAGTGGAAGAGATACAGTTGGAACCTAACTTGACATATGAAGATAAACCTATACCTATCTTAGCCAAATATACTAGAAAGTTAATGAACAAGCTTATTCCCATGGTCAAAGTTCAATGGTCACACTATTTTGAAAGAAAAGTGACCTAGGAAACTGAGAAAGAAATTCAAGAAAGATATCCAAAAGAGTACCTTAAGCTAAAGGCAATTTTGGAGCAGAAAAATTTTTAAGGGTGGGAAAATGCTACCACCTTTACAAAATGGGAAAATTACAGCGTAAGCACCTAAACTTGTATGCTTTAATTTTCACCATAGTGTATGAATTGTGAAGTGTAAAGTATTCAATATACATTCCCATAAGTGGCACAAACAATGATAATTTGGTCCTTAAGAAAACATTGGGATATTACCTAATTTTCAAGTAACTTATGGACTAAATTGTAACATTAAAAAAGTTGGGTACTCAACTGAACAAATTTCCAAATATGGCTATGGAAATGACATGAATGGAATTAACGATATTGTTGGGGACCAAAGTGCTCAAGGAGGCAAAGTTAGCCATTTAATGCGTAAGGACACTCAAGGGGTTAAGTGTCCTAATTTTTTCTAAAGGTGAAAATGACCCTTGACCAAGGTTAAAATATGTCAAAAACTGTCATTTTCCCATCCCAAATGGCTGGTAAAGACATTGTCCAAGTGTGGCTTAAAGTTTTCAAAATTTGCAAACCTGCCATTACTAAAGGCCAAGAAAGAAAGAAAACTAGAAAAAAATCATTTTCTCCCCATTTTCCTCCAAAAATTTGACCTCTACATGCTAGGATTCTTCCTTGAACTCCTCCACATCCCTCAATAGCCACCTTACTGCAAACAATCGAGAGAAGGCAAAAGAAGATAACCAAAGCATTAAGGTAGACAATAAAGCCTAGTTTTTAGGTTTATATAAGGTTTATTGGATTTCCAGCAAAAGGTAAAGAGTTATCTTCCTCTCTTAGGATGTTTACTATATTTCCAAGCATCCCATGGAGTTAGGGCTAAGCTTGGAAGACATTCATGAACTTGATGAACCAAGCTTAGCAAGGGGAGTGCACTTAGTGAAGGTTTTTTGACCTAGTGTGAAGTGCACAGAGATGGCAATGAATTTAAGGGCTCCTAAAGCCCAAAGTTAGTACTAACTAGTGTTAAAACTCTCCTAAGGCCAAGCTTATGCTTAAGGAGGGCTACCATAGTGATCTGCTTATGTTTATTACATGTTTTATGGACTAACCAATGAATGTTATTGCCGCCACATACATCTGTTTGTTGTTTGTGAATGATTTCTACATTTGGTTGCTCTATATTGGATATATGCATTATGTTTTCTTTTTTTTTAGTGCCTTTGGATGTAGGTGGTTGATATAAGTTACATTACCTTAGTGTTAGAGTGTTCTTCTTACTAGGTTTCTCCAGGAAACTTACCTTCCCTCAAATCTGCCCATTTCAAGTCTAGCGGAAAGATCACATTCAAACTGGCCCTTGTTGTTTGATTTTTGATCTGAAATTTCAAGTACATGAACTCATACATGTCTAGTTATGATTTGAAAGTTTTGGTGATTATAGGAGTACATCTGGTTTTTTTATTGATGGTGCTTATTGTATTACGCAGCAGCTGTCTAGCATCTTGTTTTGGAGTGCATTGTGTCCCAAGCATCCCCTGTCACTTGGGTGCATGTCTTTAGCTAAGTTAAGGCCATGATGTAGTGTATGGATGCATTTACATTTAAGGCATGTAATGTTGGAACAAGTATATGAACATTTGAGAATGGTTTTGCTATGTATATGAAGGTGGTGCAAACGCTGTCTAAGTGTGAATGATGGGCTGCTTGTTTGTAAATTCTCTTTTGACCACATAAAGTTGCTATATGCAAGATCATGTAATTCCTATGTATATTGGGCATGTATGGGATAGCCTTGAAGGGCTTACCCCTTGTGAATGAAGTGTTTGCACATGGGTTTAATGGTCATAAAGTGGATAGAATTCTAACCCTGCACTGAAAGTTCTATATCTCCCTATGTAGAGTGAATCTTGGTATGAAATTTTGGCCATACCCAGAGCACATCTAGCTTTTTTACAGTGATTTGGAATTCCTACATTTGAAGCTCTGTAGTTAAATTTATGATGTTGCAAATTTGACTAATTTACTGTTCATTTGGTCAGAATTTTGTAACCAACTTAAAAAATTGATAACTTGGTCTGTAGGTGGGCTATTGATGTAAAACCAATTTCCCTGGTTTTGTATAATTTTCTGCTTGATAATGGAGTGCATAAAATAGGGGGTACATAACTTGATTAATATAGTTTTTTCAGAGAATTTTGGGTGTAGTGGTTGGAAACATGAACCTAACAGGATTGCCTAATCTATTGTAGCCAAGAATAAGACTTGTGCTAGTATTTTTATTCCTTGCTGCCATGATGTGCATAAAATGTGAATATGTGTGTAATGGTTGGACCAATATGCATGTATTCACATAGGGCCCAAGAGGGCCACTTGGGTATGCACATTAAGGGTATTGTTCTGATAGCCTGCAGGACATACCAATCCTGGGAGTTTAAATGCACAATTTTGGGACCATAACTGGACTACCCCAGACTGGGTAACAGTTGAGGTAGCTTCTTGGCTATTTCTTGATACCATCTCATCCTCTCCAACCTAGCAAAATCTCTAGCAAAGCATCCTAAAGCCACTAAAAAGAAACAAAGCAAAGAAGAACAAAAAAAAACCAAAACTGAGACATGGTGAAGCAAAGCTAGTTCATGGTGGAGCCTATAGTATATGATGTGTGATCAAGCTTCCTTGCTAGCATTTTAGCCATAGGTAAGGACCCATATAAAGCTTCTTCTCCAATATTTTAAAGGGGAAAGAGCTACCCTAGGGCATGGCTATGGGAAAAGAAACCTAAGGGCTATGTAATGGGCTATGTGTGCTTTAAGCACTATGGTAAGCTAGCTAGTTTGCTTTCAGCAAGCCTATGGTTTTTGTTCAAGTTTGGCTGAGCTTGGTCAATCACCTAGACCTCTATGTTAACTAAATCTAATCAAAGTGGTCACATGAAGAAATTGAAAGAGAATCATGCTTGCTATGTTAAGGAAACCGTGTGTACGTGGTCTATGTGCTTGTGTGCTTCCCTAATTGTATGTGTGTGCTAACCTTTGATTTGTATTTGGATGTAGGCTAATAAGAAAAATTAGAGGTTTACATGTATAGCAATGCTATAAACATTGTGAAGGCACTAAGTGCTGAATTTGGGTTCTTACTGAGTACCGATGTATGCATGCCCTCTTTTGCCCATTTTAGGTAAGGAAGTGCAATACTGAAGGGCTAAGGAACCTCCTAGAGAGGTCTATGTATAGAGAATTATGCTTTGGATTCATGACTTATGGAAAGGATGTTTTGAAAAGTTCATAAGATTGAACTAATGGTTGTGTTATGTGTGATGGTTTGTAGGCCCTGATGGCTGCTGTGGGGCATACTACATTTGGATCCATCTTGGTTTGCATTAGAGATTGAAGAGTGATAAGGCAGTTATGGCCTATGTGTCAATTAAAAGTGGAGGTCAACGTCATAGTGGGCTTAGAGACGGATTAAGCTATGACATGTACTATGCATGACATCTAGTTGACCAAAGTTTTGTTGTGTGTAACTTTGGGCCATGTAGTCCTTATCTGCCCAACTTTGGCCTATAAGTATTTGTGTGTAACTAATGGGAAATGGACCTAGTGTAGAACATGGTTTGTGCCTTGTATGTATTTTGGGCTCAGGAAAGCCTTATGGCACTAAGTATAACAAGCTAGCAAAAAATGCATGTGTGGGCTGTAATTAACTAATCTAGGATGTATGTATGCCTGAATATGCGTATTTTTTGGCAAGTGCACTAGTTAGCTCCCAATAAGTCTCCTAAGAACACAAAACACACACATAAGTCACTTAGCCTCATTGAACCCCATATGCACTCACAAAACCACTTAAGTAAATTGAACTAGATGAAACTCAATCAATTGGGTGATTTAAGTAAAACTCATTAGATCTTCAAAAGGTTGTGACTCCCACCTAACTAAAAAAAAGCTAGGGTTAAGAGTCTTGGGAGTTAGAGCCTAATTCACCATATGAAAATCAACTGAGTGACTAAAAAAAACTAGTTGATTTCAAACCTCTTAAAAGGTTTAGGGTTAGGGTGAATTGGGTCCTGACAGAGTTTGTATTAGAGCTTAAAGTTGTATAGGACCTTAAGGGTCTGTTAGGAAAATTCCTACTATGATACCCAACCATTCTTATGTTTTACAGGACTAAATGGCCAGGGGCAGAAACAGAGAAATGAGAAACTAGATTAACTCTAGGGTCATTGAATTAAATGATCAACAGCCTGAAAATGAGGAGGTGGCTGAAAGCAAAATAGGGCCACTTAATAAGGCCATAGTGCCTGAATCGAGTGCGTGAGGTCATCACAAAATGAAACATATGATGGAAATAATGCAAGCTACCATTGCTCAACTAGTAGTATGCATGCAAGCTCTTACTACGGGCCAAGCCGAGGCACCTAGAGGCACTGCTGCCAATCAAGATCAAGAAGAAGAAGAAAGAATAAAAAGAAGGCTGGGAAAATAACCAATAAGCGAAGAGCAAGAAAGTAGGCTTGCAGATGAGGAATGGGAACAGGATGATGAAAGAAGAATCCCAAGGTGTAGAAAATTGATATAAAAAATGAGAAGAAGCAATGAGAACAGAGAAAGGAAGCAATTAGGCACTAATGCTAGAAGAATGAAGCCATCCTCAGAAAGCTCAAAAGAGCTAGCTTCTTAGAGGAAGATCAAAATTCATAAAGAAAGAGAAAGATGAAGAAAGGAAGGTTTAAGGGAAGGCTAGTTAGAGGGCTTTCTGGCACTTAAAACTCTAGTGTTGAACGGCATTGGTGATCCAGAAGTGGCTAAATTATGGATTTACCACAGAGAAGGTATTTGATAGATTGGAAGTTGCATCCGCCCAAAGGTGTTGCTAGTTACCTTTAAGCTGGAAGGTAGTGCAGAGCTTTGGTGGACAACAGTACAAAGGGCATATATGAGCAAGAATAAGATGAAATCCATAAGAGAAAAAGAACCTATGAGGTGGGCTACATTCCTCAAAGTATTGCAACAACAGTATATTAGTGAAGCTCTCAAAGATTTGAAACAAATAGAGTTTGATCTACTGGAACAAGGGAACTTATGAGTCAGGGAATATGAACATAGATTCAGTAGTCTTCTCAAATATGCTTCACAATATGATGGACAAAAGGAGTTGAGCACTAAGTGATTCATCAGGGGATTGAGATCTTAGTTGAGACAGATATTGAGGGCTATTGGCACCAAAAGATACTATGAGGCTATCTAAAAGGCGACATTGGAACAAGAATTTCAGCATCCTATTACAAGAAACATCAAAAGGGATCCTTTGGGAGATCAAAGTGGAAGAGAAAGAGTAAGAGACAGACTGGGAAGGATTGAGATGAGAAGAGAACAAAAGAAGTCAAAAAAAGTCCAAAGGTTTGGACCTTAATGCCAAACCAGTGGAAAGTACCATGGTTTTAAACCACGCTACAGACTAACTGAAGGATGTTTGAAAGGTGGTTCTTAGGATCACTGGGTTAGAGTTACCCAGTTAAGAAAGACGGAAGAAAAGGACTAGGCAAATTTAAGGCTTCTTGCCCAATAAACCAACGAGGCAATGGAAAAATGATGGTAATACCTCAGCCTCCCAAGCAAAAGCAGAAAGGGCTGGACCAACCCATACTATCTAAAGTCCAATGACCAATTGGGAGGATGTATCAAATTAAAGAATCGAGGAGAAAAGTGGAGACTAGCCTCAGAAAAAGGGTTATAAGCTACAGCAAGCTGAGGAATGAAGTATTGAAAGGTAACATTTACCTTTATCATAAGTTCATTTTTGTGCTCTATGATATTGGTGCATCTATATCTACAATTTTAGCTAACTTGGTAAGAGAATTAAACTTAGAGGTTACAACATTACCTCAAATGTATATAAAAAGGATAACCTTAAATGAAAATGGCATTTTAACATCGCATAGTTAATGACTGTGTGATTAGGCTAAATGAGCTAGAACTAAAGGTTGATCTAATCATTCTGGAAACAAATGTGAAAGCTGATGGGCAATCACCCATAGGACCTTCTGGTTGGCAGACTTGGCACCACCCTTGCAAATGCCCTATGACCAACCTCGGTATAGTTCTAGACACAACCCCCAGAAGCAGAAACCTACAACCCTTGGTACATAGATGCCTCCTAAACATGGTTTATGCCTTTGATAGGCTTTCCCCAACCATATTCGGAGGTTTTTCTACTCCCAAAGGGGGTCTCAAGTCCCCAAAGGGTCCTAATGGAAGATGACAAACACACAATTTTGAGGGGCCACTAACAAGAAACCTCCACACGTCCTTAATCCTTTAGGCGTAACCCCCCATGAATAGCTAAGAACACTTCCCCCTGAGGTGTTGACCAAACGTGAGAAGATCTAGCTGACCACGTGTCCTAATTTGCTTGACTATTGAAAACGGCCTTCTCCATTGAGCCTCCTATAAATGCCCAGGAGGCTCCCAAGTAATATAACAGATGAAAGCCCTTCTGTTCTACTTTTTATTGCCAACAACTTCTCTCTCGCATACTAACTTGGCCATCAAAGGTCCCTCCCTGGAAAAACACTCTGGGCACCCTCTAACCCATGTTCCTCAAGTGCTGTTGACTTCACTTAGGCAAAGTATCTATGGAGGTCCAGCATGTCCTACATTAAAGATGTCCTCCAGCATCATTTGTGCCATTTGTGGGAACTCTATCCCAGGTCACCATCATAGAGACTCGGCATTTCAAAGATAAGTGTATTTTGAAGTCCCAGTCCACGCCTGAGCCTTCGACGATAAACACTCTATCATGGTCACTATGGGTTTCCTGTGCAATTTCCAGTGCTTCATAGTGGCCAAAATGACCTAGCATCTTGAATAAAAGTGGTCACACACATGTTCCTATGCAAGGACCCTTTCTCCAGAGATGCATTTGGAGAAGGACCGCCAGTCATCTAGTCAGAGCTCGCCCAATAGGAGCCTGCATTATGAATCTTCAACGGGGAACCTATGGTCTCGGGCATGGTACAGCAAGGTCCAAGTCAAATGAGCCAAGGACCTCATGTCACTAAAGCGCTTCTTCACATAAGAAGTCCATGTCCCCTCATCACCAAAGTTACTTTCCCAAAAGTAGACATCATTCCCTTTTGCCACATCTCCCTGGGCAATGGAGAGAGGATGGCACTACAGTCTTGGTGAAGAGGATCTTAGAAAGGTTGGACAAGGTTAAGAAACAAGTCTTCAAAAAGCCCATCTGGTCAAGGTTATCAGAGACCTTCACCGGAGACAAGTCCCCCCTCATCTAGGCGATAGTGGAAGCACCAATGCCTAGTGACTTTCGGGTACATCATCTGGAGAGCTATGATAGGTGAAGTGGCCCTCAAGCTCATCTAACTAAGTATAAAATGAGTATGATGCTCCATGATATTGATGATTCCACCCTCTGCAAGTGTTTTGAAGTCACACTTTTGAGACCAACAATGATGTGGTACAACTTTCTGGCACTCAAAACAGTTGCAAGGTTCTATGAGTTGTCTACAGCATTTACGCAACTATTTATCAAGAGCAGACCAATGGCAAAGATGTCGATGCAGATGCTCACTGTAGCCCAAAAGAATGGGGAGACCATTTGGGACTATGTTGAATGGTTCAATTGAGAGGCATTTAGCATCCCAGACTTCCACCCAGGAATCAAGATCCTCGCAATGATCCAAGGGCTAAGGAGGGATTTGTAGCTTTTCTATGAGTTCTCCAAGGATTTCCTAGACACCCTTGGTGAATTCCACCAATGGGCAAAACAACACATGACAGCCGAGGAACTAAGAATAGGAGGACCAAAAGCTAATCTTCATTAGTCTGAAGTTCAAAGTCACCAACCTCAGTATTGTGTTAAGGGTAGATATAGAGCTTGAAAAGGCAAGGGGAAAAGGCAAATCATGTTCACCCCCTAAATACTACAAGAACAAATATCTTGATGGCCTTGGAAAGGCAAAGAGTGTTAATTCAATGTCCAAAGGCCATCACCTTAGAAAATAAGAAAAACTTGAACAAATACTGCCAATTTTGATGGGGCCATAGGCACGATACTAAGAATTGCTTCCAATTGAGAAAGTACATCCAATTATGCATTTAAAACTCCTAGGGTTGGTATGTTCTATAGGCCATTAGAACAATACACTTAGTGTGCATACCCAAGTGGCCCTATTGGGCACTATGTAAATGCATGCATACAAACATATTCACATTTTATGCACTCCATGGTAGCAAGGAAGGAAAATACTAGCACAAGTCTTAATCTTGGCTACCACACATTAGGCAATCTTATTAAGCATAAGTGACCAACCACCGCACCTAAAACTCCTTCCAAAAAAATGTATTAATCTAGCCATGTAACCCCTATTTTGTTTCCCTCATTAACAATTAGAGTCTTTAAATAAACCAAGAAATTTTATTTTACATCAATAGCCCACCTATGGACCACGTTATGGATTTTTTAAGTTGGTTACAAAAATCTGACCAAATGAACAGTAACTTAGCCAATTTTGCAACGTCACATCTTTGTCTACAGGGCTCGAAATTAAGAAATTATAAATCCTAATTCAACCTCTAGATGTACTCTATATGTGGCCAAAATTTCATACCAAGATTTATTTTACACAGGGAGATATTAAACTTTAGGTGCAGGGCCAAAAATCTGGACACTTTTGGACCATTTTGCTCGTACAAATTTTCCAAACCATGCAAACACTTCATTTAGAAAGGGTAAGCCCTCCAAAGCTATCATATATATGTCCAATACATGTAAGAAATACATGCTCTTGCATTTAAGAATAATATCCGGCCAAAACAGAATTTGCAAGTAAGAAACCTAAGCAGTCTATCATTCACAGTTAGGCAGCTTTGCACCGTATCACATACATTGCCAAAACATTACTCAAAACCTTACTTACTTGTCCCATTTTACATACACTACATGTACATGCATACATGCACTACATAACGGTCTTAACTTAGCTAAATATGCACCCTAAGTTACGAGTGTGCCTAGACACAATGGACTCCAGAAACAGGATGCTGGAAGCTACTGCATAACACAATAAGCACCATCACTAAAAATACCAAAATGTGATTCTAAAATCAAAAAAATTTCTAGATCACAAATAATGATAAGGATGTTTAAGTACCTGAAATTTCAGATCAAAACTAAAAATGAAAAGGTCAGTTTGAATGTAATCTTGCTACTAGACCTAAAAGTGGCAGATTTGAGGGGAGTAAGTTTCATTGTTAAATGTAGTAAGGGTAGCACCTGTCCTCTTAAGGAAATGTGACCCTTATTAAAACCTGCATCCAAAGACACTAAAATATGAAACCATAATGCATATGTACGATGTTAGGACCACCCTTCAGTACTTGGCTAAGGCCAAGAAAATTAAGAAACATACAATTAAATACAAGAGGGACTCAATTGAACATGGTAAGAGTGAAGTGAATGCAAGACTACAAAACTATGTGCCTTAGGTGCACTTAAATGGAAGACTATGTTGAGTTTGGCAAGAAATAAAGTTGGAGGACTACAATGCACACTTGAAGTAGTGATGCAATTGAAACTATGAAACTTAAACTAGTAATTTTGGCCATGCAAATAAGTGTAAGGAGAAATGAGGAATTAGACCATTTTTTTTTCTGACTTTTGATGGCCGGTTATGATTATGTCTTCCACGATGCCATAAATCACTTAGTTTAATTAATAGTTAATGTCTTGGTAATTGGCTGAAATTTTCATGGGATAATGACCATTTTCAGCCATTTTGAAGAATGCTTGGCAAGGTAGGCCATGAATTAAGGTTAATGCCGATAGGAGCATATGTTTTAGTGACTAAAAGGAAACCATGGATTCTTGAGGGGAGAAATGCACCATGCAAACTAGTATGAGATTAAATAGAGTATTAGACCATTTTCTTGGACAAGTGTCCATGGCCGGCTGCCATGTCTCCCATTAAAAAAATTAAACTAGCATTTCGGCCTTTGAGTGGGATTTGTTTTACTAACCAAAACATTAAGGCTCTTGAGAGCTTTGTTGTTCTTGGAGAAGTTGCTACCGAATTGATGCCATTTGCAAGCAATTGAAGCATTGAAAGCAAAAATTAGGCTTGTCTTCCTTGATTTCGGCCTAAGGTGACTTTCTTCTTCCTTTTCTTGAAGCTTAGTCTTGAATATATACATGGGCAGTCGAGACATTCATGGTTGTTTTTGGAATGTTGCTACCATGTCCTTAATGTTTTAGAGAAAAGATGAAAGCTTGAAGGTGTAATCAAGCTTGGAAGCAAGGAAAGGGAAGGAAATAGTGAAGTTCATTCTCGGTCTTGAAGTGTTCAAGCAAACCCGAGACTATCCAAGCTCATATATTGAGGTAGGATTCACATTTTACTTGTTTGGTTGGTAATTATTCCATGAACAAGTAAATAAAGTAACTAAGTGATGGTTAAAATTTGCTATGTGATCTTAGTTACTTGATGGGCATTATTAAGGAGATTCGGTTTATGATTTGGTTAGCTAATCAATTATGGGCGAGTGTTGGAATTCCTAGTAAGGGAGGCCAACTTGCTAGTGAATTTGGAGCTATAGTGGAATGGCAGTGATGTTGTGAAGATGGAAGTGCAAAAAGTGCACATGGACACATGCTAGTGAATATGGCCGAATGTATCTAGTGGTGTGTGTGTATGTTTTGTGTGCTTGATTGTTTGTTTGTGTGTGCTAACCAATTGTAGATAGCTTAGTTTAGCTAATATGTGTTACACCCGGAAAGGGCTAGATGACTAAGTCCCGGGTTGAGTGGATGAGTGGCATAAAAAGTTTCCTAATTTGGAAACTTAGCAATGAAATTAAGGAGACATGGAATTAATTAATGAATAGGCATTAATGAGTGTGGACACTCTAGGAATTATGCTTGGCTTAGGCCAAGAGATTTGGTGATGAAAATGAGGGAAATTAAAGTTGAGGGACTCAATTGCTCAAAGGAAAAGTTTGTGGGAGGACTCAATTGAACAATTGAAGAAAGGTGGAGGGCCAAAGGAGGGATTAGACCATTTTGCATGGCATTTTAAGCCATGGCCGGCCATCCCATGATTTTTTGCTATTTAAAATGGCCACATAAGCCTCCACTCACATTATTTAAATTGTGCATTTGGACTTGACCCTACCATCACTATAAACAAATATTTTGCCCATCATTTTTGACTAGTCTTTGTCTCCTACTTTACATTATTTAATTCTCCCCACCATCACTTGTCCAATCAATGCTTTAATGAGCAATTGACTAAATCTCCCCTTTTCCATTCAAAAATTCGGCCATGCCATATAAATTAAACAAATGGGATGTTTTGATGGGACACCACTTTCTTTTGTCCAAGGATTATTGCATTTGACTAATTCTCCCCTTTTGAAATTCAAATGGCCGGCCACCTTGCATTTGGTTTGCATTTGGTGTTGCATTTGCTAGTAAATGGCCGCCCATCACCACTCCACCTCATTTTCACTCTCATTTCACATCTTTCACTCTCTCTCTAAGCCATACGCTCTCTCTTCTCTCTAAGTTTCGGCCATGAGTGTTCTTCCAAGCTTCACCTTCTTCCTTCACTCTACCATTCGGCCATGACTAGAAACACTCATCCTCACACATGCAAACACATTTTCTTAGTGATTTCGTACTTCTAAACCCATCTAGAGCATGAATCAAGCAAGATGTTCAAGAAATCCCACTTGAAAGTTTCGGCCATATGGAGAAATTAGTGTTCTTGAGCTTTACTCATGAGCTCATGAGCATGCATGGCATTTCTAAGCCATGAGGAGCAAGAAAATCAAGGAGAACATCAAGGAAGAACAAGCTCAAATTTCGGCCAAAGAAAGGTTTTAAGTGAATTCAAGTTTTCTTGGTAGTTTCATGTGTTGAGCTAGATATTACTCTCTAATGTCTCGGCTATGTTGGATTTTTGCAAGGAAAAACTCTTGAAGATTCGGCCATGGAGGATTTTTAGTGTTCTTGAGCTCAACTCAAGAGCTCATGAACATGGATGGCGATTTTAAGCCATAAGAAGCAAAGAAATTGAGGAGAACTCCAAGAAAAAGCAAGGATGGATTTTTGGCCATGAGTGTACATGGCATTTTGAGGCATGAAACCAAGTGTTCTTGGTGCCTTGAAGCTTGTATGGCCATTCCAAGCAAGGAAACAAGCAAAAGATGCAAGGAAAAGCAAGAAGTATATTCGGCCAAGTGTGAATCTTGGCATGTATGTGCATTTTTCCAAGTGTTCTTGGTAGTAAAGATGTTCTTGTAAGTGTAAAAGGCCATAACCAAGAGTTGGATGCAAAAGGAGGAGTTTGGTAAGCAAAATCAAGCCATGGAAGATTCGGCCATGATGTGCTTTTGTGAAGTTGTGTGCAAAACCATGTGTTCATGGTACCTATGTAAATATGAAGACGAAATAAAGAGAAGTTTGGCCATAAGTGCCATTTTTGGTGGTTGTGTGTGTAATCCATGTGTTCATGGTATCTAGGTGTTCCTAGTAAAAAGTGATGCCAAAATGGTAAAGGAAAGTGATGATAGATTCGGCCATAATGACAAGTTGGTGAAAAATTGGTGTAAGCCAAGTGTTTTTGGCATAAATGAGTCCTTAGAAAACGTATGGGACTAAATTGAGCAAAAGAAAGTAGTAATGGGGCTAATTCGGCCAAGAGTTAAATTTGAAGGCCCAAATTGAAAACCAAATATTCTTGGTCCAAAAACTCTTAAATGGGCTATTTTGGGCCACAATGGTATTATTGGCAAATGGGCTAAAATCCTGGAAAAGGTTAATATGGGCCCAAATCCTGGAGAAGTTAAATGGGCCAAATCCTGAAAAGGTAAAATTGGGCCTAAATGTTAAGTTGGTCCAAGTCCAGAAAAGAAATTAAAAGGCCAAGTGGGCCTGAGGAATTAAAAGGCCGAGTGGGCCTGAAAAGATAAAAGGCCAAGTGGGCCTGAGTTAATTAAAAGGCCAAGCGGGCCTGGATTAATAAAAGGCCAAGTGGGCCTGAGTTCCAGAGAAGGCCAGTTGGGCCTGAGTTCCAGAAAAGGCCAAGTGGGCCTGAGTTCCAGAAAAGGCCAAGTGGGCCTGAACTCCAGAAAAGTGCAAATTGGGCCTGGATTTCCAGGAAAAGGCCAATGTAGGCCTGAGTTCACAGAAAATTGGGCCTCAGTTCACAGAAAGGCTAAGTGGGCCTTTACCTCCTTAAGTGAGGTTGAGTAAGTTAAACCAAGTATGCTTGGTAAATTATGGTTCTCTTGTTTAATGAAAAGCAATTAAGTAACTTGTTAGTATTTTGGGCTTTATAGGTCCATTAAGGCAAAGAGAGAGTTACAACAACAAACAAAGCAAAGCAAGGCAAAGACAATGAGCAAAAAGGTTACACAAATGTTGGTAAGGATTCCTATACTCACTTATTACATGGTACATTTCCATAAATTTCATAGTGAGTATTAGTGCCCCTATGTGATGGTCAAAGAACCAAGTGACCATAGGTGTGCATGACAGGGCTATGTGGTTGTTACTTTTTGTGAGGACTCATGATACTTTCTTAGTTGAATAATTGGGCACATAAGTGCATAATGGATGAAGTAGTGTTGCTTTGGCAACTATGGTTATGGTTTACTCATGAGTAATTAGCAAGCATTTAGGGCTAGGAATTGGGTTTGGCCAACTCAATTCCCAAGCTAAGGAGCGCTCAGTAGGTTATAAAAAATAAATGGCATGCCGGGATTAGTGGCATGGATTATGCTAATGCTTGCGATGCCCACAATGACATGGAACATGATGTTACAAGGACAGTGTTGTGTGTGTTGAGTTGCGTGCTTCTCTGAAATTGTTTGTGCATGCTGACCCATATTATTATTGTTATTGTTATTGTGCTATATCTTGTGTTTTCTTTGTTTTAGTGTTTTCCTTGGCAGGAACATGGATTAATTGCCATTACATTCTTGGCACAAGTTTAGGCTTTGGAAGCCATATGATGACTTTGAAAGTCATGAGATAATTACCTCACTAGGCATTGGATGCCGTCGGGATCCTTACTGAGTTTTATAAACTCACCCGCCCTGATATACATTTTGTAGGAAATGGATTGCTTGAAGGTCAAGCTAGGAGTACGGGAGTACTCATTTAATTTGCTAAAGGGTTGGGTATGTGATTAGTATTGCTCATTATATTCATTTGACTCTAAGTGACTTATGTGGTATAGATTGCTTGGGAATCAAGCTAATGGTTTGGACTTCCTTGTGCAGGCTTATGGAGTTTAGAAGTTGTGGGAACAAGGTCTATTAAGCTGGAATGTGTTCCAGGTTATTATGAGTCAAGGTTTGGGTAGTATGAGAGCGTGGTCTGTAAAACCTGAACCTGGCTAATTAGAGACATATAGCATCCTTGGTACATTTTCCTTTCCAAGTAGGTGATGCTTTATTGTTGCCATTATGATTGTGATTAGCCTTGGATGATTATATGCCATGTTTGCATGGTTTTATGCAGATGGAATGCCATGATGGATATTCATGTTATGTGTACTAGACTTGGCTGATGCTCATGGACATAAAAATGTGTTTTCAAAATTGATAATGAGATGGGCTTCTTGGTTGCCTTGCATTGGATTAGTACACTTGATGGACACACATTCTATGCACTTAATGGCTTAAGTGTATGCTTTACTTGTATTACGAGTGTAATTAGTTGAGTATGTGCATCTGAGGAAAGATTTCCAGTGAATCTAGATATGCATGGATATTGTTTTCTAGTTGTTGAGATGGCATCTAAAGACTTTATATGCATGTGACCTGACTAAGTGGTAAAGTCCATAAATGGAACACTAGAATTCCACATAGGTATTAGCTCGTTCCTGAATAGCACCTTGACAACATATTGAAAGTATTTAAGTAACAAGCTAGTACCAGAATAGATCCTGGGGTCACGCCGTAGGTGCTCATAATATTTAATTAAGCCCTTCCATTTAAGTAACTTCCGTTGCATTACTCTGATAATCGGGCCCAGGGGCAGTTTGGGGCGTGACAATATGTCTCGGTTACTATATGTGCATATTGTGCTTTTGTGTTTCCCATGTTTTCTTGCAGGACAAGTAAGCTATGGAGGTTAAGTGTTGAACTGAACGAAATAAACCAAGTATGGTTGTTGTGAATCCTACTGAGTAATTGTTACTCACTGCCCATATATTTCTTCTTTCAGGAAAGGATATACAGCTTGAGTAGGTTTGCTTGAGTTGCTTGTTTGTGTGCTAGGTAGTACCTTTATTACTTAAGTTATGTGCCAACTCAATCTTGGCTTGATTACTTGCATTACAAGTCTTATGGGTTAAGGCTGAAACTTATATCCTAAGTTTTGCAGGCTTGTGTAGTTATGGGACACATCTGGGTGCAGGATGGATGTGTGGACTATGGCTCTGATTGTAGTGTTCACTTTCATGACAATGAACATGGTCATTGGGTTGGTGCTTTAGTGTGTGCTGCTATATTGCACACTTAGGTATCTTCTTGGGGAGTAAGGAAACTTAGCTCGTAAAACTTAACCTTGGCTATATTTTGGACTTGTAGCATACTTGGAATGCTTCCAGGCTAGTGATGCTTGTACTTAGGCTATTTTGTGTGTATAGTTGTACATGGTTTTGTATGTACATATGTTGGATGCTTATGTGCCAAGTTATGTTAAGTTTATGAGCTCATGGTTATGTTTCATGTAAGAAATCTCTTGATATATTTTGTTTGGCTGAATATACATGTGCATGCAAACCTTGATTTTCAAAACTACAAAGATGTGGGCTTCTTGGTTGTCATTCATGAAAGTAGCACACTTGATGAGCACACATCCTATACACTTAATTGATTAAGTGTATGCCTTGCTTATATTGTAAGTTATTGATTTACAGCCTTGCCTTCTGTTGCAAGTTAGTGGTTGGGCCCTACTTAAGCTGCAGGTAATTGTTCTAAATAACTCATAAGCCTCATGGGGCACCTCCCAGCTCTCAGCTTAAGAAAATAAGACATAAAACTACCTAACAAATAAAGCCTAAATAAAAAGGTAGTTAATAACACCTGAACTTAAGAGTATCCAAATAACTCTTGGGGAAGAAATGGTTAGTGGCATTGAGAGTGCACAGGCTGGGGCCTGTGTGGGGTATGACATACAAGATATATCAACCAAATGTAGTAGCCATTCACAACCAACAAACACATGAAATGCGGCAGCAACATAAATCATAGGTTAGTACATAAAACATGCAATAAACTTAAGTAAATCACAATGGCAGCCCTACTCAAACTTAATAGGTAGGAAGTGTGCCGACTTCGTCAGTCTATCAACCACTACCCATATAGCATCATGCTGACTTCAGGTATTTGGTAACCCTACTAGGAAATCCATAGTAACGTATCCCCAATTTCTCACTGGTAGAGGTAAACTCTGAAGTGTGCCTGCTGGTTTTTGATGTTCAGCTTTAACCATCTAGCATGTCAGACACTTTGCCACATGGCCTCCTATGTCCCTTTTCAATCCTGGCCACCAAAAATGTGTCTTTAGATCTTGATACATCTTACTAACACCAGGATGGATATTCAAAGTACTACTATGTGCCTCCTATAGGACTTGCTGCCTAAGCCCTTCCACATTCGGTACATAGAGACGATCTCCATAATGTAGTATTTCATCCTTGTATCTGAATTCCTTCCTCATAGTGCCAAGTTTTGCTTTTCTTGAAATTTTCTTCAATAATGGATCTTTCATCTGAGCTTCTTTAACTCTGACTAACCAAGCTGACTATACTTATAGAATGTAGACTAGGGATTTTTCTCGACTTTGCCATATACAAGACATCATAGATTGGCTTCTGATAGTTGGTTGTGATCTATGCAACATGTTCTATGTGTATATGAAATTTGGAGGCATTCCAAGCATGTTTGATATGTGTAGGAAGTATCCAAATTTCATAGCAGCAAAATCAGAGTTTTTCTAGGCATTTTGCAGGTTTGGCGACGTGTCACCAATCCCCACGAGTTCCCATGATGCATCACCCAGGTCCAAAAAAATTGGCAGAACATCGACAACTGTGGCAACGCGTCGCTAAGACAGCATTTGACACCCGGTTATGTTTTTGGCATAACTTTTTGCTCCGGTGTCCGATTAAGGTGATTTAAGATTCCAAACGATGCCAAGGGGGAGTACTATCACCTCCATGTTTTAAAAACACTTAAAATGACCCAATTGTAGATTTATATTAACTCAAAGTGAAGGCAAGTTTTAAAAGAAACTATGTTGCAATTATCACAACAAGGTATTACTAGCCCAGGTGAGAGGTTTAGAACCCTTGGCAACCTAGCGGTGCCATAGCCACAAGGTTGCAAGGTGAAACCTTGTTCATCTGGTCTACAACAAAAGGTCCTATGGCCTAGTATACTGATAGCCGAGGTGCCGATCACCCATCGAAGGCACGGGTTCGGGCAAAGCACCGACCTCGAAAGAAAAATCACTCATCACAGATGGAAGGATGTGCGACCTACCGAAATCCAGCCTCGGCATCTCTCCACTCCAGGAAACGACAATGGCAACCTCGGGGGGATGAGTAAGCCATCCTCGGAAGTAGGGGTGTCTCCGAGAAAGGTCACCTTCGGGAAATATACTCCTGCGATACCAAAAGCGAACTCAGAAGACAAGTTCTTTGAAGAGGTCTCCTCTACCAAAAAGGGGCCTCGGGAGTACGACATAAGCATTTAAGGAGCCTCTGACATATCCCCGATAATCCGCCCCCAGTCACGTCCTGACACACCGCCTGCAGGGATACTCTAGCACGCCACTTTCGGGTTACCCAGAGCCCTAGCCTGGCAGCCCATGCCGACTAGGGGTCCTCTATTGCCCAAAAGACGTGGAACGCATCCCGCCGAACACGTGTCACGATCTGGGCCGGCCATCTGAGAAGGACTATTACTATTCACCCCTCTACAAATACTTGGTAATTATTCCAGAAGAAGGGGAACATTTTTCTTGAGATAAGATACTTCTTTACTCTTTATCATCTCATTACCTCCAAAAATACTCACTTGGGCGTCGGAGGCTCCTCCCCGGAAAAACACTCCGGGGACCTCCTAACCCTTGCTTCCTGTG
The DNA here is from genome assembly GCA_005392925.1 of Aquilaria sinensis. NCBI lineage: Eukaryota > Viridiplantae > Streptophyta > Magnoliopsida > Malvales > Thymelaeaceae > Aquilaria > Aquilaria sinensis. Next base: position 27,919 of record SMDT01002799.1, on the reverse strand, counting down.
ACTTTCAGGTGATCTTCTCAGAGTACGTTCGTCCCGGACCTCTCTCCATTTCCATAAGCCCCTGCCACCTTCACCATGACACACGAAGGAGATGCTGAAGGGCATCATCTGGCGCCGTCTGTGGGAACCCACCCCCAGGTCGCCGTCATTGAAACTCGGCGTTCTAAGGACAAGGGACTCCCGAGGTCCCCGTCCGCGCCAGAAATTCAACCGGCAGCCGAACAAACTGCGGCAGGGACTTCCTCGCCTGAGGACGAACGTCCACTGACTATTACTATGGCCTTCCTGCGTGAATTTCAGCGCTCTGTTGTGGCCGAAATGACGCAGCAGTTAGACCAAAGGTGGCCACAACCAACCCCAGGACGAAGGCCCTCTTCACCGGCACCTCGGCGTGAGAAGAGCCCCCGATCAACTCATCGGAGCTCGGGAAGTGGGGATCAACGCGATGAGTCCTCAACGGAAAACATACCCCTCAGGGCGCGACTTGTGGGAGAAACGGGGACAAAGCAACCCAGGGCCCCCCGCCGAAGGAGTTCCACGCCTGAGGCAAAGTCACCATCTCCCCGGCGCCGAAGTCATTCCCCAAAGAGAAGACGTCAGTCTCCATTCCCAGAAGCCTACCGACAGCAGGAAGAAGAACCTAGCGCCACACTCCTCATGGAGAAAATTCTAAAGAGGATAGAAAGGGTGGAGAGACAAGTAGCTCGGAAGCCCGTCTGGGCTAGATTGTCAGAAACCTTCAATGGAGACGAGTCACCATTCACCCGAACAGTGGTCGAGGCACCTATGCCAAGCGATTTTTGGGTACCTCGGCTGGAAACCTACGATGGCCGAACCGACCCCCAGGCTCATCTGACCAAGTATAAGCGCAGTATGGTACTGCACGGAGCTGATGATGCTACCTTGTGCAAATGCTTTGAGGTCACCCTTGCTGGGCCGGCCACGGCGTGGTACAACTCGCTGGCTCCTGGAGGCATCATGGAGTTCCAAGAACTGTCTGCTGCCTTCACGCAGCAGTTCATCGGGAGCCGCCCAACGGCGAAAATGCCCGTCCAAATGTTCGATTTAGCGCAGAAAAATAGTGAAACCATACGCGACTATGTCGAAAGGTTCAACAGGGAAGCCTTGAGTGTCCCAGACTTCAGGCCGGAAATACGTATCTTGGCCATGACACGAGGGCTTCGGAGAGACTCCCAGCTGTTCTACGAGTTCTCCAAAGATCCCCCCGACACGCTCGGTGAATTCTACCGAAGAGCGGAGCAGCACATGACCGCCGAAGAACTGAGAATGGGAGGCCCGAGGTCCGATCATGTCCGCGCCGAGGGACCAAGTCAGCAAACTCGCTACCCAACTGAAACAAGTGGGCGTCCTCGGAAGTTTAAGGGAAGGAAGCCAATTGCCTTCACTCCCCTGAACACCACGAGGACGAACATCCTGATGGCGATGGAAAGGCAAGGGACTCAGATTCAACGTCCGAGGGCCATGACCTCGGACAACAAGAAGAATATGAAAAAATTCTGCCAATTCCATCGAGACCACGGGCATGATACCGAAGATTGCTTCCAACTGAGGAAGTACATAGAGATGCTGATAAAGCAAGGACAACTTCGGCGTTACCTGCGCATTCCCTCCCCGAAGGGAAGGAAGGAAGAAGAAGGAAAGGTAGAGGACGAAGAGTACGACTCCGACAGGCGTCGAAACCGAAGTCCGAAAAGGCGTCCCCCGCCCCCGGCAGGAGTAATACAAGTGATCACCACAGGGCTGCCGTCGGCGGAAAGAAAAAGAAAAGCCAGAGAGATTTCGGTAATGGAGTACGGGAATCCATCAAAGAAGCTCACTCGAAAGGACGGATCCACCGTCATTTTTCCCCATGACGATCCTTTGCTGATTATGGCAAGGATAGGAAGCTGGGACGTCAAGAGAGTACTACTTGATGATGGCTCAAACGCAGACGTCCTATTCTCCCACCTATTACCAAGCTTGGGGATATCGAGAAGCGACCTCAAATCCGTCACTTCCCCTACTTTTGGAGTGGGGCCGTCCGAAATTCCCGTCCTTGGATGGGTAGATCTTCCCCTGATGCTGAAGGGAACTTCAGCAAACAACAGAAAGGAGCTGTTCGCCTCCATAATGAGAAGGTTCATTGTCATCGATGTCCCTTCGTCATATAACGCCATTCTTGGAAGGCAAACACAAGGAAACCTCCACATTCGCCCAGATGTGAAGTACCTAACTGTCACCTTCGCCACCAAGGATAGAGATGCTGAGATCTTCATCGACCGGGGGGAGGTGCGAAAGGTGTTTGTAAAGCCGAGAAAAGCCCCAGCGGCGAATTGTGCACAGACTACAGAAACGAAGGCGCTGCCCGCACAACAATCAGAAGAACAAGGAACAGAGGATCCCGAGAAAGTAGAAACGAAAGAGATAGAGCTTGTCCCAGGCCGAAACACCCGAGTAGGGAAAAAATTGGCCAAATGAGACAAGGAAAAGCTTGTATCTTTCCTACTAACGAATAAAGATCTGTTCGCCTACTCGCCGAAAGACATGCCTGGGGTAGACCCTAGCATAATACAGCATAGCCTCAAAGTAAACCCAGAGGCAAAGCCGCTCCGCCAAAAGAAGGGAAGCCTATTGGCACACAAAAACAACTTCATCAAAACCGAAGTCCAACACCTGTTAGATGCAGGTGTAATCAGGGAAGTCAAATAGCCCGAATGGCTAAGCAATGTAGTCATCGCCACGAAAGAAGGGAGCAACAAGCTCCGAATGTGCATAGACTTCCGAAATGTAAATGATGCTTGTCCTTAAGATTCATATCCTCTCCCGCCGATAGATCAACTGGTGGACTCGACCGCTGAATATGGACTCCTGAGCTTCCTAGATGCTTTTAGTGGGTACCATCAAGTCAGGATGAACCCCGAGGACGAGGAAAAAACCGCCTTCATCACCGAAATCGGTACGTATTGTTACGTAAGAATGCCCTTCGGGCTAAAAAATGCAGGAGCTACCTACCAGAGGCTGATGAACAAGGTCTTCAGCAGTCAAATAGGGAGAAACATGGAAGTCTACGTGGATGACATGATAGTCAAAAGCAGATTGCCTGGCAGCCACATTGCTGACTTGGAGGAAACTTTCCACCAACTTAGAGCATTCGGAATTCATCTCAATCCCGAGAAGTGCGTCTTCGGCGTAAGTTCGGGCAAGTTCCTCGGATTTATGGTATCGGAAAGGGGTATCGATGCCAACCCGAAAAAAGTCAAAGCTCTACTTGAATTCTGAACTCCTGTCACAACAAAAGATGTGCAAAGGCTTACGGGCAGAATAACCTCCCTTAGCAGGTTCATCTCCAGATATGGGGATCGCTGCCGAGCATTCTTTAAGGTACTCACTAAGGCAGCAAAAAATAGTGGCAACCTCGAAAACAACGATCACCCTTGGAACGAGGATTGCCAAAAGGCCTGGGAAGAACTCAAAGTTTATCTGACCCGACTACCCACTCTTCGGCAACCTCGAGAGGGAGAACCCCTCGTGCTATACCTTGCTGTTGCTGAAAAAGCACTGAGCTCGGTTCTCGTAAAGGAAGAAGGAGCGGTGCAGTGGCCAGTCTATTACGTGAGCAAATCTCTGCATGGCGCCGAAATCAGGTACCCCTTACTACAAAAAGCTATCTATGCCTTAGTACTAGCAAGTAGGAGACTGCGTCCATATTTTCAGGCTTATCCCATCATTGTCCGAAGTAATCTACCCCTTCGGGATGTCATGAAGAGGGTAGACCATTCGGGAAGGCTTTCCAAATGGTGCATAGAGCTCGGAGAGTATGATATCACTTACGAACCAAGGAAAGCAATAAAAGCCCAAGCCCTGGCAGACTTCATTGCCGAAGTACCTTTCGCCGAGAGTGATCAGTTTGACCTTGGCAAAAGTGAGCCAGAATGGACCCTGTTCGTAGATGGGGCCTCCGGCTCTGAGCACCAGGGAGCTGGGGTAGTCATTCGCGGCCCCGAAGGCATGGAAGTAATGAAAGCCATCAAATTCGGGTTTAGTGTCACCAACAACGCGGCAGAGTACGAGGCTCTCATAGCAGGGTTGCGCCTTGCTAGAAAGATTGGTGTGAGAAACCTGAAAGCCCACAGTGATTCTCAGCTGGTGGTCCGACAGATGGCAGGGGACTACAGTGCAAAAGATCCAACTTTGGCAAAATACCATGAGCTTGTGTCAAAGCTCATCCGGGAATTCGACGCGGTGCATATTGAAAATGTGCCTCGACGAAGCAACACCGAGGCAGATAGTCTGGCGAAGTCAAAAAACTTCACCGAAATATTGAGTCACCCCAGCATTGCGGTAATGAGCACAACAACCTCGGAGGAAGGATGGGAAAATCCTATAAAGAGGTACCTTACAACCTCGGAGCTTTCTGAGGACCCTCGCGAAGTGGCAAAAGTGCGAAGACGTTCCAGACGATACTTCTTAATAGGGGAAGAACTATACCGACAGGGATTTGCAAGTCCATTGCAAAGATGTATTGGCGAAAAGGACACTCAGGCAATTCTCGAGGAAGTCCACGAGGGAATCTGTGGTGCCCACATCGGGACTGACGCTTTGGCAGGAATGATACTTCGCCAAGGGTATTTTTGGCCCACATTAAGAAAGGACACAAGACAGTTTGTCCAAAAGTGTGACAGTTGCCAAAGACACGCAAAAGTTCAAAGATTGCCCTCGGAACTAATAAACTCGACTGACTACCCCTGTCCCTTTGCAGTATGGGGCATTGACCTCATCGGCCCACTCCCGACAGCACCTGGAGGAGTGAAATTCTGCGTGGTCGCAGTAGACTACTTCACCAAGTGGGTAGAGGCAGAGCCCCTAGTAACTATCACAGCAAAGGATATACAAAAATTTGTCTGGAAAGGAATTATATGCAGGTTTGGCATACCGAGGGTGATAGTCGCCGATAATGGTTCCCAGTTTATTGACAAAGGGTTCCAGGAATTCATCACCAACCTCAGAATAAAGATGCACTTCGCCCCCGTAGCTCATCCCCAGAGCAACGGACAAGTAGAGGTGTCTAACAGGACCATAAAAGATGGTCTGAAAAAGAGATTAGGGGAGGCAAAGGGAAAATGGCCAGGAGAACTTCCTAGTGTGCTGTGGAGCTATCGGACAACGCCCCGAAGGGCTACGGGTGAAACACCTTTTTCGCTCGTCTTCGGCACAGAGGCTATTATCCCTGTTGAGGTAGTACGGCCATCAATTAGAATACAGGTGTTCGACGAAGGAGGAAACGACCTCAGGTTGAGAACCAAGCTCGACCTGGTGGATGAGCACAGAGAGATGGCCGAGCTCAGAAGAAAGGCCTTTCAACAAAGAGTGGCCATAGCCGCAAACGTGCATGCCAGGCCTAAAGGAATAAGGAAAGGAGACCTCGTCCTCCGAAAGGCCGAGTTTGAACCCCGAAAACCGTCCCACGGGGTACTTCGGCCAAATTGGAAAGGACCTTACTTGGTCCTGGACGAGGTCCGAAAGGGAGTATACAAGCTCGGCGACACCGAAGGGGGAGAACTGAAAAATACCTGGCATTCGGATGCCCTAAAGAAATTCTATACTTAGAACTTTTTTCAGAAAGATTGTAGTTACTCTTCCCCGCAGTCGTCAATAAAGACACAAGCCGGATGTTGTCGCGAGATTGAAAAATTAGTTCCTTAATGGTTTTCCTTTCGGAACTAACTCCTGGATGGAGTATAAACTCGGCGGAGTTCGAAAAAAGTCTAAAACTACTCTTCCCGAAGAAGTAAGTACGGACAAATTCACCGAAAGTGCGTGCTTAGAATTACTTCTGAAAAATCCTATTCGGAAGAATGAATGGAGATTTGAGAAAGAATCTTCATTAAAAAATTCCAAGGCAAAGATATACAAGCAAGCAGGAGTACAAGAAAGTAAGGAGAAGCCTATTGCTGAGCAGGGACATCCGATGTCTCATCATTATCATCATCGTCATCATCATTAGGCTCAGACGGAGGCACTGGCTTAGCTGGAGGAAGATTGAGAAAATATGGCTTTGACCATACCTTTTGGGGCCCCTCGGGAAAATCCAGAGCGGACAGGTAGGAAAGGTTGAGCTCAGGGTGCCCAGCAAGGACTTGATGGCACACCAACCAAAAGCCGTCTTGGAAAGCCACCTTTGCCATTCGCTCAGACTTGTCCTTTTCGGCACCAAGAGCATCAAGCTCAGTCTGAAGCTTGGCAATCTTCTCCTCCAGCTTCTTCTTCTTCTTGCTCTTAGCAACATTCATCAAAGATTTAACCTTGGCATCAAGGTCGGCGTTCAAAGCAAGCGCCTTTGCCAGGCTCTTGCCGTCTTCAGTGTTCACCTTCCGAAGAGCCTCGTTCTCTAAAGAGAGAGCGGCACACTTTGAGCCGAGGTCGTCAACCTTGGCAGTGAAATCTAGGAGAAGTTCCTGCTTGCTCGTCGCGAGCTCGGCCCGAAGATTCACAACATCCTCCTTCACAATCTTGAGCTCATCATATTTGAGGACGTGCCTGGCGCAAAACTCCTTCATTTTGCTCAAAGAATCTTCGGACTGAGAACGGGCCTCTGTTTGCTTCGACGCCCAAGTGCGGAAATACCCACTGTATGCCAAAAGCTGCAAAAAAGAAGGCCCTGAATGAGTATCAAAAGAATGATGGAAACTTACAAGGAAAATCTCTAAATAAACAAAGAGGAAAGAACTACCTGGGCGGTGTGCTCGGTCATCCTTGCCGCGAGGATCTCTTCATTGGGACATTTGGTGACGAGCGACTAAAAGGTGGCATTTGTCATCACCCCCATCGCCATTTGGGGAGCCATCAACTGGTTATCCTCAGAGAACAAGTTCATGTCCTCTATGAATGTCCAGAAGGGCTCCCTCGGCACCTTGTCAAGAGGGATCCGCTTGTCCCGAAGAGCCCTTCGCCGGGCGTGAGCATCCACCTAAGGCACCACAGACATGTCCTCTGCAAGTTTACGCCGAAGTTTCGTCAGTACGTCATCCCTTAGCCATTCATCCAAAAAATCGTAGATACGAAAAATACTAAGGTTTGTAGGAGAATGGCTAAGGAACCAACCTGGTAGAACTTCGGTGACGTCGTCTTCAGACTCGCCCTCCCGGACTTCACCGGGAATGTTCTTCCCCTTCCTTCTTCTGCTCTCTTCAAGTTCCTGAGCGGATCTTTGCTCAGAAGAAGGCTCGGTGGGTAGAATGGGGCTCAGTATTGCCCCAAGAAGGGCAGGGTCCGAAGGAAGGTCCGCCGGCGTTGAAGGAAGAGCAGGAGATTGATCCTGCACCTCCACAACGACTTCGGGAGGGGGAGTAACAGCCCTAGCCTTCTTGGCCCTAGAAGGCCCGCTGCCGATCATCTTCTTCCTCTTAGCAGGCGCCTTCTTGCGCGTCTGCTCCCCCCTCTCGGCCTGGCCGAGGAAGAGCGACTTGTAAAAATCAGCAGATTGATCGCCCATCTCTGCAAAAGGAAAAGGTATCAGCGTAAGTCCAAAAGGAAAAAAGATATTGAAACCAGGAAAGAGACTTACTCTCGGCAAAATACTCATATGTGATCTCCCCCCGAAGGAGCATGACTATCCAGGCCTTCTTCCCCGGAAGAACGGGCACTGGCAGATTGAAGTCACTCTTGTGCGCGTTCACCACTCCCATTTCCCGAAGAACCTCCTCGGTCATAAGGTCCCACTTGATGGGAAAAGGGTAAAATGAACGCGGAGGGACCTCGGGGTCCCAGTCTGCCACGGCCCGGATAAGCCTATCAAATCGATCAAACTCAACAGCCAGCTCCGGAGTCAGGAGTTTCCGGGGGTCAACGACGTCCATCTTCAGGGTCCCCGAAGCCCATCTGGTGGGCACATGATGCCAAAGCTCGGGGACCGGCAGGAAGAAAAACTTCTTCTGCCACCCCCGCCAGCTGTCCTTGTTGTCAAAGGTGAAGGTAAACTTTTTGCTCCCGGACCCTCGGGGAAGCAGGAAGTAAAAGCCGCCCTTCGGGACCGGGTGAAGTTTGTAGTACTGCATGAAGAAAAGAAAGTGGGGGTTTATCTTAAAAACCCCACACATGCAGAGAAAAGAATTGAAGTAGGAGTAAGAATTTGGGGGAAGTTGGTTCACGGCGATCCCGTGGAATTTGCAAAACTCACAGATTACGCGGTGAGGAGGGTACCGAAGACCGGCTTTCAATTGAGCTCGGTAAACGGTAACCTCATGCGAATCTGACATATAGCCGTAGGTGCCCGGGATGGGCAACCTCGGGACGAGATAAGAAGGAAGGTAATACTTGGCCATCCACTTCTTCACCTTCTCCAGAGTGGTAGTACAAGGATGAGATTCGAGAGGAAGAAAGCTCTCGGGGAGAGGTCGGACAGTTAGCAACGGGGTCGGATTCAACGGGGTCGGATCAGACATTTTTTCACAAAAGAAAAGAAGGACGACTCCGGAAGGGTAAGGAAACAGAGATACCTTGGAAAAATGACCTCAAAAGAAAGAAGAAAACCGAAATTACAGAAAGAAGCACCCACCAAAGGTCTTGTTGAAATTCCTGAACACCGCCGTAAAAATTGTAGGAAATCGCTCCACCGTAGAAATTGCTGCCGGAAAGAAGGAGAAAGACAATAGAAGACTTTATAGTAGATGAGAGCAAAAACAAAGAATGAGGCGAAAATGAGGCAAAAGGCGATTATATAGACCGAAGAGGGTAAGTAAAATGTTGTCATTATTATCCCTCGGACAGACTCATTATTACTCCTCAAAGGCGAAGAGACGCAATTAGTGTGACCAGCGTAACTATCCCGCCACCCACTAGCGGCCACGTGTCATCCAACGCGAAGAACTAGGGCACGCCCCTCTGACATCGTGAAAACCCAGGCACGCTTATCCATAACTGACATGTTTGACCAAAGGATACGACGGTTCACGAACCTGTAGCAGAAGAAAGCAAAAGCAAAAGCTGCACGCGCCTTGAGGTCGCAGAAAGAACTAGGGAAGGGTACCTCGGCTATGAAGGAACGCCTTCTGAAAAAGAGCAACTTCTTGAGTAGAGCTCCAACCACGAGTTCGGTAAAGAAGCCTTCCCAAAAGCATAAAGCCGAAGTCTCCGCTTCGACTTCCCGGGAGGGGGCATGTGATAGCCAAGGTGCCGATCACCCTCCGAAGGCACGGGTTCGGACAAAGCACCAACCTCGGAAGAGAAATCACCCACCATAGAAGGAAGGATGTTCGACCTCCCGAAATCCAGCCTCGGCATTTCTCCATTCCAGGAAATGACAATGCCAACCTCGGGGGGACGAGTAAGCCATCCTCGGAAGTGGGGGTGTCTCCGAGAAAGGTCACCTTCGGGAAATATACTCCTGCGATACCAAAAGTGACCTCGGAAGACAAGTTCTCCGAAGAGGTCTCCTCTACCAAAAAGGGGCCTCGGGAGTACGACATAAGCATTTAAGGAGCCTCTGACATATCCCCGATAATCCGCCCCCAGTCACGTCCTGACACACCGCCTGCAGGGATACTCTAGCACGCCACTCTCGGGTTACCCAGAGCCCTAGCCTGGCAGCCCATGCCGACTAGGGGTCCTCTATTGCCCAAAAGACGTGGAACGCATCCCGCCGAACACGTGTCACGATCTGGGCCGGCCATCTGAGAAGGACTATTACTATTCACCCCTCTACAAATACTTGGTAATTATTCCAGAAGAAAGAGGAACATTTTTTTTGAGATAAGATACTTCTTTACTCTTTATCATCTCATTACCTCCAAAATACTCACTTGGGCGTCGGAGGCTCCTCCCCGGAAAAACACTCCGGGGACCTCCTAACCCTTGCTTCCTGTGACTTTCAGGTGATCTTCTCAGAGTACGTTCATCCCGGACCTCTCTCCATTTCCATAAGCCCCTGCCGGTTACTAGGAGAGAAGTTAGTAGCCAGAACCACGACCTTCACCATGACACACGGAGGAGATCCTATGTAAGGATCAGGCTATGCCCAGTGGTGAGTCTCAAAAGCCCTTGTCCAAGTACTACTAGGCTATGCAGCCAAATGAAGACACTAGTTAGTATTGTTACTTAACCAACAAGTACCCATGCAGACTAGAATCAAAGAGATTCTCAAATGCCATACATGTACACACAACAGAGCAATACCACGATAATCCTCAACGATTACCCAGCACAACAACTTCTCTTGAAATTTTCTTCAACAATGGATTTTTCATTTGAGCTTCTTTAACTCTGAGTAACCAAGCTGGCTACACTTCTAGAACGTAGACTAGGGTTTTTTCTTGACCTTTCCATAATTCATGCAAAGCTAAGAAAAAGTCCTCAATACTCCTTCAGAGGAGTTCTTAGCCTGATCCTTAGATAGGATCATCCCTGTCTACTTCCAGCTTAACGCATCTGTTACCACATTTCCTTTACAAGCACAGTACTCAATCGAACAATCATAATCTTTTATGTATTCAATCCATCACCGCTGCCTCATGTTCAGATCCTTCTGGGTGAACAGATACTTCAAACTCTTATGATCGGTGAAGATTCAGAATGACCTCCCCATCAAGTAATGCCTCCACAACTTCAGTGCAAAAATTACTGCCGCTAGCTCAAGATCATGAACAGGATAGTTCAATTCAATAGGCCTCAGCTGTCTTGAACCATAAGCAATCACCTAACTGTCCTGCGTCAATACACATCTCAAACCAGAACCAGATGCTGCTACCATATTTGCTTTACCAGCACAGTACTCAATCGAACAATCATAATCTTTAATGTATTCAATCCGTCGCTGCTGCCTCATGTTCAGATCCTTTTGGGTGAACAGCTACTTCAAACTCTTATGATCGGTGAAGATTCCAAATGACCTCCCCATCAAGTAATGCCTCCATAACTCTAGTGCAAAAATTACGGCCGTTAGCTCAAGATCACGAATAGGATAGTTCAATTCATTAGACCTCAGCTGTCTTGAACCATAAGCAATCACCTAACTGTCCTGCATCAATACACATCTCAAACTAGAACCAGATGCAGGAGATGGATGAGTTAAAGAAGTAGTTGGAGGAACTGCTAGAGAAAGGCTTTATAAGGCCTAGTGTATCACCATGGGGAGCTCTGGTGTTATTTGTGAAGAAAAAAGATGGAACTTTTAGATTGTACATCGACTATAGAAAGTTGAATGCAGTGACAATCAAGAATAAGTATCCACTTCCTAGAATTGATGATCTATTTGATAGACTCAGATGAGTAAAAGTGTTTTCTAGAATTGATCTTCGGTCTGGGTATGTTCAGATCAGAGTTAAGGAGGAGGATATCATGAAAACTGCTTTTAGGACAAGGTGTGGACACTATGAATATATAGTTATGCCGTTTGGTGTGACGAATGCTCCAGCAGTATTTATGGAAGCCATGAATCGGATCTTTAAGCCGTTTCTGGATCAGTTTGTTGAAGTTTTCATCGATGACATTTTGGTATATTCACAGTCTACATCAGAGCATGAAAAGCACCTTAGAACAGTTTTCCAAGTGTTGAAGGATAATCTGTACTGTGCAAAGTTGTCTAAGTGTGGGTTTTGGTCTGAGAGGATTCAGGTTTTGGGGCACATCATCAGTGCTCAAGGTCTATCTGTTGATCCCGAAAATGCTCACGCGGTATTTGAATGGAAAAGACCGACTATAGTTATAGAGGTGAGGAGTTTCTTGGGCTTGGGAGGTTACTATAGGTGCTTCATAGAGAAATTCTCTGTGATTGCTACATCATTGACAACCTTGACCAAAAAGACTCAGAAATTTGAGTGGACACCCAAGTGTGAAGAAGCTTACATGGAGTTGAAGGAAAGATTGACCAGTGCTATAAGCTCGGGGGAGTGCATTTCAAGCTTTAAACCATGATTTTGAAGCATGGAAGGGCGTTTTTCCATATCCCCTGTTTTTGAGCGAGGTAAGTAATGTGTTCTTGATTGAATTCATGTTATTTACTTGGTTTGGAGCTTGGGTTCTGGTTAGAGAGTGAAATTTTGGTGATTAGTGGTTTGTTTTTTTATTGGAACTTGTGTAGAACTTTGGTGAGCTTGGTTGATTGAAAAGGAGATTGATTCTTGCTTGTTACTTGCAGTTGAGGTAAGGGGAGTATTTTTTTCAAGTTCATTTAATGCCAATAGCTTGAGTTTGCTTGAAGAATTCGAGTGGTCTTAGCTATGGCATTAGTTAAAGGTTTTGGTTGAATTATGGTGGACTAGAGGAATTAGGAAGATCGGATTGATGTTACAAGATATCATAGATTGGCTTGTGATAGTTGGTTGTGATCCATGCAACATGTTCTATGTGTATATGAAATTTGGAGGCATTCCAAGCATGTTCGATATGTATAGGAAGTGTCCAAAGTTCATGGCAGCAAAACCAGAGTTTTTCTGGGCATTTTGCAGGTTTGGCGATGCATTGCAAATCCCCATGATGCGTCACCAAGACCTCAAAAAATTGGCAGAACATCGACAACTGTGGAGACGCGTCACCAAGACAACATTTGACAACCAATTTTGTTTTTGGCATAACCTTTTGCTCCGCTGTCCGATTGAGGGAATTAAGATTCCACGCGAAGCTAAGAGGGAGTACTATCACCTCCATGTTTTAAAAACACTTAAAAAGCCCCATTTTTAGATTTATATTAACTCAAATTGAAGGCAAGTTTTAAAAGAAACTATGTTGCAATGATCATAACAAGGTATTACTAGCCCAGGTGAGAGATTTAGAACCCTTGGCAACCTAGCCGTGCCATAGCCATGAGGTTGCAAGGTGAAACCTTGGTCATCTAGTCTACAACAAAAGGTCTTATGGCCTAGTCTACAAAGTTCCACCATAATTCCCCTACATAACGACTATGGGAAGGCTACATGATTGCGTCAATAAGCTACGACTTACTAGGAGCGAGTTAGTGGCCAGAACTCGCTAGGCACTGAGTGATGCCCCATGAGGAGTACTAGTTTGAGGAGAGGTCTCCAAGTCCTAGTTATACGTGCATATATCAGACCCTCATGCTGTGTGAGCTCGCAGCAAGTTTACATATGTTTATCATATGTCCAGTCCTAGTAATTTTCTTGGAGGTACACAGAAGACCCCTTACTGAGACTGTTGAATTCCCACTCCCTAGTTATGTTGTGTAGAGACTGAAGTTGTTGGGCCGGGTAATCGTTGAAGATTATCGCGGTATTGCTCTATTGTGTGTACAGGTATGGCATTTGAGAATCTCTATGATTCTGGTCTACATGGGTACTTGTTGGTTAAGTAACAGTACTAAGTAGTGTCTCTCTTTGGCTGCAGAGCCTAGTAGCACTTGGACAAGGGCTTTTGAGACTCGCCACTGGGACGTGTATCCAAGGTGGGAGTTAAGTCAAGAAGATCACAATAGAGGCTTGTATTTATATAATACACCTAGCTGCCTCCATAAACTATGTTTTGAGGAGTCCTAGACTCTAGGATTGTTCTTGGGTGAGGGCATTAGCCTACTTTATGTATGAATGTTCTCACGATTTGTTATGTGTAGTAAACTCACAAAAATGTTGATTTTGTATGCTTTGGTTATTTGTACTTAGTTTTTAGGAAATTACTTGGCCAAGTTATTGTTTTATGGTTTTAATAAACTAAGTCAAAGCATAAAAGCATGCATCTTGCATATTCTAGGTGAATCAACTAGTATCATGGGATTTTAATCCGTGCACATATACAGCTAACTAATTACAATCCACCTTGAGACCAGCTCTCACAAGCTTCCTGGGCAGGGGCCAAGGACGGCCGTGTCAGTTTTTGGTATAAGAGCTTAGAGCTCATTACACTGATATTGGAGGCTAAGACTGAGATCTAGTTTGGAATGTCCAAGTGCTAGGAAGTTAGTACTGACCAACATCTGGGGAATGTTGTTTGGCTTTGGTTGCCAATTGCTATGGTTGATACTAGAGTAAGAGCTTTTACAAATCATGGTTTAAAGCCTAAAATGCACTCCTCCTAGCTTATATACATTGAATTGCACCTTTTGACACCAAGAACAGTTGATTCCAAGCTTAATTTGAGAGCAAAATGAGGGTGAGAAGGCTGGACACCAGATTATGGCGGCCATTGCCTCACTTTCCTTTCCTAAACCCTCACTTAACCCTAAAGCTATCAAAGTATTAAGCTTGCTACAAATAAACTCCTATCTTTGTAACTTAGTCATTGTTGATTAAATTCTTGTTTATTCTTCAAGTTTGAGTTAAGGTTGAAAGTTAAGTTTTTAAAAATTCATTTTAAAACACTCAAGACTCATCCTGGCTATTCAGGATGCAAAATTACCATTTTGCCCCTGAACTTCGTTTAGTGCCTTATTTTTCTCGGAACTTAGTGAAGTTTGCTAACTTCTCTATTCTTGCTATGTAAACTTGAATTAAGGTTCTAAACTTAATTTAGAACACTTTACCTTCCTCAAACATGCTTCCCACTAGAAGGGCCATAACATTCTCCCCTCCTTCTTGAATTTGGTCCCCCAAATTCCGTTGCAACTCCGGAAAAACACTAGGATACCTCTTCAGCATATCCTGCTCCATCTTCCAGGTAGCCTCTTCTTCGCTATGGTGAGACCAAAGGATCTTAACCATCGAAATCCACTTAGTCCATAATTTCTTAACTTGCCTATCAAGTATCTGAACAGGTTTCTCCTTTTAGGTCAAGTCTTCTTGAATGGGTATCACTAAAGGATTAACTACCTGTCCCAGTTCCACTGTGCATTTTTGGAGTAGAGTAACGTGAAACACGTTATGCACTTGGGATAGGTTAGATGGTAATGCCAACCGATAAGCAACTTTCCCTATCTTCTCCAATATTTCATAGGGTCCAATATACCTAGGAGTTAACTTGCCCCTTTGCCCAAAACAGCTAACTCCTTTCATAGCGACACTTTCAGAAGTACCTTGTCCCCAACTTCAAAACTCAAGTCTCTTCTTCTCAAATTTGCATACTTGGTCTGCCTGTCATTGGCTGCTCTAATTTGCTTCTGAATTAACTTGATCTTAGCCATGGTATCAATGATAATCTCAGGACCAATAACTGCTCTGTCTGAAGGATCTGCGCAACAATGAGGTGTCATACATCATCTTCCATACAGAGCCTCATATGGTGCCATACCAATAATAGTTTGATGACTGTTATTCTAAGCAAACTCGACCAGTGGTAGATGCTGATCCCAATCACCTTTGAAATCAATAGCACACATCCGTAACATATCCTCCAAAGTCTGAATCACTCTCTCAGATTGCCCATCAATCTGAGGATGAAAAGCAGTATTGAGAGTAACCTTGCTCCCCAATCCTTCTTGGAAAGCATTCCAAAATCGTGATGTGAACTGAGGATCTCTATTAGATATAATCTGATCTGGTAGACCATGGAGTTTCACAATCTCTTTAAGACACAATTGAGCCAACTTCTCCAATGTATAAATGTCACACCTCACTCAGGCCCTAGCCCATAAGTTCCAAGGTTTAACTCCCAAACCCACTACAACTCTAAAGTCTTCAATTCGGCCAAACAAGCAATGGATACCTTAAGTCTTATTTTCTTAAGGTGAGAAGCCTGGGAGGTGGCCCAGGAGGCTTTTAAACAACCCAATAGTTACTTGCAGCAAAAGTAAGGCCCAATACCACTAACTTGCATAACAAGTAAGGATTTAATTGATTACTTGCATCTCAAGCAAGGCAACACTTAATGGAGTTTTAAGTGCATAATTGGTGTGCAATCATGTGTGCTACTTATATGACAACCAAGAAGCCACATTATTGGTTTAGATTTGAAAACCACAAGTTACTATGCACATGATGCTCTCGGCCAACACACAAACATATAGTAGTGCACCACATTTCCATAAGTTTAGGCTCATAACTATTCACATAACAGTGCCAAACATTGGCCCAAAACATTCAATATCCAAGTACAGGCATATTGCCATCCATAAGTCATGCATAACTTGGCATACAAACCCAACAAAACCAACATAAGTCTAGGTGCCAAGGACTACATATATGTACACAAAAGAGTAGTCTACCTAGTGTCCAACATGGCTACATGCCATGAATCCCAAAAGCTAAACATGCCAAGTTATTACATACCAAGACCACTAGTGGTCAAACATAACCTTAAGTATGCCATACAAAAGTACACACTATAGCACCAACCCAATAGCCTGATTCATTGTCATGAAAGAAAATACTATGATCAAAGCCACAGTCCAAGTATCCATAGCCCTCCTAGACAAGTCTCCAACTATAGCCTGCAAACTTAGCTCATAAGTCTCGGCCAACCATATATATATATATATAAGACTTGTAATGAACCTAAAATGATAAGCCAAGCACACATTGGCACATACCTTGGAAACTAAGCAAATTAGTGCAAAACACAAGCAACAAGCAAGGTAGCACTACTCAGGCCGAATATCTTTGCCTGAAATAAAAAGATGGGCAGTGAGTATAACTCAGTAGGATTCACTTATATACATATACAACTCAAATTGAGTCTATTTAGTTAAGCTGAGTAATCACTCAAAGCTTAACCTCCCAACTGCTAGCTTTGCCTGCAAAACAAACACAAAGACAAAGAAACCAAGCATATACATACTATAATATCATAAGTGGGGTTAGCAAGCACATGGAAACACCAAAGCACACAAGTACACACACACACTCCACATGTTTGCTCTCGGCCATAATGAACCATACATGTACCCATGTGCACAATGCACACAATTCACCATCAAACAACTTACTTCCACATAGAGCTCCAAAATGTCAAGCAAATAGGCCACATTTACTTGCATTTCTAGTACATGTACACTAGTCAATTAGCTAATCAACAATTCAACCAAGTGAAAAACTTTAAAGCCCATCAAGCAACTAAGGTCATTTGGCAAATTTTAACCATCACTTAGCCACTCTAAACACTTGAACCATGGTAGATATATTACCAAGCAATATCAAGTGCCAGTGAACCCTACCTCAATAGCTCTCGGTTACAACCAAGCTTCAAGTATCCAAGTGTTCCTCAATCACAATGCCTACCAAATCAATCACATAGGCATCAACCACACATACTCATGGATTAACTACCATGTACTCCAAGAAGAACACCATACAATACTAACTCAAGCTCTCGGCCAAATAGACCAATTTCATATATGTATGTGCTACCCATCATTCTAACTCAATACATGGTCAACAACCATCAAAATGAAGCTTGTTCATAGCACATTTACTATGTAATCAAGTGAACAACACCTAGTTACACTAACCCATGCTCTCGGCCATAATGTCCTTTTTCACATAACACATAACAATGTTCTTCATCAATTTAGTCCATCATATAGTCACCAAATCACCAATAAACATTGTTCATGGCATCATTACCATGTATTCAATCAATGGACACCAAATTATACTACTTCAAGCCCTCGGCCATAAAGCCCAACTTCACACACTAATGTTCTTCATCATTCTAATCCAACATATGATCACTAAAACATCATTAACCAACGTTCATGGCACTAATACCATGTAATCAAATGAGGAACACACAATTACCTCAAAATGCACCTTTCGGCCAAACTCCAACTTGCTCAACTTGATGTTCTTCACTCAAACTTGCCTAGCACAAGAACAAATAGGCAACAACAACACTTAGTCATGGATTAATTTCCATGGAAATGAAGAAGAACATCAAGTTCATTCATCCAACACATTCGACCAACAATGGGCTTACAAACCAACACCAAGCTTGTTCAATTAACTCAATCTAACAACAATTGAGCTCCTAAATCCCTTGTTCATGGAAGAAAATACCATGGATTCAAGGAAATACCAAAGTTACCTCAAAACCCTAGCTTGGTTGGTTCGGCCCTTCTTAATTCTTCAAGTTCAAACTTGAAATTGAAGTAGTCTAGCACCGAAATCAAGCTCCCAAGCTTGAATCCTTCACCCAAGCTCCACACTCCTTCAATGAATCTTGAAACCGAGACCAAGTTTGAGAGAACTCAAGAACATGAGCTAGACAAGCTTTCGGCCAAGGAAAGAAATAAGCCCAAAATGTCAAGGTAAATGTCTTGACTAGTTTCGGCCGAAATGACTTGGGTTTTAGTTAGCTAAAATGCTAACTTTGGCTTCCATTAATTTGCATGAGACAATGTAGCCCCCAAATCCATATAATCACAATGCCGCCCTTAAAACTTGTGTCTAAATGGACATTTAAGTCACTTCATGGCCCATAATGCCATGCACAACACAACACAAGTACCAAAGTACTATAATTGCCCATGAGTAACCGGCCATATAACTAGACAACAAACTAGTTAGTTTAACTAGTTAACTAGTGAATAGTACTTTAGTGGTAGACAAGATTTGATTAGTAATCATTGTTGTCTCCCACAATTTGGCTTAGTATGGCACTAGTCACCTTAAAAACTTGCATGGCCGAATATGCCAACTTTAAGTTTGTAGTTTTAATTGTACCACTCATCTAAGTGTACAATTTGATCCCCTTTCTCTGTTTTCTGTCAGCTTTCCCATAGTCCAGTTTCTATGTGCAATTAAGGTCTGAAGGTTTCCAGTTTTGCACATAGGTCACTGTACTGGTTTCCATAGTTGCCCTCACTCTTCCTTTTTATTTTTCCTTGTTTTCCTTTGTTCTCCTTGGCCTAAGCCAAGCACTTAGGAGGTGCCTAACAATAAATGATCTTGATAGGTATGAAGTGTGCCGACTTCGTCAGTCTATCAACCACTACCCATATAGCATCATGCTGACTTCGGGTATTTGGTAACCCCACTAGGAAATCCATAGTAACGTATCCCCATTTCCTCACTGGCAGAGGTAAACTCTGAAGTGTGCTTGCTGGTTTCTGATGTTTAGCTTTAACCATCTGGCATGTCAGACACTTTGCCACATGTCCGCCTATGTCCCTTTTCAATCCTGGCCACCAAAAATGTGTCTTTGGATCTTGATACATCTTACTAACACCAGGGTGGATATTCAAAGTACTACTATGTGCCTCCTGTAGGACTTGCTACCTAAGCCCTTCCACATTTGGTACATAGAGATGATCTCCATAATGTATTTTTTCATCCTTGTATCTGAATTCCTTCCTCATAGTGCCAAGTTTCGCTTCTCCTGAAATTTTCTTCAACAATGGATCTTTCATCTGAGCTTCTTTAACTTTGACTAACCGAGCTGACTATACTTCTAAAATGTAGGCTGGGGATATTTCTCGCCTTTGCCATATACAAGACATCATAGATTGGCTTGTGATAGTTGGTTTTGATATATGCAGCATGTTCTATGTGTATATCAAATTTGGAGGCATTCCAAGCATGTTTGATATGTGTAGGAAGTGTCCAAAGTTCATAGCAGCAAAATCAGAGTTTTTCTAGGCATTTTGTAGGTTTGGTGACATGTCACCAATCCCCACGAGTTCCCATGACGTGTCGCCAAGGCCTAAAAAAATTTCCAAAACGTTGACAACTGTGGTGACGCATCACAAGGACAGGATTTGACACCCGGTTTTGTTTTTGGCATAACTTTTTGCCCCGGTGTCCGATTAAGGTGATTTAAGATTCCACGCGAACCTAAGAGGGAGTACTATCAACTCCATCTTTTAAAAACACTTAAAATGCCCTAGTTTTAGATTTATGTTAACACAAATCAAAGGAAAGTTTTAAAAGAAACTATGTTGCAATGATCACAACAAGGTATTACTAGCCCAGGTGAGAGGTTTAGAACCCTTGGAAACCTAGCCATGCCATAGCCATGAGGTTGCAAGGTGAAACCTTGTTCATCTACTCTACAACAAAAGGCCTTATGGCTTAGTCTACAAAGTTCCACCATAATTCCCCTGCATAACGACTATAGGAAGGCTACATGATTGCGTCAGTAAGCTACAGCTTACTAGGAGCGAGTTAGTGGCCAGAACTCGCTAGGCACGGAGTGACGCCCCGTGAGGAGGGCTAGTTTGAGGAGGGGTCTCAAAGGCCTAGTTATATGTGCATATATCAGACCCTTATGTTGTGTGAGCTTGCAAAAATTTTACATATGTTTATCATATGTCCAGTCCTAGTAATTTTCTTGTAGGTACACAGAACACCTCTTACTGAGAATGTTGAATTCTCACTCCCTAGTTATGTTGTGCAGAGACTGATGTTTTTGGGCCGGGTAATCGTTGAGGATTATCGCGGCATTACTCTGTTGTGTGTACAGGTATGGCATTTGAGAATGTCTATGATTCTGGTCTACATGGGTACTTGTTGGTTAAGTAACAGTACTAACTAGTGTCTTTCTTTGGCTGCAGAGCCTAGTAGCACTTGGACAAGGGCTTTTGAGACTCGCCACTGGGTCGTGTATCCAAGGTGGGAGTTAAGTCGAGAAGATCTTAGAAGAGGCTTGTATTTATACAATACACCTAGCTGCCTGCATAAACTATGTTTTGAGGAGTCCTAGACTCTAGGATTGTTCTTGGGTGAGGGCATTGATAGCCGAAGGACCGTCTCCTCTCCCAGTGCGTACTTCCTGCCGAAAGTATGATCAGGAAGCCTGGCGTCACCCGAGAGAGACACTATCACCAACCTCGGAATTAACGGAGCCAAGCACCCTGAACTTGGGACTTCGGCTAGAACGCCGGGATGATGTCGGCTCCCTCGGGGGACCGAATGTATCGCCTTCGGTTACAGAGGATTAGCTATTGCAAGCAGAAGAGAATCTCCCCGAAGGTGGAACCTCCGAACAAGGGAACCCCCCAAAAGCACGAGCATAACTCCCGAAGAAGGGCGACCGTGTCAAAGAACGACCTCGCCCAGAGGACCTCGGGAGTACGGCATGAGCATTTAAGGAGCCTCTGACATGCCGCCCACAGACGCTACATGTCACCTCAAACGGCGATTTGACACACCGGCGCCGTCTAGGTCTTGTCACGACCTGTCTCGGTTCAAGGCTCAAGGAGCCTGTCACCAGCTACTCGCCCCCTACGCCCAGAAACTCAGAGAACATCCGACCGAACACGTGTCGTCATCTGAACGGGCTAATATGGGTCTAAGCTTCTCTATAAATACCAGGGAACAGACCCTGGCAAAGGGTTCGACTCCTCCTCCTTGAGAAAATATAGGCAAGCCCACTAAAAACTCTAGTGCTTCCCCTTACCTTCTCAGGAAACTGACTTGGGCGTCGGAGGCTCCTCCCCGGAAAATCACCCCGGGGACCTCCTAACCCTCTTCTCTAAGCTTTTCAGGCACATTCCCCTGGGAAACTTCAACTCCAGATGCTCTCCTCCATAGGAAGTCCTCCCGGAAGTCACCATGCCTTCCAGTGAAGATGTCTCAGGGCATCATTTGGCGCCATCTGTGGGAACCCATCCTCGGGCCGCCGTCGTTGAGACTCGGCATTCTTAAGACAAGAGACTCCCGAGGTCCCCGTCCGTGCCTGAAGTCCAACAGGCCACTGAGCAAGCCCTTCCAGGGACTTCCACGCCTGAGGAAGAGAGTCCTCTGTGTTGGGTTTCAGGAGCCAAATAGCGCAGCGGAATTTAACCGAAACCCTCCAGGATCCAAGTGAAATGGGGTAAACCAGGTGTTCAAAAATTTTCATACCTAATTTTCGGCTGAGATCTCTCACTCAACTGTAGAGTCGAATCACAAAACCTGAAAAGTTGACGTGTTCAAGCTCTCTATGGTATCCACATGAGCCTCTCGGGATCACCACGCTTCCACCACGTCCCGGCAGATGCGTTTCTCTTGCGCTCGCAGTGCTAGCTTGCGTCCTCCAAGGAATTGCAAGAGAAGAGTGCGACTGTCCTTTTGGAAGGCTAAGTTAAGGAGACCTGCGAATTTCGTCACTTAAAAGTTGTATTTATAGTGAGACTCAACTTCCAGGCCTAATGGGTTTCAAAGCCCTAATCCAATTAGGATTTAATTTTGGGCTTAATAATGGCTCAACTCTTGGGCCCATTATTAATACGAAATTAAAGTGAAACCATAACCCAAATAATTAGCCCATGCCACTCTAATGTATCCAAATTGCTCTATGTGTGCGACCCAATAGGCTCTTATCCACGTTGGCAATGATCATAAATCATATTTTATGATCATTAAGCAATGAGCGGTGTCTAGCAACACATCATTGCTACCCAAGTGACAAGATTGTCGATGATTCGACTAAACCTTTATGATCATCAGCACCGATATATGCCCATTGTCCCTTTGTCCAAGATATCAAGACTAAGCACGAGACAATGGAATGTGTCACTCTCGTATAGCCCAATCTTTGGTTTCTTAATTACCGAGTAGACTAACTTAAACTAATGACATTGATATCGCATATCAACATCCGAGCATGGCCATGCATTTTCTAAGTCTCACTCTATCAAGGGGCCGAAGATATCTTGCTCTCTAGTTACATAGGAGGGACAAATCCCATCTTGATCATACAAATCCCCTCCGCATGATATGTGACATACCTAATGACCTCCTTCAAGTTCACTCACATAACGAGCAACAAAGGAAAGTATCAAAATATGTGACTCACATGTAGGGAACCTTGAGAGATATTAGGTCGAAGGACTACATATACCATGATCACTATGGGAATCACTTATGACACTCATATAACGATCCATGTAGTGTTCTCATGGTAGGTCGGTCCAGTACACAAGTTCTCCAACTTGTACCCATATGTAGACTACATATCTCATATTAGTCTCCACATGTGCTAGTTGTTATGTATTATTACAACCCTCTCCACAATAATACTAGACCAGGGAATTTTAAGAATATCATTATTCTAGGGTTACAATTACGTTTGTTAAGTTACGCAGGAACAAAACAACAAACATAATTGCTGGATTAATGCCTTAATAAAATATCATGACTCAATGTGCAAAAATACAATCATCTCATGATTGGCTTTTGGGCACAACACTAGCACTCTGGTCATAACCATGAGCTTCTTGCGCGATTTTCAATGTTCTGTTGTGGCTGAAATGACACAACAGATAGACCGAAGGTGGCCGCAACAAGCTCAAGCCCAAAGGCCTCCTACGCCAGCACACCCTCGGGAAAAAAGTCCCAAACCAACCAATCGTAGTTCGGGATGCGGAGACCCACGAGAGGAGTCTTCAACGGAAAACATGCCCCTCGGGGCACGGCTCGCGGGACAAGCCGGGTCAAGATGACCCAAAATCACACAAAGGAGGAGTCATTCACCTGAGGCGAGGTCCCCATCCCCTCAGCGCCGAACTCACCCTCCGAAGAGGCACCGACAATCTCCCCTCCCAGAAGAGGAACCTAGCGCCACGATCCTTATGGAAAAGATATTGGCGAGGTTGGACAGAGTGGAGAAACAGGTGGCCCGCAAACCCGTCTGGGCTAGGCTGTCTGGAACCTTTTGTGGGGATGAGTCCCCATTCACCCCAGATGTAGTTGAGGCAGCCATGCCAGGTGACTTCAGAGTACCTCGGCTGGAAACTTATGATGGCCGTACTGATCCACAGGCCCATCTGACCAAGTACAGACGCAGCATGATGATGCACGGTGCCGACGACGCTACCTTGTGCAAATGTTTCGAGGTCACTCTCACTGGGCCAGCAACAGCCTGGTATAATTCATTGGCCCCAGGAACCATCACGGAGTTCCAGGAGTTATCCACAGCCTTCACGCAGCAGTTTATCGGAAGTCGGCCAACGGCGAAGATGCCGGTTCAGATGTTCGACATAGCGCAAAGAATTGGAGAGACCATCCGCGACTATGTCGAGAGATTTAACAGAGAGGCCTTGAGTGTCCCAGACTTTCGGCCCGAAGTACGCATCCTCGCGATGACACGGGGCCTTCGGAGGGACTCACAGCTGTTCTACGAATTCTCCAAGGACCCCCCGGACACGCTGGGCGAATTTTACCGAAGGGCCGAACAGCACATGACAGCCGAAGAACTGAGAATGGGCGGACCGAAGTCCGATCACACCCGGGCCGAAGGGTCCAACCAGCAAACCCGGTATCCCACCGAACAGGCAGGCCGACCTCGGAGAACGAGAGGAAGGAAACTCCCCATTTTCACACCCCTGAACACCACAAGGACCAACATCCTCATGACAATGGAAAGGCAGGGAACTCAGGTTCAGCGGCCACGGGCCATGACCGCCGACAACAGAAAGAATATGAAGAAGTTCTGCCAGTTTCATCGCGACCACGGCCACGACACCGAAGACTGCTTCCAATTGAAAAAGTATATAGAGTCGCTGATAAAACAGGGCCAACTTCGGCGTTATCTGCGCATGCCTTCCCCGAAAGGGAGAAAAGAGGAGGAAGGGAAGGCAGAAGATGAGGACTACGACTCCGACAGGCGGAGAAACCGAAGTCCGAAAAGGCGCCCCCCACCTCCAGCGGGAATCATACAAACAATTACGACGGGACTACCATCCTCGGAAAGAAAGAGGAAGGCCAGAGAAATAGCAGTCATGGAGTATCAAAGTCCAACAAAAAAGCTGGCCCGAAAGGATGGTTCCGCCGTCATTTTTCCCCATGACGACCCATTATTGATCATGGCGAGAATAGGAAACTGGGACGTCAAGAGAGTGCTGCTTGACGACGGATCAAATGCCGACGTCCTGTTTTCACACTTGCTGCCGAGGTTGGGTGTATCTAGCAGCAACCTCAAGCCCGTCACCTCGCCTACCTTCGGGGTAGGTCCGTCCGAACTGCCCGTCCTCGGATGGATCGATCTCCCTTTGATGCTGAAAGGGACTTCGGTGATTGGGACAGCAGAGTTGTACGCCTCCACAATGGCAAGGTTCATCGTTATGGATGTCCCATCATCGTACAACGCCATCCTTGGAAGACAGACACAGGGAAACCTGCACATTCGCCCTGATGTCAAGTACTTAACCGTCACTTTCGCCGCTAAGGATGGAGATGCGGAAATCTTCATAGATCAAGGTGAAGTAAGGAAGGTGTTCGTCAAAACACGAAAGGCTCCAGCAAACAACTTCGCGCAAGCTGTGGAAGCAAAAGCGCCAAAAAAGGGGGAGGCAGAGAATCCCGCGAAGGCAGAAACGGAAGAAGTAGAACTTGTCCCAGGCCAAAATACCCGAATAGGGAAAAACTTGGCCGAAGGTGACAAGGAAAAACTTGTATCTTTTCTACTGACAAATAAAGATCTGTTTGCCTACTCGCCGAAAGACATGCCAGGGGTAAACCCTGACATAATTCAACATAGCCTCAAAGTAAGTCCGGAAGCAAAGCCTGTCCGGCAAAAGAAGCGAGGCATCTCAGTTCATAAAAGTAACTTTGTCAAAACCGAAGTCCAACGACTGTTAGAAGCCGATGTCATCAGGGAGGTCAAGTACCCTGAATGGTTAAGCAATGTGGTAGTTGCCACAAAAGAAGGAAGCAGCAAACTCCGGATGTGCATCGACTTCAGAAACTTGAACGATGCTTGCCCGAAAGATTCATACCCTCTCCCACCGATAGACCAATTGGTAGACTCAACTGCCGAATACGGGCTCCTAACTTTTTTAGACGCCTTCAGTGGGTATCATCAAATAAGGATGGACCCTGAAGATGAAGAAAAAACCGCCTTCATCACCGAGGGAGGAACATACTGCTACATCAGGATGCCCTTCGGGCTCAAAAACGCAGGAGCCACCTACCAGAGGTTGATGAGCAAGGTCTTCAGCGACCAAATAGGGAGAAACATGGAAGTATATGTGGACGACATGATAGTCAAAAGCAAACTGCCTGGCGACCACGTCGCAGATCTAAAGGAAACTTTCCACCAGCTCAGAACCTTCGGGATCCGCCTTAATCCCGAAAAGTGCATCTTCGGAGTGACCTCGGGAAAGTTCCTTGGGTACATGGTATCAGAAAGAGGCATTGATGCCAACCCAGAAAAAATTAAGGCTCTACTCGAGTTCCGAACTCCTGCCACAATAAAAGATGTGCAGAGGCTCACCGGAAGGATAACCTCCCTCAGCAGGTTTATTTCCAGATATGGAGACCGGTGTCGACCATTCTTCAAAGTCCTCACTAAGGCAGCAAAAAAGGAGGACAACCTCGGGAGTAATGACCATCCTTGGGGTGAAGACTGCCAAAAGGCCTGGGAGGAACTCAAAATCTACTTAGCCGGTCTGCCCACTTTGCGGCAACCTCGCGAGGGAGAGCCCCTCGTGTTATACCTCGCCGTCACAGAAAAAGCCGTAAGCTCGGTCCTTGTGAAAGAAGAGGGGGCGAAGCAATGGCCAGTCTACTACGTAAGCAAGTCCCTGCATGGCGCCGAAGTCAGGTACCCTTTGTTGCAAAAAGCTATATATGCCTTGGTGCTAGCAGGAAGAAGGCTGCGACCATATTTTCAGGCTCACCCTATCATCGTCCGAAGCAGTCTACCTCTACGCGATGTCATGAGAAAAGTTGATCATTCGGGAAGGCTTTCCAAATGGTGCATAGAGCTTGGCGAACACGACATCACTTATGAACCTCGAAAGGCCATAAAAGCTCAAGCTCTGGCAGACTTCATCGCCGAAGTACCCACCATCGAGGATAGCCATCCAGATCCAAGCGAAGGTGAGCCAGAATGGACTTTGTACGTCGATGGAGCCTCGGGGTCCGAACACCAGGGAGCTGGGGTAATTATCAGAGGTCCCGAAGGCCTTGAAGTAATGAAGGCTATTAAGTTCGGCTTTAACGTCACCAACAATGTGGCTGAATATGAAGCCCTCATAGCAGGACTACGCCTAGCCAGAAGAATTGGCGTGCGAAATCTAAAAGCCCACAGCGATTCCCAGCTAGTAGTTCGGCAAACGGCAGGAGACTATGGGGCGAAGGACCCAATCTTGGCAAAATATCACGAACTGGTGACAAAGCTCATTCGAGAGTTCGACACCATACGGATCGAAAACGTACCTCGACGGTATAACGCCGAAGCAGACTGCTTGTCGAAGTCAAAAACATACACCGAGGTACTAAGCCGCCCGAGCATTGAAGTACTGAGCATAGTAACTTCGGAAAAAGGCTGGAAAGACCCGATAAAAAGGTATCTTGCGAACAACGTGCTCCCCGAAGACCCCATCGAGGCTGCAAAAGTGCAAAGACGCTTCGGGCGATTCTTCCTAATAGGCGAAGAACTGTATCGGCAGGGATATGCAAATCCTTTACAGAGGTGTGTTGGCGAAGAGGATACTGAAATGATCCTCGAAGAAGTCCACGAAGGCGCTTGTGGTTCACACATTGGAACCGACGCCCTGGCGGCAGTAATACTGCGCCAAGGATACTTTTGGCCTACCCTGAGAAAGGACGCTAGGCAGTTCGTCCGAAAATGTGGTAACTGCCAAAAACACGCAAAAATCCAGAGGACACCCTCGGAAATGGTGACTTCGGCTGACTATCCCTGGCCCTTCGCAGTCTGGGGCATAGACCTCATAGGACCACTCCCAACAGCGCCTGGAGGCGTGAAATTCTGTGTAGTAGCAGTAGACTATTTCTCCAAATGGGTCGAGGCGGAACCGTTGGCTACTATCTCTGCAAAAGAAGTGCAGAAGTTCGTATGGAAGAACATCGTATGCAGATTTGGCATACCAAGGGTACTAGTAGCTGATAATGGATCCCAGTTTATAGACAAAGGGTTCCAGGAATTTATCAGTGACCTCGGAACAAAAATGCACTTCGCCCCAGTAGCTCACCCCCAAAGCAATGGGCAGGTAGAAGTATCTAACAGGACCATAAAAGATGGTCTGAAAAAGAGGCTGGGGGAAGCAAAAGGGAAATGGCCAGGAGAGCTCCAAAGTGTACTGTGGAGCTACCGAACGACACCCCGAAGAGCAACAGGGGAAACACCTTTTTCACTCATTTTCGGTACAGAGGCCATCATCCCA